>CAKAOJ020000100.1:0-547500 GCA_916701645.2 Sebastolobus alascanus | reverse complement strand
ATCCTGGTCTCTATGCGCGGCCGGCTGTAAGACGAGTGGTCAGGGACCGTCCACAAAGTGCATTGAATATTTTTCCCATTATAAATTCACCAAAAGCACATTTTTCCAAAATAAGCGTTGTAGTATAACCAGGAAGAGACCATCGATGATGTGTGAAGTGATTTTGGTATCAACACTGTATAATAGTGAAGTTATTGAATATTTTTGTAGCAACTCTTTTCGGCGTTGCACTTTGTAGACGGTCCCTGAGCACTCTCTCACAGCCGGCCGCACATAGAGACCACGGGTGAAAAAGTGAATAAACTCTTCATCTGTAGAACGGTATTCAATATGTTTACCAGTATTATTTTGGTCTGTGGTACATATATTCACCAGAGTGTTAACTATCTCCTCATTACTGAGGATGGCTGATACTAGATTTCGTGCTGACTCGCTCATAATGACACACACGTCTAGCAGCACCAAGATCTGTACGGATAATGACCCTAAAACCAAGACGGCAGCAGGGCCTTTATGACGTCAGATTTCGTTCCATATATTCAGAGTTCATTCAATATATTCAGACTTCATTCAATATATTCAGAGTTCATTCAATATATTCAGAGTTCATTCAATATATTCAGACTTCATTCAATATATTCAGAGTTCATTCAATATATTCAGACTTCATTCAATATATTCAGACTTCATTCAATATATTCAGACTTCATTCAATATATTCAGAGTTCATTCAATATATTCAGAGTTCATTCAATATATTCAGAGTTCATTCAATATTCTCAGGATTTCATTCAATATTCTCAGGATTTCATTCAATATATTCAGAGTTCATTCAATATTCTCAGGATTTCATTCCATATATTCAGAGTTCATTCAATATATTCAGACTTCATTCAATATATTCAGACTTCATTCAATATTCTCAGGATTTCATTCAATATTCTCAGGATTTCATTCAATATATTCAGAGTTCATTCAATATTCTCAGGATTTCATTCAATATTCTCAGGATTTCATTCCATATATTCAGAGTTCATTCAATATTCTCAGGATTTCATTCAATATATTCAGGATTTCATTCAATATTCTCAAATTTCACATTATATATATAATAATTTCCTAAACGGCTTGCCATAACTATATATATATATATATATATATATACTGTATGTGTATATATATATATACACTGTATATACAGTGTGTGTGTATATATATATATATATATATATATACTGTATGTATATATATATATATATATATATAATGTATGTATATATATATATATATATATATATATATATATATATATATATATATATATAATATTATATAGATATCGTGATAAGAGACTAGATATCGTCTTAGATTTTGGATATCCTAATACGGCAAGTGTTGTCTTTTCCTGGTTTTAAAGGCTGCTTTACAGTAAAGTGATTAATTATCCGACCTTACAAGACTGTTCTAAGTGTTCTATTATTTACCTTTACCCACTTAGTCATAGAGTGCTCCAGGGATCATATATTTTTGTAGGCCAACCAGAAGTTAGCATCGCCCTGGTTCCCTCGACAAAAATCCAATGGGATTTTTCCACTGGATTATTGCAGAAAATAAGCTCTGTGGTAAACAAACGTTTATGATAATTACACGTTGGGTTCAGCAGGATAATCTTCACAAATGAACAACACTTTTATGATTTTTGAAGTGTGAATGCAATCGACAGAAGTAAAAAGCTAACGTCAGGCTATAAACAAACTACACCACAGTTGCATTAGCGCGAGTATAAACAACCAGGCTGTAAATGCGGACGAGTCGGCGTGATGACGTATAGTAGTCTCATTTAGCCACTTGTTAGCAACCGCCTTTTTTAAGACACATAAAGGCTTCAAAATTCACGAGTGGGATATTTACTGACGTATTTTATGTCGTAGAACAAAACGTTAAAATGTCTTAAACTTGTGTTAACCACAGACCTTATTTCAGCCATCTAACTGAAAACCCATTGACTTCCAGACAAGGGAACTGGAAGTGCTAAAATGCTAACTCATGTCGGGGTTTAAGGTCTCATTCCTGTTGCACTCTATTATATCCACATTACTGATGACTATTTATCAAAAATCTCATTGTGTAAATATTTTGTTAAAGCATCAATGGTCAAACCTACAATATCATCGCAATATTGATATTGAGGTATTCGGTCAAAAATATTGTGATATTTGATTTTCTCTATCGCCCAGCCCTAGAAGGAATATATAAACACGGTATTTTTTTGTTAAAATATAAAATAATAGAAAGTAACATCAATATAGATAATTATAACTCATAATGAAATGTTTAAATCTTAGTTCCTGTTTTACAAATTCAGCAAGCACAGGTCATTTCTTGTCGTCAACGTGACTAGCAGAGACTCCAGGAAGTCAGTGCACCCGAACAAGAAATAGTCTGTCACATAACACTCCGTACAACCCAAACTTGTTGTTTTTACACTTCAGTTTTTGTACTGGTTCAACAAACAAGATATAACATCTTAATTTGATGCTGCTAGGCTGTTGTTGTTTTTTTTTTACCGATGGACAGCAGCAGGCTAGCTGTTTCCCCCTGTCTCCAGTCTTTATGCTAAGCTAAGCTAACTGTCTCCTCGCTCCAGCTTCATATTCACCGTACAGACATGAGAGTGGCGTCGATCTTCTCATCTAATTTCGCGGCAAAGGGAATAAGCATATCTCCTTTAAGCTCTAAAAGGTTTAACTTTAGCTTGCATTGAGGCTGTCACAGCTGTTGATTCAACTTAATGTTAGTTTTTGAAGATATGGTTTAACCTTTTAAAAACAGATCTCCCCTTGGGCTTTCGCGGGAGATCGTTGCTTACGTGATCTTGTTTAAATCAATCTAAAATAAAAACCATAATAGTTAGAGCGTTCATTCTTTTTGCAGCAGAAAACTAAGGCTTCTGTCCGATTGACATGTCGGATTTTTGTATTTCTTTTTTAAATTTAGGACAGAATTTCAATACTTTTATCAATTATTATGGTTTATTGACTTACATAACCTTTTAGCTTAGGTTGTACCGATTTTAGGGATATGAAGCATTTGAAGATCAAAACATCACAATAAGAAATTAAATAGGAATGTAGGCACTGGCGGACCATTTCTATTGCAAAGTGCAAATGATTAAAATGTTATTTATGTTGCAGAATATCTTGTGAAATGTATTTCTGTCAGTGTTTGTGAAGGTGTACGTGTGAAAACCTCCGTGCCGTTTTCCTGTGTGGCACATGTCGTCATGATTTCAGAGACCTTTCCCCTCGCTCACCAAATCATTTCACAGTGTTTGTGACTAATGCACCCGCAATTTAGGCAGCGATTATCTGCCCTCATTGTGCCTCTGCAAGGTGCGTAATGTTGCCTTGAAGTCTCACTTATAAGAACAGTGATTGCCAGTTGTCCTTGAAAGCGGGCACATACTCATAGTTGACGCTCAACTTAATATGAGTCACTTGTTGTGTCTTTTTGCCTTTTGTCATTGGGCTTTAAAGTAGCTGAGATGAATCGCTGGTACATCAGTTGCAAACTCTTCGAAGTTACATAATGCGACAAAGGGACAAGTCTGAAAAGACATGATGACATAGAAGGAATACTGGAAAAATAAAGTATGTTAGCAGTACTGGCTAATTTAACAACACTGTAAACTACAGCCACAAATTTAATAATTCAATCCAGGGGTGTTGATCTACCGGTGTTGACGATAACTGTCATATTTAAAAATGAAATATTGATATCATGTCAATAATACACATGACATTGTGTAAATAATCCAGCACCTCTTAAATCATTTTATATGTACAGTAATATACACTTGTATTTTGAGTGTAAGTCATTTGCCAAAAAATTGACAAAAAGGACAATAAAACAAAGTTAAAGATGATTTTGAATGATAGCATTATTCTTTTTTTTTCCTCTTTTTCTTTAGATATTGCGATAATATCGTTATTACGAATTCTTTTGGCCACAATCATCATGTAGTGAAAATCTGATATCGTGACTGCCCTAATTCAATCAATTCTGGCAATGAACCTAAAAAGATATTTCTATTATTTTGTCCATTCCATGTTCTGTACATGTACCAATGTCATTGTTGTGTCCCAGTAATTATTATAATCTTTATTTATGTCAAAGATTGCAAAACAAAGTTACAAAGTGCTTCACAGTCACAAAAAAGAAGTACGTAAATACATGTCATAATGGTACATAACTAAAAGCCTTTGGACAATGCAAGGGTTTTGATCAATAAACATGTATCAAATAAGATGAAAACAGACAATTCATGAAAAAGTCCACTTACTACAGAAATGCAGGTGTGTGAAGATGAATTTTTAGGATAGATTTAAAGGAATTTAATCAACAACATCTGTTTTAGAGTTTGGGGGGCCTGACAGTAAATGCACAATCTGCAGGATCTAAGGTTGAGTGCAGGAATACACTGTATCGCTACAAAAGTAAGAATACATTGCTTTTATAAAGGGGAATGAAATCAGAGCAGTATGTGTCTGTAATTTGTTCAGGCCACCTCACAGCTTCAAATGCCAAATACTAGTCAAAAAATCAACAATTTGTATTCCCAGTGTTTTTACATGAAATCAATCATTCGTGGTTAAGTAATATACTAATATTACAATGAACATACCACCGAAAAATCAAGTATCACTCTAGGGCTGCCCCCTTTTACTCGATTAAGCAACTAATCGGTCATTTTTTCTTTAGTCGATTAGTCGTTTTTTTATGCATTTTTCATGCTGAATGACTTATTTCCAAGGAACTTATGAGCACATCCCTGGTAAACACAAGATTTAAAGTGGTGCTTTTGTGTGATTCTTAATGGAGAAACTCAGTATCACAGATCTGTCGATTAAATCAAATAGTCAACAAAATCATATGTTAAAGTCGACTAAGAATTTCTTTGGTCGAGGACAGCCCCATATCATTCATAAACTTGTCTTTTGTGCGGACAGGGTGTCTGGAGGTGAACTGTTTGACCGCATCGTAGAGAAAGGTTTCTACACAGAGATGGACGCCAGTCGGCTCATTCGACAGGTTTTGGATGCAGTCAACTACCTGCACTCTATGGGCATAGTGCACAGAGACCTAAAGGTACAATGGTATTTAATATTTAAACATGGCTCCTCAGAAACTCCACTGCAAGAGTTCAAAATGTTTCATCCAGGAGAACTCTTCAGTCGAGCTGAGAGGGGAAATCCCTGCTATTTAACCTGTGTGAGTGACATTACGTGAGCGCTTCACAAGGATCACCCACAGAGGTTAAATGTCAAGGATTTTCCTTCTCGGTAAAACTGATGAAGCCTCTTGGATGAGCGATAAAACTCCCCCAACTCTTGAATTCTCATATCCAGGGGATTTAGTTTCATGTTTTGTCTCATATCTCACTGCCTGGATGACTATAATTAATCCACACATACAGTACATGAGGTCACATGAACACACACAGACACACATTTTAACTCTTTTCCTCTTATTTCCAGCCGGAGAACCTGCTGTACTTCAGTCCCCACAATGAATCAAAGATCATGATCAGTGACTTCGGCTTGTCAAAGATGGAGGGAACAGGTGACGTGATGGCCACCGCCTGTGGGACTCCAGGATACGTGGGTGAGGACGCCCTCTGAGCTCTGGAAACTTCCTCCGAGATAATTAGATGCACTAGTTGGCTCAACATGATCTAATCTAATCTGCCAGAAGCCGCAGGTCAACCTTAGCCATCCGCTACAGGCAAACCAACAAACATTTACATTCTTCTCTAGCCTCTGTGTCATGGAGAATGGTAGAAAACTGTATTTTCACTAGTTTTTCTGACTGTTTTTAAAAATAATTTCATTGTTCCAGCTCCTGAGGTTTTAGCTCAGAAGCCCTACAGTAAAGCCGTGGACTGCTGGTCTATTGGGGTCATCGCTTATATTCTGTAAGTGCTCACTTTTAAATATAAATATGGTTATTAAAGGGGACCTATTATGCTTATTTTCAGGTACATACTTGTATTTTGGGTTTCTACTAGAACATGTTTACATGCTTTAAATAGAAAAAAATGTGCTGCAGCACCTCTTTTCACCCTCTGTCGGAAACGCTCTAAGCTCCTGCCCCCTCTCCCGAAAAACCCAGTCTGCTCTGATTGGTCAGCTGGCCCACTCTGTTGTGATTGGTCAGCCGATCCAAACTGCTCGGACTCCGCTCCAGCTCCAATTATCTTTGTTTGAGGGCGTGCCAAACTAGCAGGTATTATGCAAATGTGTTTCTTGGTGACATCACCACGTTACGGAAGAAAAGGCGGGACCTCAAGCAAAGCGTTTCACTCAGTTCAGGAGCAGTGTTTCTGTGGGGGAGAGTAACTCCCTTTGGTCTGGACTTTGTAACTTTGCAGACCTTTTACATGCACAAAAAAACTATATAACACACTAAAGGATAGGTAAAAAGAACAAAAGTATAATAGGTCCTCTTTAACTGAAGCTTGTTTTGTGTGTTTGATAGCTTGATTTTCATGTGTGTTTTTTTTTTTTAAACCTTTATTTAAACAGGAAGCGCAGAAACCACCAGAAAAACCTCATTGAGATTAAAAACCTCTTTATCAAGATTGTCCTGACCAAGAAAGGGAGCAAAGTTAAGAGTTACAGACAAACCTACAACAAAACTGATTAGAAGATTAGAATTGAAAGATAAACAAGAGTCTACAGCTAGCTCTGTGAAGTATATAGTGCATTCACACTAGCATCAAATCTTAGACATCAAAATGTTTTTCTTCTTTCCTATTTGTGAAGTTCAGTTGGCAGTTTGATCAACAACCGACATCACACCTATTGTATCATTTCCTGTTAATAACAAATGGTTAAGTATGTCTGATATATTTTGCCTCCGCGCCGGCGACAGCCATTGCCGGAGGCATTATATTTTCGGGTTGTCCGTCCGTACATCTGACCCATTCTCTTGAACGCAATATCTCAGCAACGCCTAAAGGGAATTTCCTCAAATTTGGCACAAACCTCCAATTGGACTGAAGGATGAACTGAGTAGATTTTGGTGGTCAAAGGTCACTCTGACCTCACAAATCACGTTTTGGCCATAAAGCAAGAATTCATAGGCTAATTATGACAAATTCATACAAATGTCTAACAGTATAAAATGATGAAGTGATGACATTTTGGACAGACGTGGATGTAAACTGCAACTTGACTTGTTGGTGAAGGCATAAAACCGGGAGGCGGTAATTTTAGATGTATATACTAAATGCTAAAACATACTATGATGATTAGTATGTAGCTTACTGTATAGAATTGGTATGGATTTGGAATATAGCTTTAGTTTAGCATGTTAGCATGCTAACCTTTGCCTAATTAGCACCAAACGCAAGCTGAGGCTGATGGGAATGTCATTAGTTTTGCAGCTTTTTGGATATAAATCAAAGTATTTGACAAATTTAAATTTGAATTGATGATACTAGATGAATAGTTAAGGGATCACCGAAGTAATTAGGATTCATCCTGAGGGGAACATGAATATCTGAGCCAAATTTCATGGCAACAGTTGTTGAGATATTTCACAAAAAAAACAAAAATGTGAATCTCATGTTGGCATTAAGATTCAACCTCTGGGTACCATGAATGTCTGTACAACCTTTCATTGGAATCATCTGTGAATCTGTTAAGATGTTTCAGTCTGACCAACAGACTGACGAAGTCATCCCAACAGGCACACCATAGCGTGGCTGAAATAGTAAAATATGTAAAAACATCAATAAGAATCATACAAAAGATCATATCCTAAAAACAATACAATGTGGCACCTTTTTAAAGAAAACCTAAAAGCAGTCGAAAACCATCAAACCTGAAATAAATTAAACCACATCACAGTTCTATTATACACCATTTGATCGTAGTCTGAATGACTCCCACAGCTACTTTTCCTATTTTACGGAGCCTGTAAAGCTTTCAGTGGAAAATGTTACATGAAGCTGCCAAATGAATTAAGTGGTGTTGCTCGTTAGCAAAGAGAAAATCCCTGCTCTCGTTATCCATTCGTTAGGTGTGAAGAATTTTAAGGTAATTAAGTGGAAGAGTGTCTGAAGCCCTCTCAAATGAGGCTTCTGCCTGGTGGTTGTTATGGAATGATTTAGACTGTTTTATAATCAAGATCACAATTTAAATATACAGGAATTTATGTTGTAGATTTGCAGTTTGCATATCATTTTTCCCCATATCATATGAAAATAGACTGTTTTTGTGCTATTTTTTCCCTCATAGCATTCATGTAGTCTCTATAATCCCTCTGAACCGTCTCCTGTTGCATGCTATAGGAAAAGTCAAACTGCCAGTGAGTGAGATTAAGCCACAGCAAATCCTTTTTAGATTTGGGTTAAAGTTTCCTACATCAGCTGGATGACGGCAGTCACACATACTGTTGTTGTGTAATCATCCATCTTCATCTTCTCAGGCTGTGTGGTTACCCTCCTTTCTACGACGAGAACGATTCGAAGCTCTTTGAGCAGATTCTCAAGGCAGACTACGAGTTTGACGCTCCGTATTGGGATGACATTTCAGACTCCGGTGAGTATGTGTGTGTTTGTGTGTGTTTATGTGTGCGTACACTGTGTTTTTAGAATGTAAGAGCTACCACATTATTATACAGGTCGCATAGTTTTCTAAAAATGTTCAATAAAGGAACTGATGTATGACGCCCCGAAAACTGTAGAAGATTATTAGATGAGTCAAGAATATAATTAATTCGTAGGCCTATGTACCTAATTTTTTAAAACTTTATTAAGAAAGTACAACACAGTTGTAACAGAGTATACATGTTCCATTTTTTCATTATAAAAACTGTAGAAAATATCTTTCAGAGTATAAAAATATAAAAATCAAATTATACAACAAACAAAATGTAGGGAAAGGGAAATAATAATAAAACAATAAAAACAATCGGGGTCTGCTAAACAATTAGATTATATTTGAAATGTCTAAATAATCTAAAGGTTTTTGCCAATTTATAATTTTTGAGTTGTAACATTTCAATAGTAGTCAAATACATTTTAAAATCAGTATCTTTAAAAATATAAGAGGAGGGTAGTTTTTTTTAAGCCATATCATTTTATGGATATAATATTTTGCTAAGAAGATGCCGAAAAATTGGGACTGTTAAAGGTGAGTAATGTCCCACGTACCTAAATTATGCAGGTAGTTTAAATGGCGTGTAAAAAGAAATATAAAGCTTTATGTTTTTCCTTTAACCTCCAATCAGTTGGTGAAATAGATTAAACCTTTAATTTATTGTAGCCTATGCCTCTTTTTTATCTCTCATTCCTCTAACATGAGCAGTTAGCTCTTTTTATTTTCTCGTTTTCCTATTTTGAGGTCTTGACACAGATTTTAATTTATTTAATCCCTATTTTCCAAAAGCAACATTTTACATTTTCTTCACCACATTTACAATTTTCCTAATTAATGTTTGATAAAGTAATGTGTGTAACATTAGCAGGCTAGCACAAACGAGATGACTAGCTAGCCAGTTACTGAGCTAGCTCATCTGAAATCACTGCTAGCTAAAGACACTTAGTACCAGTGTTTTCAGCTACCTAGATTCAGCTAACTTAACATAATATACAATAAAACTACACCAGTTAGTGCAGATGATGTTACTCATCCATAGACTGGATACTGTTGTGGCATCACTGTATAAACGCTTGTAACAGTAGTGAGCAGGTTAACGGTCGCTACAAAACATAGCTAACATTAGCTAGCGTTAGCTCATGCTAATCAGAAGTTCACAGATGCACTATCTCCAGCAAATAAAGTAATACAGTGTTATCACAGCTTTACATTGATTTTACACTCTTTATTATATAAGTGTTCTTCTGTTTTTTATGTATTCAGTTTTATTTTCAACTCAATTGTTAACCTTTTACTGACTTTTTTTGTTTTTTCGGTGTCCATAGAATTTCTGAGGTAGGATCGTCAAAAGGACAGTGTTTTCAATTAATAAGTTCACATAATTAGCCTATGGCATTAAATGAGAGGCTTCTAGTCAGTAGGTCAGCTCAACATGCTAAAATGAAAAATGTGTAATTTAAGGGCATGCATACAGTTCAACAAATTATGTTTACAAGATTACATTAGTATCTTCTATATTACCATTTATACCATTTATCTCTAAATGAGCTCGCATTTTAACACCTCCGGTTCCCTCGTCTTGAAGTCAATGATAGTCATAGAAGTCAATTAAATACTTCAGTAAATATTCCACTGGTGAATTTTGAATCCTTTATGTGTCTTAAAAAAGGCGGTTGTTAACCCGTGGCTAAATGAGACTACTAAACGTCATCACACGACTCATCCGCCTTTACAGCCTCTTTATATATGCTCCCGCTCATGCAACCGTGGTGTAGTTCGTTTATAGCCTAACGTTAGCTTTTTACTTCTGGCGACTGCATTCCCGCTTCAAAAATCATAAAAGCGGTGTTCACTTGTGAAGATTATCTTGCTGAACAAAAAGGGTAAATATCATAAACGTTTGTTTACCACAGAGCATATTTTCTGCAATAATTCAAAACCCAATGAAAAAATCCCATTGGCTTTATGTCGAGGGAACCCAGGGCGATGCTAACTTCCTGGTTGGCCTACAAAAATACATCATCCGTGGAGCACTCTTATTCAGTTATATTTTTTGGCTCATCTGTTAACATTTTACTGACTTTTGTTGGTTTCTGGGTCCATAGAATTTCTTAGGTAGGATCCTCAAAAGGACAGTGTTTTATTTGTAGATTTTCAAGTAATAATTTCACATAATTAGCCTATGGGATGACGTGAGAGTCTAGAGAGTTTAGTCAGTAGGTCAGCTCAACATGCTAAAATGAAAATGTGTATTTTAAGGGCACGCATACAGTTCAACAAATTATGTTTACAAGATTAAATTAGTATTCTCTTGGGTTTAAATATTACTGTTATTTCAAGGGAATTCTTCTGGAAATCAGGGTCTTGTCAAGAAGGTAACACACGAGTTGGGAAACTCTTGCGAGATAGTTAAGGTTAGGCATTGATCCCGAATAGTTAAGGTTAGGATAGGTCGTCGGGCAGCAAGTCTCGTGAGATTTTTGCAAGTTTTTGCCAGATTTCGCAATTTGCGGGTTTCCTGGTAAAACTGGTATATAGTATGTGTGCCGTCTCAGAACATTATCCCTATTTTCTCTATAATTACTACATAGTTCTTCCCAGGACCTGTCTTAGGACCCTTCGCAGGTTATACAACTTGTTCTCCGCTGGAAATGTTTTTGACCTTCTCATTTCCATCCACAGCCAAAGACTTCATCAGCTGCCTAATGGAGAAGGACCCAGAGAAGAGATTCATATGCGACCAGGCTCTTCTTCACCCTTGGTGAGAAACTTACCACCGCCACACTGCGTCTCAACCAGACAATCACAGGGAACCACACACATCTTAGTGCGATTAAACAGCAGTATGACGCAGCTTGCCAGGCTTACGCATTTGTCATGGAGACCATGTCCTCCCACTGTCATCTGTCGCCATGGCTCCGAGCCCCGAACCCACCTCTGCTCGGCACCGCCAGGCCTTAGAGAGAAATGTGCTGAATAAATGGCTGCCAATTAGTGGCTGGCGTCCTGAAGGATCCTTGAAGAATGTGGAAGCTTTAATGAACAATTAGGATGTCTTCCCAGGCCTGAGCCGGAGCTAACGAGAGCGAACGGGCGTGGGCTGCTGTCTCCGGCTGAGGTGGCCAATATGAATAGCCCTGTTAGCCATTAATGGGCTTTTTGGGTCCTGGGCAGGTGGTCCCTCTGATACAAATATGTGGTTTGTGACACCGGTAACAGGTGTCATAACAGAGAGAAATAGCTTTCATTGACAGGGTTTCATACAGAGATATTATGATTAATGTGACAGAAAGTGATGCAGCGTGTGAGCTCCTGCAAAAACATCGCACCCATCAATCAAAGATGATTTAGCAGAATGAAAATAAATGAGCCGAGCAAATAGGAAAACAACATGAGGACGATTCCCAGAGGTGTTACAGATAACAATATAAACCATTGGGGTAATGCTGTGTGTGTGAAATGTTATTTACATGATCTAAATGGACTTGACTTTAATTTTCAGGATTGCTGGAGACACGGCTCTCTGCAAGAACATACATGAATCAGTCAGTCGACAGATGCGGAAAAACTTTGCCAAAAGCAAATGGAGGGTGAGCACACAGGACTTATCAGATATTACTAAAAACTAGGGCTGTCAATCAAGTAAAATATCTAATCGTGACTAATCGCATGATTGTCCATAGTTAATCGCGATTAATTGCAAATTAATAACACGTTTTTTATCTGTTCAAAATGTACGTTAAAGGGAGATTTGTCAATTATTTAATACTCTTATCATGGGACTGGGCAAATATGCTTGCTTTATGCAAATATATATATATATATATATATACACAGTATATATATATATATACACAGTATATGACTTGCCCCAAACTGCATGTGATTATCATAGAGTGGGCATGTCTGTAAAGGGGAGACTCGTGGGTACCCATAGAACCCATTTTCATTCACATATCTAAAGGTCAGAGGTCAAGGGACCCCTTTGAAATTGGCCATGCCAGTTTTTCCTCGCCAAAATTTAGCATTAGCTTGGAGCGTTATTTAACCTCCTTCGCAACAAGCTAGTATGACATGGTTGGTACCAATGGATTCCTTAGGTTTTCTAGTTTCATATGATCAGTGTCTTCACTCTACCTTTAACTGTAACCTAAAACTGAGCCCACTACAACTAAAAATTGCAAGTTGCGTTAATGCTTTAAAGAAATTAGTGGCGTTAAAACAAATTTGCTGTAACGCGTTATCGCGTTAACTTCGACAGCCCTACTAAAAACACAATATTCTCTATCTGTTTGAATAGCAAAAACATACAGTGATTTGTCTGTACTTGGTATTGCATTTGTCCGTTTACACCCTCTGTTCACAGCAAGCCTTTAATGCGACGGCTGTGATCCGCCACATGAGGCGCCTGCAGCTGGGCACCAGCTTTGGCAGCAGCATTCATAACACAAACTCGGTGTCCAACCCTCAGAGTCGTGCTCCAGCCAAGAGCCAGTCTGTGGACTGCGCCCCGCTCTCCCTGAAGGACTGTGAGTGACACTTCAGATGGCTCTGCAGACACAAACATGTCCAAGTTTTAGTGCCGCACTCTCTGTTCACTCTGCTGCCCTCTTCCATTGAGATGATAGGAAACGGTTTAAAAAGCCCTTGAGGTGTAATTTTCAATTAAACAAACTAAACTGATTTGAGCCACATTGTCAATACGTTTGTGGTGCCATTTAATTTAACATAAGATCTGTTGCAGTACCATCTCTAACAAACTTTTATTTACTAGTTACTTTATCAATAATTTAAGTCATTTATCAAACAGAAAAGCTAAACATTTGCTGGTTCCTGCTTTTCTTTGTTTTATATCATTGTGCATTAAATAACTGGATTTTGGACTGCTGGTCGAGATGTCACCTTTAGATTAAATCAATTAATGGACTTAATTATTATTTGCAGTCTTAATGTGTTCATTAGCGTTTGTATGCTGCTGTGATGACAACAACATTCGACAAAGTAATCTTCACTCAAGGTGACTGGCTTTTTCCTGGCCTTTCAACCACATCTCACAGTTTGCTCAGTTATGGAAATAGCTCAGTATTATTTCTACTACTTCTACTCAGTAAGGTTTCTACTATTTTCAAGGTAAAGAATGAAAGAATTAAAGCTTATAGGATGAGTCTGGAGATATTCTATATATTTTTTTTATTGTCAATAAATCCCATGAAAAGACCAAAACCAAAGGTTAATTGATCCTGCAGTATTATCTGTGTAGCCAAAACTTGACAAAGCTTATTCCTCTGTGTCATAGACTGAGTGACTTCATGATGAGGGACATGTTCATTGTAGTTTATTGCCGCCCTGCTGCTGTAAATACTCGCCAGAGCACCAAATGTGTGTTAATTCTGAGCTGAAAATTGCATTATTTACTCCAGTTTTAGCAACAGTTACACTGTTTAGGATTTGGTGGCATCTAGTGGTGTGGTTGCAGATTGCAACTGAGTACTCCTCCGCTCATTCCTCCCTTTCCAAGACTGCGGTAACGTGAGCCGCCAAGTGCAAAACCGTGGTAACACCATTCACCTCGCTCAGAGGTCATCCTCACCATAATAACACTACTTTAGGAGCAACGGAAGTCAGACGGCGGCTGGCGGTACCTCGGTTTTGCACTCTGTGGCTCATGTTACCGCAGCTTCACAAGTGTGTTGGAGAACTACGGTGGTCTTCAGGTAATGTAAAAACATGAAAGTCTCTCTCTAGAGCCAGTGTTTGGTTTGTCCGTTCTGTGCTACTGTAGAAACATGGCAGACTCCGTGAAGAGGACCTGCTCCCTATGTAGATATGAAGGCCTGAGTTTGAAGTGATTATGCATTAATGGAAACCTAGTTATGAATATTATATTCCATTTCTGTTAATAGGTCCCCTGAAATGTTACACACTGTTCCTTTAATATCGATTTAAGCTCGATCAGTACTAGTGTGAAGGATGTGATGTCTGACCGCGCCATAGAGATGGGAGAAGACGCTTTATCATTTAAATGAAGGGGACAGTCTCTCCTGGAAGACGCTAAAAAAGTGACAGAAAAAGTTTAACAAATTAAAAAAGCTGAGAGGAAAGTTTAAACCATGGCTCCTCTCTGGCCTCCGCACAGCTGGCCAATGACAGCATGAAGTGGGTGTGAATGTAACCCAACATCAGACAGGAGTGCGGGGAGGGCGTTTCCGAAACTATTCGACCATCCGATAACAAGCATACTGGCGCCTTAACGCATTGGTGGTTTTGGTCTTTTCATGGGATTTGTTGACAATAATCAAAACATTTCCAGACTTATGTTTTAACTTTAATGCATTTTTCCTGCTTGTCAAATAAAACTCAATGTTAATGACATGCAACTCTTTGCTGAAACTATATTTTCTCCCACAGGTCCTTCAATAGCACCTTTGCCCTCTGCTGTTAAAGCGTACAATCAGGACTCTGACGCCTCCTCTCCTGTACGAGAGGAACCATCCGTGGTGGCCGAGCCATCACGACCACCACGACCCTCCACCGTTACGGTCATCCACACTGGGACTAAATGACGCCAGGTTCCGCGGGAGGTGAGCTGGGAGACCACGGAGCTTTGAGATGGGACACAACCATCCCTCAGGCCTCTACGTCGTCGCCCAGTTTGCCCATCCCGCAGCCTCCCATCTGTTTCTGCCAACCACGGGAGGAATTTGAGGAGCGTTGGCTCAGCACGGCACCCCGGCTGCTTCCCTTCCCACTGTCACACAGACCTAGAAGCACAGAGGGGAAGATACTCACCAGAAGTTGTTATTGTGGAGCCACGTTCAGCCTGGATCATGGTTGTCTGGCAGATAAACAAGCAGCTGGGGAGTGCCACACTAAAGGGATTTGAAGCTGCCATCAGTTTTGACTGTGAGCGTCTTTGAGAAGAGGACACTCCGCTGTATGCCTTGTGTAAATATCCTGCCTGGAAATGTTGAGTGGAGTCATGTTATGCAAGTGAAATATAAGCTTCAAGCTGTGGTGAATAATTGTGACATCATCTGCACTCTGAACTTCTTCTTGTCGTTTTGACAGCTCTTGTTAATTTGCTGTGGTGTTTGCTACAATGGCTCCCGACGGTGTGACGGTATGTGTTATCTCTTTGCTTTAAAGTGGAGCAGGACGGTGATCGCTGTGAGGGCCGGTGCATTGCACTAATGTATGGATTATTTATTTTCTTACAATATATTCCGACTTTTGTAAGAAATGTGTACATGTGTTATTAGACTGGACTGAAAAGTTATTGAATATGATAAAGATACAGTATCTAATAGTCGTTTCTTTGTAATTGCTGTTTTATTTGATGAATTAATTTTTTGGACGTGACTGTGAAGTCCTCCTTGACCACAGGAGGGCAACCACGTGTTGTTGCTGTGTGACCAGGTCTCAGGGATGAAGCCAACCAAACCCCTCTCACTGCTGGTGATGAGGATGAAATAGTTGAAAAATAAAACCTCCAAATACTGCATATTACTCTAATGTGCCATTGGGTGAGTTTTATGGATGTTTTCTTTCTTTAAATCCATCATTATTGACAGTATGAGTGTAATGTTACTTGTACTGAATGGATTATTTTTCCCTTTAAAAACCTTATTTGGATTTAAAGAAAGTGTTAATCAGTGAAGTGTGCATTCTTGTCTGCAGTAAAAATGTAAAATGACCAATGAATGCAAACGTATCATTGCAGAGTCGTCTATAATCAGTAGTGTACAGTTCAGTGGTGGTAATATCGTGCTACCTGCTTCCGCTCATGATGTGGCTGGTCTGAGAACAGCTCACTCACTCTGTGTTTAATCACTGTGCTTTCATACCAGCCTGTTGAATTTAGCAGAAAGGCTCTTTCTCCTTCTCTCTCTAGAGACTCTCACACAGAGAAGAGAAGGGATCTGTCTTTGTATTTTCTCTGTGGTACCTCTATTTCATTTTAAATCACTCAACATGAATGGTAAAAATAACACTCCACCAGAACATGCCCGATATTGAGGCGATCTTGAATTATCTAAAAATGTTGTAGTGAATATTTACTGTAAATACAAATCTCAACAACACAGTTAGTTTGGGTCTTGAGTGTTTATTTTTGTCTTCCCTATATTTTTCCCACACCAAAAAAATCAACAGAAAGCAAAAATATGAAGCATTTAAAGCCCCTCTGTTTGCATGTTATTGTTGCAGAAATGTGCTTTGGAGTTGTAGAGATTCATGTATTAAAAAAAAGAAGCTTGTTTGCATGAGTTGTTGCTTCTTTGAGAGGAAGTAAATGTCAGGTTAGTTACAGTTTGTACACATTTCTCACAGTAAAAATACAGATTTTTAAATGATTATGTTAAAAGGTTTAACTAATTTCATCACACTAGAATAAATATGAGTCAATACAATATATATGGTAAATACAGTATATTCACCCTTCTTCCTCCTCTGGTAATGTAGCATAATATCATTGCACATCTATTTAACCCAGGCCCTCCTTAAATGAACAGTGTGTAACATTTCGCTGGATCTATTAGCAGAAATGGAATATAATATTCATAGCTATGTTTTCATTAGTGTATAATCAACTGAAACTAAGAATCGTTGTGTTTTCGTTAGCTTAGAATGAGCCCTTCATATCTACATAGGGAGCGGGGTCCTCTTCATGGAGTCCACCATGTTGCTCCGCCATGTTTTACAGTAGCTCAGAACCAAGCCCCCAAGAAGTGTGCCGGTCGTCGATCCCAACTTTCGTAGTGGCCAAACGTCGATACTGCAACTTCCGTATCAGTCACGTGATGCTATTGGGCCCAAAAATACTTTTTCCCATAGACTTACATTGGGAAAGAGTAGTCTGCAACTCAGCGAATAATTTCTTTTGAGTTTAATCAACTTCCCAATATGAACACCTAAATAGCCCTTATTTAAAAACTTAAGTTTTTAAAGTTGTAAAATGAACTAATAGCCGAATCCAGAGTTATTTCCCCTCCTCCGTTCATGTGAATGAGACCCAGACCGAGGCTGGAGCACAAGCCGTGATGAAGGCGTGAAGTTGAACTTCCGTGGCTCCTAAAGTAGTGCAATTATGGTAAGGATGACCTCTGAGCGAGGCGAACAGCGTTACCACGGTTTACGGGTACTCTTTTGGTTGCAATCTGCAACCACACCAATAGATGCTGCCAAATCCAACACACTGCACCTTTAACAGCTAAACAAAAACATACTTAATATTGTTTTATCAGCTACATACATGATGCATTACCTCTATGTGGGGTTTCAGCTGTTAAGTAAGGGATAATGTACAGCGAGCCAGTCATGGTTGTGAAAGAAACCCCGACAGGGGTGCCGTCTCTCATCGCCCTGAAGGGGTTTCTTTCACAACAATGACCCGCTAGCTGTATATTATCCCGCTTATTACACGGCTATTTACTTAAGAAATCAATAATTTGACACAAAAACGGTCCGCCAGAGTCCGAGATCAGAACTGCACCCATAGCAACGGTCTGTTATACATAGCAACAGTCTGCTATAAAGAAATAACAGATCGCAGAACGCCGTGATTAACCAATCAGAATAGAGTATTCAACAACGCTGTGTAATAAATACAATGGATTTTCATCTGCTCTATATCTATGATTGATGTTGACAGAACTTTTTATGTAGCACTACCCCTCCATAATCCCAAATAAGTCTATTTGGATTTCCGTTATTGGAGTTTTATAACAGTTTGTTCTAACAGGAACCTTTATGGGCTCTAATTGATCCCAAAAATATGTAACGTCGCTATTTAGGACAACATGCTGTACATTTCTTTGTCTGTGAATTACTATTTAATTAGTTTAAGCAAAACCGCAAGACAATTCACTGGGTCCAATTCCTCAAATGTAAATATTTGCTGGTTTTCTTAGTCCACAATAATATTAAATTGACTATCTTTGGTTTTTGGCTGTTGGTCGCACAAATCAAGCAATTTAATTAAGTAAGTTTTGGGATTATGGCATTTTACCACTGTTTTCTGATATTTTATAGACCAAATGAGTTAGGGCTGGGCAATATGATGATATAGATCGTCAAAACAATATAAAAATGTCTATTGTATATATTTTTCTATATCATTTCTATCGCGATATAGGCTAGGCCTATGTTCATTTCTTTTTCCTCTATAATTTCACTTAAAACTGTTGTGTTCATTTTGAACTCAAGTTCTTAAAATGAGAAAATACTTTTCATTTGTCAAGTACTTAATTCACACAGGAGTATACAAAAATAGGCTGTACCATGTGGTTATTTCATATAGACTATTTATTTATTGAATCATTGAAAACATGCTATATTTTGATATATATCGTTATTGAGAAATGAAATGACCTATATCGTGATAGAAGATTTTTGCCATATCGCCCAGCCCTAAAATGAATAATCGATTAATTGCAAAAGTAATTAGTAGATTAATCGATAATGAAAATAATGTTTCTATTTGTTCATCCGTATCCCATGACATATAAACCATAAACTATTTTCTTATGTGTAATAGCAATGTTTTATGGTTATTTCTGTACTGTGTCACCTTCATTAAATGTGTACAATAAGCCCAGTTTGTAGCAAAGAGAAAGGCACTTAAATACCTTTCTACATATTGGGTTTTAGTTCAAAAGACAAGATTATGCTGATTATTATTATTACTTTTACACATACAGCAGTGGGGTCTGTGGGATCCCAAACAATGAGGAAGTAAAAGCCAATGTCAACAACTCAAGGGTGAAAAACAAGCTGATTCTGTAGCTGATATCTCTACTATATAACTGTCAAGGCCTTATTGTGTAGTTACAGATGTTCCAGCATCACCTCTCTGCTCTCTCTCGCTGCCCTCGGGCTCAGATGGACGGTTGTACTCATGAGGAGGATGCATCCCGTCGTAGTGAAACTCCCTCCACTGCTCGGTGCTATCTCTGCTCCTCTCGTTTTGTTCTGGGAAGATGATGAGAATTTTAGTGGGTGAATGAGCCGGCCGAGTGAATGAACTCATCCCTCTCATCTACATCAGATATACCATCATCATCCTCTTCAGCGTAGCTCTCAAACTCGTTCCTCTCCTCCTTGTGAAACTCTCTCTTTCGTTCATCTGCAGCCAGAATCTGCCTCTGCTCAGCTGCAAGCACAGAGGAGGTTGAATTAACTGAGTTTAAAATGATAAAACATCTTAGACATACTAGTTTGTCACATTAACCCAGGAGGAGGATTTGCTGACAAACTGTACATAAATGAGCTGTTGAACAAAGTAATGACTTTAAACAAATGTTAACATACACAGTGCCACCATGAGTTAGCTTGATTGTCCCTTTAATGGTCCCAAAAAAATACCTTTTTATTTATTTTATTTATTACAACAAAAGACCTTGCCATTTGTTCATTCTTATTGATACATTATTATCAATATTAGCAGTATTGCTTGAGAAGTGACTATTTTCATTGAAAACATCTAAAATATGTACACAAAATCCTGCTAATATAATATTTACAACAAATATACTATGGAATACCATTAGACTTATCATATTGACAACAGTTTGCTATCAGAAAATGTTGTATTCTATGGTAATATTCACTTAATGGATATCTCGCCTGAGCAAGCTGGTTGAGCAAGTTGTTAAATATTTATTACAAAGATATCAGACTTTTTTGGAGGGTATACATTTATATATTATGTTCACTAAGACCTGTGAATTGAAGCTATAAAAAATATGAAAACCATAAGCAGGCCAAGAGCCTGGAATCCACCTGAAAAGGTCTGTTTCTGAAAACCGTACTGCACTCTGGGGATTTTTTAGGCCTAACATACTTCTAATGACTCACTCAGGTTGACTTAAGTACAATTCATTTTTCAACAAAATATCACAACTCTGAATGTGCTCTGAAAGAGAAGACCATTAATATGGCATTGGTCTGGAAATAAATCAACTAAAAAGGAGGCACAGATTCAATTGAAAGCTCACCTACAAGAGACACACACACACTCACTCAACACAATGACAAAACTACAAGCTCAAAAAATACCACAGAACTGAATCACCACGTCTGAACAAAAGCGGCTTTTTGTGAACTACATAAAGCTGGTATTTGTGGTGAAGCTGTGATTCACAGAAGCTACTTGTAATCAAGGCCGACACTCAAAAACACAAAAACCTTGAAAACAGACAGAATTCTAATAAGTAATGTCAGTGTGTAACATTTAGGGGGATCTATAAGCAGAATTGGAAAATAATATTCATAACTATGTTTTCATCAGTGTATAATCATCTGAAACTAAGAATCGTTATGTTTTCATGAGTTTAGAATGAGCCCTTCATATCTACGTAGGGAGCGGGTCCTCTTCACGAAGTCCGCCATGTTTCTACCAAGGCCTATTGAAAGAGGCTGGGACACGATCTTGAGCTACGGGGTGTGACACATGTGCAGTGTAACTGGAGCTGCGGTCGTGCGTTGCTATAGGCTCAATTTCTGTGAGTGCAAATCAGATTTTACTGCACATATGTTGTACACCAAAGATAGATACATTGATGACGCGTGACATCTCCTCTTTTCACCCTCCTTGGTTGTACAGTATCCCAGAACGGACAAACCAAACACTGGCTCTAGAGAGAGCCTGGCACGTTTTTTATGATACCTGAAGGCCACCGCAGTTCTCTGACACACCACTAGATGTCGCCAAATCTTACACACTGCACCTTTAAAGGATATGTTCACATTTTATCAAAACTCACAAGCAGTGTGAAGTTTGACAAATCAAGTGGGTATTTTGCAACATAACAGTCTCTTAAAGGTCCAGTGGCGGTATCTAGCATTGAGATGAGGAGATTTCAACCAACTGAAGCCTCTCCCGTGTGCCAAGCGTGTTGGAGAACTACGGTGGCCGACGTGAAAACGCAAATGGCCCTTTCTAGAGTCAGTTGTTGTAAGAGTAGCATAGGTCATCTGGAGCAGAGCCAGTGCGTAGAGTGTATGTGTATGTGGGATGTGAGTGGTCAAGCAAGAGAGAGAGAGCGAGTAACGTTATCGACTCGGGCCCAATCAGGAAAAGTTAACAGTGTTTGGTTTGTCCGTTCTGGGCTACTGCTGAAACATGATGGTGCAACATGGCGGACTCCATGAAAAGGACCCACTCCATATGTAGATATGAAGGGATTATTCTAAGCTAACAAAAACACAATGATTCTTAGTTTCAGGTGATTATACACTAAAGAAAACATAGTTATGAATATTGTTTTCCATTTCTGCTAATAGATCAGGTGATAATACACTAAAGAAAACACACTTATTAATATTATATTATATTTCTACCAATAGATCCCCGTAATTGTTACACACTGGTCCATTAAGGGACGGGTTTCATTTTGGATCCGGTTCCATGTTGGTACTAATATAGATACAGAGAAGTGACCTGCATGTGACCTCTGACCTGCAGGACTGGACATATAAAGAAACCCAGAGCACATTAAAATACTCATCTGTCATGTTAGTGTCAGTGGAACTCACACACTGACTGCAGTAACATCAGGAAGACTCATTAGCTGAGATAAGAAAGGTTTAGCCATGCTAACCTTTCCACAGTCAGGGCACGACCTTTGACCTTTAAACAAGATTCCCAACACTAGTCTGTGCATGCAGTTGGAGCTGGAACTCATGCTGGGAAGTTACTTAGTTTTATTTTACAGAGTTTAATGTTTATATGATTACAGATGAACTGCAGTATTTGTAAACATTTGAGGGCAACTACCTGCTATTTTTGTTATGTCTTTCTGCACAGCGGTGTTAATCATCCATTGTTTTCTTCACCTGACAGCAGACCTGCTCCTTCTGGCTCACCAACTCCCACATAAAGTCAAATAGCAGCAATCGTTTACAGTCTGATGTCTACGTTTTGATGTCAATACTTTGCTTCAAATTCACTTCATCCACCTACTGAAACATGTAATACATTTATCAAATATTTTCCTCATCTGCCTGCAGGCGAGATGTTGTGCTTTTATGTCATTATGCAGCAGGAGAGGCTCTTCAAAGTGAGCACAGTTTATTTGTCTCACTTTTTTAACTTGGTTTTTCTCTGACCCCTTTCTGCCCGAGTGTCGGCACATTCCACATTCAGCAGCGAGCCAACCGCACACCCACTCACTCTGAGTCCATCTCTCAGTCTTTTCACTGCGTGTTTACTGCTTTGTGTTCACTTTATCCCTGCTTTTAACTGCACAAAGTGTCTTGTTGTTGCACACACAGACCCACGGTGTGTTGTTACAAAGCTCCAATTCAGAGCAGCGGTCTCAGTGTGTGCTCCCACCTTCCTGTCGGCATGACTGTACGTAACAGTGCCGTTAAATCACTCGAGGATGTCAAACATTGTACAGTATGAGGATATTCACTGATTTACTCGTGTGTGTGAGCTCCATGCTGCCCTGTGGCTCCTTCTGCAGCATCCAGCAGAGGAGGCAGAGCTGTTGTGTGACCAGACAGGTCTGAGGTCAGGCCACATTCACAAAACAGTTAACAGCTGCTGGCTTCCATAAAAAACATCCAGGCTGTCATTAACACGTTTGCTCACTGTCCATCAGTGGTGGAATGTAACTAAGTAAATTTATATATATATATATATATATATATATATATATTTATATCCTTTATTTAACCAGGTAAAAAAAACAAACAACTCAAGTACTGTACTTATGTACAATTTTGACATAATTGTACCTTTAATTAAAGCTGCAGTATGCGATATTGGCGCAAATATGATTTAAAAAAGTTATTTTTAGAAAACGGCCGCTATATCGTAACAGTAGTACATGAAACAGGTAACCTGAAAAAAATCAAGGATTTCAGTTTCCGGAGGAAAACAAGGTCCGCTCTCCAGCTGCCGTCTATGAGAGCCGGCTGTCAATCACTCGCGAACTCCGACCAAACGGTCAAACTAGGCAGCGCTGATCAGATATGAATCAATATTCTGTTACTGCAATGCCTATTTCTCGCCTCAAATGTTTTCAGAATCATCTTGTAGTGTACTGTTTAGCTGTAAAATTAGAAAGTTTGTGACGCGGCCGCCATTGTAAAATCTGTTGAAGGAAGCCAAGTTCTGGTCACATGACCGGAGCACAGCCAATAGGTACCGCTCTCTCTCTCTGAAATGACCTGTGATTAGTCAAATCTGCCGTCACTGGCTAGATTTTTCTAAAGCCTGAAAACAGGGACATGATGATGAGCAGAAGTCTAGTTTTCTCTCAGACCACTTGAATTACAATATGCTGAAAGGTTATTATGGAATTTTTGCCAAATTATGCCAAAAAATTGTTGCCTACTGCCACTTTAGGTAAAAATATTATCATAATCAGTGGTGTAAAGTAACTCAAGTACTGTAATTAATTATTTTTTTATTAAATTCACTCTACTTTTTTTTTTATCATTTAATTTACTAAACACTTTTATGGAGTATTTCCATTTTCTGCAACTTTATACTTCTACTCCACTACATTTCAGAGGGAACTGTTGCACATTTTACTCCACTACACACTACTCCATACAACACATTATATTCTTATATGATATGATGCAGTACTATACTTCAAATCTACCCAGTAGTACACAAAGTATCTACAATTGTCTCCACATTGAGGAACATTAAAATGCTCTTTCATATATGTGTTAGTGACAAAAACAGCATAATATAATATTCTATAAAAATATAACACTGTGAAAGGAGCCATTCTGCATACTGAGTACTTTTACTTTTGATACTTTAAGTACATTTTGCTGATAATAATACTTCTTCAACCACTGCTGTCAATTCAAACTGCAAAAAGAAAGAAAAAAAGAAATCCAGTTTCAAGAGTAATTTCATCTCTCACTGTGCCAAAAATTAATTTTTTCTTAAAACAAGAGAAAGAAACATGTCAGTATGGTTATCCTGTATAGAGGACGGAACCTGCCAAATTAAAAAATAAATAAATTTAAAAGGTAATAAATAATTAAAATAAATAAATACATTTTAAAGTTAATAAAAATACATATTAAATAAATAAATACATTTGAAAATGAATTAAAGATAAATAATAAATAAAAAAGGGAAAATTAAATAGAAGAGTAGATAGATAGGGGAAGTAGTACAAAGATAAATAAATAAAGAAACAAATTAAAAAAGAAGTATCGATTTATGTCACATTTTATCAATAAATTAATGCCTACACTTATTTTTAATATTATTTTTGGTTCATTTAATGTCATATTTATTTATTTATTAATATCCGTCCTCCATAATCCTGTACAATGTTTGCATTACAATACAGTGCATCTTTATGCTCAGGATGGGGACAAAAAAAGATATCTCTTTATTTCACGCATTATTTAGATGCTTAACAGACTTTTTTTTACCTTGTTTATATGATCAATGATTTTTTTGTCCATGTCAAGCATATTAGCATAATTTTTTCTTTCCCGGTGATGTCTAATGTTTTTGAGTAGGTCTTCTATACTTTTTCAAGGGCCTATTGTGCAAGAGACTAATCAAATGTTATATTGCTGATGCTATAGTGCAGCAGTCTGCCCTCTCATGTCTTGTTTTGAGAGAATTACGCTAAATTGTAGGATATTCCTCAAGTATGTAAACCTTCCCCATGTTTTAAGAGGTAACAATTGGGACAAAGATTTTCGCACATCATAAAGTTGTAAAGACAGGTATGTAGGATCAAAAACTCATGACTATGAGGAAACCAAAGAATCCCACATAGTGTTGATCACTTTTTATTAATAATAATACTAATAATAAAGTGCGAACAAGTGATCAGCAGTGTGCAGGATTTTTTTGGTCTCTTCTTGTTTCAAGAAAAATAAACATTGAATGCTAAATATTAGGACAGATGGTTTTGTAATGAATTGTTAGACTACCAATTTGGATGCAACGTAATGACTTCCTTCGTGGCACAACAGTGAAGAAATTAGTGTGAGTACACCACAAACACACAACCACACACACACCACCTCGGCTGACCAGACCTCAGGTCAAACCGCCACAGACAGACCCAGAGTGAACTCACCGTTAATCTCATCCTGAGACTTTGCTCCCCGTCTGCTGCGTCTTCTGAAGAAGTTTGAGGCATCTGCCTCCTTCATGAAGATCTTCCTCAGTGGACCTGCAGTGGGGAGCAGCAGCAGGAGGTTCAGCTCACAACATAAAGGGATAAAGAGAGGGGGTGTAGAAGAGATGCAGCTGATGCAGCTCCTCACCTTGTGGCTCTTTAGCACTGCCTGTGCTGCTGGGCACAGCTGCAGAGTCGGCCTCAGGAGACACTGGGTCAGAGGGCAAAACATGAAGGCTCTAAATTAAAACTCTCCCATGCTTACCTCTGCATGAAATACAAAGAACACAATCATCACATTATATCTCCTGCATCATCAGACTCACAGGAAAGTGCCAGAAGCACAGCCAGGAGAGCCAGGAGGGTTGCATACGTCCAGGACATCTTCAGCTCTTAATGTGTTGAGAGATACGAGTAATGTGGCAGACCAGGAGGGAGAGGTGACTATGTGAGAGATGGGAGGGAGCCTGGAGGGATATTGACTGCTTTTCAGAGGAGAGTGAGGGAGTGATGGCGCAGATCTGATAATCAACAAACAGCAGGGAAGGTTTCCAAGTGACAGGAAGGTGCTGAGGATTCAATTTTGACTTGATAAACATATTGTGCTCCTCTTCTTTTTCTAAGTATCATGGGCCTGTGAGGGCCTGTTTCTGTAGTCATAGAAGGGACAACTTAAAGTCCTCAAATTACACTACAGGCGGAATATGCACCACTTGCTTGGTTAATACCCACATTGACAGACAACAAAAACACTGACGTTTCTTGGGAAAAAAGTGACTGAAAACAAGCCGAGGCTCAGCGCTGGAGCAGGGTTTTTCTCGCCAAAATTCTCCTTTGCAGATGCAGCTGAAAGAGGCCCCTCAACAAGGCCGCTCTCTCTCTGCTTCTTCCTGCCGGAAAGTATGCAGACTTCTGTTTGCTTGAGTTTTTTTACCCACCTGAATTCTGGCCATGCACCAGAAAAGACTGAATGTTTAAATTGTTTTGTGGGGCAGTCCAAGGTGGAGGGATTGTTGCTCAGGGAAGTGAGAGGAAATTGGAGGGTTTCAGAATATGTAAGTTTGTTTAGGTAAGTGAGGGAAGCATGTAGTGAATTAGGACATTAAATTCAACAGAGAGTCTGTAAGATTTGAATTAAAGGTGCTAATGATAACATTGATAACATTTAGCCACTAGATGTCGCACTATACCTCCCCCGTTCCATTGCATTCACTTCACAACAAGTGGTTGCCGGTTTGTTGTACAACCTGCGTATTTTATGGTTGAGTGGAGTGAGACTCAGACAGACATGTCAAGTGATGAATCTTTTGTGGGTAGAGTAATGAAGTCATTTTGCAATTAGGCCATTAGGTGTGTGTGTGTGTGTGTGTGTGCCGCAGCCCTTTTATCGGTATTTATCAGTTTTTTCCACACTAACTGGCAACTTGATCGCTGACGACCCAGAGATACCACATGATAGCAACGTTGTTTTACTGTTGGCTCACAAGCCTTGTTAGAAGTTGGAACCAAACGTCAAATATCTTCCACAGAGATAAACAAAACATTCATTTTGGACCCTTCAAAAAAATTTTAATGATTAATTCACAATCATAATGTTTTTTCTCAGGAAAAGTCATACTTTTTTCGGCACCTTTTTAAAGCTCTGTGGATGTAAAAATATTTATCTACATAAAAATGTTATCAGAAGACCTTTAAGGGAAAAATGTTTTTTGTTTTTTGTTCTGTTCTGTTTTGTTTGTCTGTTTGTTAGTCAGCTGGTCATCTCAAAAACAGATTTCAATGAAATTTGGTGGGACATTGAAATGATTATGTTTTTGGGGTGTATCTGTCATCCAAACCTTTATGCAGACATTATGCAGAATTGCCCATTTCGGAATAATGTATGTTATAATATTGGATTATAATTATTGGTGCATTAATGTGTACATCGGGTTAATGTTGCAGCTGTTAAATGTGGAGCTGATTTTAATTATGTTTTATCTTACCTATTTATATTTTGTATTATTAATCTGAATCTGCCAATTAACCCAAATTATCAAATAAATGTAGTGGAATAAAAAGTACAATATTTCCCTTTGAAATGTAGTGGTGTAGACGTATAAAGTAGCAGAAAATGGAAATACTCAAGTATTTAGTAAATCAAATTGTAAAAAAAGTAAAGTAAATTTAATAAAAATAAATAAATTACAGTACTTGAGTTACTGTACACCATTGATTTTTATACTTTTACGAAATTAAAGTTCCCAAGTTGTAAAAAGTGAGATTTTCATGTCTTATATTATAAAGCAGGTTTAAGTACTGTATTAATACTGTGAAATTATCAAAATGTTCAATCCATGGAGAAATGCACACAGCCTGTATTCAGAAACTGTGCCTTCGAAACAAGCTGTCAGGATTTCTGTAACATTGTGATGTCACAAATCTACAATATTCAGAAATTAATTTTTAGATATTTAAATAGATTTTAGATATTTAAACTTAAACATTCTAAATGTGTCCCAGTTTATATCCAGTTGCAGTGTATGTGAATCATAGATATGAAACAAAACAGTTCTATATCTATTATGTGAATGACATCAGCTGACAGGAAGTAAACATTGATCCAAGCTGTTGCCTAGCAACACAATTCTGTTGCAATTCAGTTGAAATGCACTAAAACGGAGCGTTTCAGACAGAGGGTAAATACAGGCATATTCAGGCAGACAGTATGAGGAAAATAAAGGTTGTTTTTTTAACATTACAGTTCACGTAGAAACACAAAATACAAGCATGAACCTGAAAATGAGCACAATAGGGGACCTTTTTTCAAGATTTTTATTGATGCATGTATAATGTAAAAGGGCACCACAATTGATATCGAAAAAAAGGTACACAACACCAAAGGAATTTGAGGATGACAAAGAAAGAAAAGAAAACAAAACACAAAAACACAATGAACCAATAGAACCCCCCCCTGAAAATAATAACAATAACAATGAAAGATGGGGATTTAAAAATAAATAAATAAATAAGTAAATAGATAAATGAAATTATATAAATCTAAATGAACTAAAATTAATAAATAAATACCTTAAAATAACTTATATAATACAAAAATAATAAATAAAAAAATAACCTCAATAATAATAATAAGAAATACAAATAAACATTTATTTAATTTAATAATATAATATGGGACCTTTAAAGGGGACATATCATGCTCATTTTCAGGTTCATGTTTGTATTTTGGGTTTCTAATAGAACATGTTTACATGCTTTATTGTTAAAAAAACACATTATTTTTCTCATACTGTCTGTCTGAATATACCTGTATTCACGCTCTGTCTGAAACACTCCGTTTTAGTGCATTTCAACAGATTGGCAACGGAATTGCGTTGCTAGGAAACAGCTTGGGTCCGTGTTTACATCCTGTCAGCTGATGTCATTCACATACACTGCAACAGGAAATAAACTGGGACACATTTAGCATGTTTACGTTTAAAACTGTGAAATGGGCTAAATATTGTAGATTTGTGACATCAAAAATGGACAGAAATCCTAACGGCTTGTTTCAAACGCACAGTTTCTGAATACGGGCTGTGTGTATTTCTCCATGGATTGGGTGTTTTGATACTTTCACAGTATTTATATATCACTTGAACCTGTTTTATAACATAAAAGATATGAAAATCTGACTTTTTACAAGATTCAAGATTCAAGATTCAAGATGTTTATTGTCACGCCGGTTATACGGGTACAATCGTGTGAAATACTTTTTGCTGGGAAGCTCCATTAAGAAAGAAACAGTAAGTTAAGTAGCAAGAATAACATAATAAAATAAAGTAAAAATAAAATTAAATAAAATAATAGTGTATTTACAATAATATAGAGTATAATAAGTATTATAAGTATATTAGTATAAGTATTGCACAGGCATTTTTTTTTTTTTTTTTAAATTGCACAGAGGTATGTTTTGAGTATTGCACTTTTTAATTGCACAATATGGGACCTTTAAGTGAATTTTTTAATGCCGGAATTTTAATTGTAACAGAGTACTTCTATACTGTGGTACTTACTAAAATATTGGAGTACTTCTTGCCTGGTTTGTGGTAGTATATTTGTATGAGTGCAGCATTTCCTCCACTAGGGGCCGCTGTGGCGCCGCACTGACTGCGTCTCTGCCGTATCCAGTAGCAACCGTTAGGGGGCGCTGTTTCCCAGCAACGTTGTGATGACACGGCTGTGTGGTGGCAGCAGGCAGAGAGGACACACTCACATCAACCCGTAATCACCATCGTCTCTCACACTGCCATGGTCGAGAAAACCAACAACAGCGCTTCCTATTTTCTACCGGGAGTGAAACTTTAAAGCCTGTAAAAAGAAACAAGCCATGCTGCTGGAGGCTCCGACCCCGCGGATATAAGCGACAGCGAAGAGCAGAAAGTAGCTTCACACCGCACCGAAACCACAAAGAAGAACAAGCTTCGGAGGGGAAAGACGGCATCCGGCCTGAGAAGAAGCTCCGAGGTCGGGGACTCCGGTCGGAGCAACGCTCATCGTTTCTGGTGAGAGTCACTCACATTTTTTCGGTGTAGTTTGTGTGAATTCACCCGGTTAGAGCCGCGGGGGGAACCGGAGACATTCACACCGATCTGCCGTGACACAAAACGGGCTCAACAATGTTCAGCTACTTCACAGCCCTCAGCGTGAAAGCAGCCGTGTGTTGTGTGAGCTATTCACTTTGTCCCATTCACCGCTGAATGGCCGCATTTAACTCCAATAAACCGTGAGGTTAGCTACATGAATGGTGAAGTAGGTTCAGAGTGCTTCATCGTGTCTGTCCTCACGAGTAAACATTAGTGTCAGAGCAGTATGTTGTCACTAAATTGTGGTTGTCTTTGCTAGCTGCACTGCATGTATCGTCTTCCACCAAAACATTCACTGACCCACATTTCAGAGTTGGACTGTCTTTCTGGTTCAATTTGTTTTTTTCAAACTACTTGGAAGCACCGTGCAAACTGCAGCAGCCAGTGATCCCACACACACAGTCTGCATTAGCAGCTTTAAGCCTTCTCAGCTGTTTGTGGGAAGGCCAGGAGCAGCAGACAGGAGCCTGCTGCATGGGAAATAGTTTGGCTGCAATTTCTAGGAATCTCACCCCCTCAATGAAATCCTTCTTCCTACAGGGAGTTAACCTGTGTGGTCGTAAACTGTAGAGAGATGGATGTGAAGTTTAGCAGGATGTCCAAAAGGAAGACATCATTGTTCTGGAGAGGGGGGGAGGGATGCTCATGGCAAACTCATGAGGAAGTTCATTTGGTGTAAAAAACACCCATGTGGTTACATATTTATTGCCACATTTATTGTTTTCATGTTGTTAACCTCATGTTAGCCTCATTTTAGAGACTCAGGGCGTGTATGGTAAATGTTATGTTCTATATATGTTCCACTGTTATGCTGTGCATGGGACCAAACTATTCATATATGTAAAACAGAAACTTTAATATCCAATTTTCTTAGTTTTTAATTATAGCCTGCTCAGATACTAAAATTTTGAAAACAAAAAGTGCTGCAACTAATGATTATTTTCATTATCAATTAATTTGATGATTATTTCCTTGATTAGGGATGCACCGATACCAGTTAAGATATCGGGCCAATACTGATTCATATAGCTGGTTCGGATATCTGTGACAATGGGGATGATCTATTCAATTCATTTTTATGTTTATATACTATACACATTATATACTGGAATTTTAAATCCTGTTTAAGTTTTGACCAATTTGTTGCTGCACAACAAAAGGTTTGCACTTGAAAAGGTTTGCACTTGAAATGTAATTCCTTTAATTTTGAAGATTTTTTTTCCAAGTTACTGGTGTACAATTTATTATTTTAATAATAAAGAACAAGTAAATACATTTATATCTATGTATTTATTAGTTACATTTTGTTTTACAAAGTTAGGAAAGCAATGTTTAAATCAAGCCTGATGTGGCCTTACACATAAAAGAATGATCCCCGTCACTTCCACACAGTGAGGCATACAGCTTATTAATGAAACACTGGTATTGGATCGGTACTCGGTATCGGCCGATACCCAAAGCCCAGGTATCGATATCGGTATCAGGACTGAAAAAGTAGGATCGAGTTCAGCTATCGAAGATAAGATCATATCATTATGATTTATAGTTGGTGATATTGAATTATTACCCTGCCTACTATTTATATTAGAAAATAAACTTTGATTTTTATTACTAGTGCCGATAGTTTCAGCACAGATATTAAAACAATACTTTTTAAAATACTGTATTTTGAGGAGGATTAGTGTTTTTGTACAGAGCAATTTTTCCTTTCTAAACTTCTGAATTGTTCAATAATGTCTAGTAGCCAAACAAGAGCTTTGCTTCAATAAATGCAGTCAAAAATATAATTTAAACTAGAAACCCTCTGATAAAAATAAGTATAGAAGCAAGCATTCAATGAAAGCTTTTGACGCTTTTGATACTGTACTACGGAATCATTCTGGTCAAAAACCGTGCTGTGGTTCGATGCCCAGCCAGTCCTACTTGTCACGTTTATATTGTTTTGCTGAATGAAAGCGCTGTCAAAGCACTTTCTCTCATTTCCTATGAGCAGGTTTCAGTTTGACAGCCACAAGCTGTTGAGCTTCCTTGAAAGATGTGTACCATTCAGAAGCTCCAGGCGGTCCTGTGTCGTTTTTGGGGCTTTAAATACCTGGTGTTGAGCCTGGTACCTGCAGGAGGGCAGGGAGCTGTTGGGGGACAGTGTGCCCGTGTGTGTTGGTTTGACGTGGGGTCGTTCCCTTGGTGAAGGCCTTGGGGATGGTGGTGGCAGGGTAACCTGACCCGCTGTGAAACAGCTGTAGCCACGCGGTGCTGATCCCTCGAGTCCCAGTGCAGATCAGATGATGGTCCAGTATGTGTATTGATGTATGTGTGTGTGTGGGAGCGTATGGATGTGTTTTTGATTCATTCTCTACTTTTGCAATTATACACAGAATGATTTCAAACCAAACTTTATAGAGTTTTTGCTGATTTTAATTCCATGTACAAGGTTTTCCTTATACAAATAGTGTGAGTTTGTGAGCTCATGTTTAAGCGGCAGGCCAAGACAGCTGGCTGAAGGTTAATGTATCACCGCTCTCTGGGGAGCAGCTGCTATGTCACAGGCACCACTCCTGTCTATAGATAGCCATGAATACAAACTCTTCCTCTTTTCTTTGCTGCATTAACACAAGAATTCTGGCATTGGCATGCAGCTCAGGCCCCTCACATGCAGTTGCCCCACAAGACAAATGCTGCTGCTTGCAAGTCTGGCTGCCTCCACTCCCAGATTCTCCATCTCAGTCTGAATGTTGGAAGTGTCCGGTGGTAGCAAAGACCCCGCTGCAGCCACCGAGCCAGCTGGCTGAGAACCTGTTTGATCGAGTTAAACTGTAATACCTTACACCACATATCTGGGCCGTCATCTGAAGTATTAATGTCTGAAACAGGTGAGGGACAAATATTGCCTTTTTTCCCCGTCACTCAGGGCAGGATTTGCGGGAACTGTCTGAACACTTGTCTGGTCTTTATTTGGATACAGACACACACACATATTCATCCAAACCAACGTTATTACAGCCAGCATAGCTTCACATATTTGAGATGTGCTGAAGTGTTCTTAATTAAGTTCTCACTGGCTTAATAAAAGATCAGGTTAAATCCATGTGTTTGTTTTTTTAATTAGCTGAACTTAAAAACCCCCAGGCTCACTGTACCTTGGCTCAGTAGGGTTTTATAATCAGGGATTGAGAAAGTAGACCAATGTTCAATGGCTAAAAATAAACTCCTTCTTAATTAAGTTATTTACCATTTAATTCAAAACTTAGTGAGTTTCTCACTATTCACAACCGGGGAAGAAGGAGCACCATCGAAACAAGTTTTTCCACATTTTCTTTTTATTCAAATGCAGACATCCATAAAGGATTAGTTGACAAAGAATTAATCAACAATAATTTGGATAATCATTCATCAATCTAAAATCCCAGACATTTGCTGGTTTTAGCTTCTCAAATGTGACGATTTGCTCTGTTTCATATCATTATAACTGAATATCTTTGTGTTTTGGACTGTTGCTCGGACAAAACAAGAAGTTTGAAGACATCACTTGGGCTCAGTGGGCTCTGGGAAATTAAGGGGATTTAAAAAAAATCTCTTGACATTTCACAGGTTAAAGCTGATTAGAGCTCAATTAATCAATTAATTGGTAGAAAAATGATCACCAACAGTTTTGATAATTGCTTAATCAGTTCTGTAGTTTATTAACCAAACTAGAGCTGCCACTAATCGATTAGTTGTCAACTATTAAATGAATTGGCAACTTTTTCTTGTGTGACAGTAAACTGAATATCTTTGAATTGTGGACAAAACATGACATTTGAGAATGGCATTTTGGGAAACACTGATCAACATTTTTCACCTTTTTCTGACATTTTATAGATCAAACAGTTAATCGATTAATCGAAAATGAAAATAATCGTTAGTTGCAGCCCTAAACCAAACAAATAAGAATAATATTGTGTTATATGCTGCTCTAACACAGACAGAAAAAAAGTCAGTTACAAACAAGATAACCCCTTTACTTTCCACAGGGTTTTCCTCAAGTGCTGTAACACACCACTGTGCCTGGCATGCAGGCTGTTGAAAATACTACAAAGGCTGCAGAGAGCTGTTTGTGTTTGCAGTTTGATACTGAAACTGATATTCTGATAACCCCATCCTGCCGTCTGCCCCTAGTTAGATACCATCGTGGCCTGTTGTTCCCTTTTTACAGCCATGAAAGGCTATGGAGACCTGCTGAGGCTGCTGGTGCAGTGATGAGCGGGCGGGGGAGGCTAATTGTCGCTCTCTCTGATGCTAATGCTCTGCTCACAAACGGACGCCAGGTGACTTAACTCCGGCTCAGATCAGATGAGTCCACGCCTGGGCGATTATCTCCGTAATGAGCCAAACAGGACTCTGTGATAATCAGGCTGCCTTTTATCTAGAATAAATGAGAACTATCAATTTAAATATTTGTATTTATGCTGAGAAATTGACACCTAAAATCTTGTAGCTGTAAGGATCCAGTCTGAAAAATTGTTTTATTTTATCCTCATTTTTTATCCACAAAGGATTCCAACCACAAAACTTGTTTAAAAAAAAAAGAGTTATTGGACAAAAAAGAAAAAATTATAACACTGGAGTGACCCACAAGTCTGCTGGCTGCCAGATGCTATCAGGTCCTATCTGTCAATCTCAGCTGGGTCCACAACGCTTATCTGTCACAATTCATGCAGGCCTTTCATTCCATTCATAAACGATGTTATCATGTGAAGTGTAAGTGGTGCTTTAGAAGTATCGTTTTCATATGAATGGTGTTTAATTTCAAAGTTTTGGTTATTCATGACATATTTATGAATTAATCCAATTTAGTTTTGTGATTTTTCTAACAACTTTTTTTTCTTGAGATAATTCTGGGTATAAGGGTATAATTGTATATATAAAGGTAGGGCTGGTAAAGATTTTAGAAACATTTTTTGTTATATCAGTTGAAATTCTCATTACATCCCGACAGCAATCAACAAAACAAATGCTCTGCGCACACTCTGCTCGTGCACTCATTGCGCATCACCGGAGTCTTCCACAAGACTGACAGCTGTGAGTACTAGCAATAGCCATGTTCGTTGTTTACGTTCATTATATGTTTATGTTTGGAACGCTAATTTTGGAGGAGTGACTTTAGAGGGAGACCTGAAGCGACGGGCTGTCAGTATTGCGACTTTCTCACTAGATGTAGGGACTTTTGGAGCTAGTGCTGCTAGCTACTTTCATTGGAAAAGAGTTGGCTACACTAGGCTCTGTTTTTTGGTTGGATCATTTTTTAAAAGATCACCGACCCTGCCTTTCAGGCAAATCTCAGAAGGAGCCCACATTGTCTGAATATGTGATCCTACATTTATCTAGAAAATTGATAGCAATGGTAAAAGTGAATTTTCTTTTTGATTTGATTTTTGATAGGGCTGTTAAAATTACTGCAATAATAACGCGTTAAGGCAAATTCTTTGTAACGCCACTAATTTCTTTAATGCATTAACGCAACTTGTGATTTCGGAGGTTGTAGTGGGCTCAGTTTTAAAGCTATGGTAAAGATACTGGTATCATATGAATCTAGAAAACCAATCCATTGGTACAAACCATGTTATTCTAGCTTGTTGCGAAGGAGGTTAAATAACGCTGCAAACTTGTGCTAAATTTCGCGAGGAAAAACTGTCATGGCCATTTTCAAAGGGGTCCCTTGACCTCTGACCTCAAGATATGTGAATGAAAATGGGTTCTATGGGTACCCACGAGTCTTCCCTTTACAGACATGCCCATTTTATGATAATCACATGCAGTTGGGGCAAGTAATAGTCAAGTCAACACACTGACACATTGACAGCTGTTGTTGCCTGTTGGGCTTCAGTTTGCCACGTTATGATTTGAGCATATTTTTAATGCTAAATGCAGTACCTGTGAGGGTTTCTGGACAATATTTGTCATTGTTATGTTTTGTTACTTGATTTCCAATAATACATTTATACATACATTTGCATAAAGCAAGCATATTTGCCCAGGCCATGTTGATAAGAGTATCAAATACTTGACAAATCTCCGTTAAGGTACATTTTTTACATCAAAATGTGCGATTAATTTGTGATTAATTGCGATTAACTATGGACAATCATGCGATTAATAGCGTATTTTAAGTATTTTAATTGACTGACAACCCTAATCTTTTACCTTTTCTTCATGGAGTCTACAAAACTATATTATGGCTCAGAAAACTATTGAACTGCAATAATGTCATCTGCTGCCTGACTGCAGGTGGTATCGGGCCACAGAAAAAGCTTAGAGAGGAGCAGGCCTGTCACTCAAGCCTCTGTAACTACGGCAGCAGTGTTAATCAGCTAGTGCAGAATCTTATTGCCTGTGAGATCCGTGGCTGTGCGTCACTGGCCTGGTCTGGCCTGGCCTCCTTCGGCCACGGGCTCTGGCTGAGGCATCTGTTGTATTTCCCACACACACATCAGCACTGACCTGTCTGTCAGCACCACTCAGCCCTGCTGACACAGGTGACACGTGTGACAAGTGTGAAAACAGGGCGAGGAAAGAGTGTGTAGCGAGGATGGAAAAGAGCAAAGAAAATTTGATGAGACTTTTTCATGTACCTGGTGAAGTTCAAACACATCTTACTGTCAAATTAAAGCCTCACCTGCTGAAGTGCGTGGGGGAAGCATGTCTGCCTGGTTGTCATGCTCAGCTCAGCACGACGCAGCACACCGCCACCTCCTGCGTCTCCTGAAAAAGCCTACTTTTTAACTGTGCACAATGCAGCCTTTATATAAGGGCCACATAATGGAGCCAGCTCCTTCACTCATGTCCTCATTGTCTTGGCCAGGATGAGAAAAGGCTGCTCTTTAGAAAAGCAAGGCTGAGCTCACCCGTGAATCATGCCAACAGTCACGCTTGTTCTCTGTCGTCTTCTGTGTGCATGGCAGCCGGGGGAGGAGAGGCGAGGCAGACGTTTTCTCCTGAAGGCAGTGACGTTAGGTGGTTTACTGAACCATGTAGGGGTCACGGAGAGGTTGCGACCTTGCTTTTCCTGTTTCTGCGGGTGGCCCGGACAGCAGGCGCCCTGTGGCAGTGATGGTGGCTGCGTTGTGATTGGTTCATCTAGCTGCTAGCAGAAGTGGGACAATTGCACGGACCTCTGCAGTGATGGGGGCTGGTGGACAGGGTCCGAAGTGAACACCCACCAAGTGCTGGTAGTGCTGGTAGATTAGTAAATCTCAGAAGGCTATCCGCCACACTGGCGGGCAGGGTCTGAAATTAACTTTTTTCGCAGGCAAGTGTTTTTTTTTGTCTGCTACTCAGAAATTTTATTTGCCACTTTTGAAATCTATGCGCCAAATGAAGGAATAACATTTTAGATCTGATGTCATTCAATGTTCGATATATTTTACATAAAAAAATATATGCATGGTAAATTACCTTGTTCAAATTGCAGCGTGGCTTCCGGGGGAGCCCTATTTTTCGGGGGTTGGAGGGTACTGTATACAGTACTGTACTGTACTTTGTTATTGTCATCTATAGTGGTTATTTGCATATAAACACACAATTCAAATGATAATGATTATTTAAATATTTGCTTTGATTGAAAACAATTCTTGGCAAGCTGTTAGGAAGTTAAACAGGTCATAATTCTCTCTCTAATATCAATTTTATATTGCTGTGAAAACATCTCCTAAAAACGACTGTATTTATTTTAAGTTTTTCACCAAAAACAATTTTGACGAGATTACATTTGAACATATCATGAGAACGTTACAATTTACCTTCACCCAATGGTCATTTTTACTGACTTTTTTACTCATAATGTAACTCAATGGCACCTCCGTTAACGGTAGTAGCTCTGTTATTTAGCCAAGCAAGATTGTGCTGCCCACCTGCTTCTAACAGGTAACGTTACTAACTCTACTCCAGCTGATTTCAACACGGGTTTGTTGTTCACAGTGTAGCATTATCAGAGAAAAAATATGGTGCGCCCCTCAGGTTTAGTAGCGCCATGCTTTTGAGTGCTTTTTCTCTCTCCGCCAAACAAACTGAAACATGATACAACGTGAGTATGCGTCATTGTGCATGCTTAACTGTTGGAAAGCATCAATAAGAGGAATCGATAGACACGGAGGCATGAAATGCAAAGGAATCGGACAACTAGGAAACAACGAGAACAGATTCTCTATTCCCATTGCTAGCGTTTTCCCTGTCTGCCAAAGTTGTGGATGGCCTAACGATTTTATCCGCCACTGCCAACAATTTACCCGCATTTGGCGGGTGCTAATTTGAGACCCTGCTGGCGGGTGAACATTTGTACCAAAATAGTCATTTAATAAAAAACTATGTCGGTTACACTGAGAGTCTCTACTGCGTTTTGCACATCGGGCTGCCGCACCATAGTCCCGCCGCGGGTCCAGACAGCTGAGGCAATGAGGCCCAAGACCTTCCCTGATAATGCTACATTGCAAACAACAAATCCGTGTTGAAATCAGCAGTTCTAATAGCTACCGTTAACTAGCTCTCATTCTGACGATTTCAAGAGGTGCCATTAATTTACATTGTGATGCGTTCAGGCTCCATTCTGGAAAAATGAGTATTGGGCGAAGGTAAATTCTAACCATGGCTGTAACATTATTATGATGTGTTCAAATGTAATCTTTATATAGGTTATATAGATAATAGAGAGGGAATTATGACCTGTATGTTGAAGTACATGAAATTAATTGTTTTAGTAGCCTATACCTGGTGAAATGTCAGGAAGGTATGAAAAAATAGATACCGCCCAAGCCTAGTATTCAGGCTTGAATTGATTATTTTTGCTTCAAATTTTACTCTTCTCTATGTATTCAACATAATACCTTATTATCTCAATGAAATGTACTGAAACAAATGTATATGTGAAAGAAAAAGGCAATTGATTATTTTTGCCGGTAAAAAATATTCTTGTCTCCTGGCCGGGGAGTCAAAAAGTTAATTTCAGACACTGCTTGTGGAGCTCTAGTCTGGCATTACAGGGCTACCCGTGGGGGGTGGTGATTCCTCACAGCAGGAACTCTTACCCTTTAAGTAGCCCTCTGTTCATCATCCGCACAGTTGCTGTTTGCTCGTGACTGCAGCAGGAAATGGACAGAATCCATATGAAGCATATGTCTACTGTCACCACTGCAGCATCCATAATGCCTTAACGCTCCTCCTCTCCTCTGCATCACCCTCCCCGCTACCTTCTGCAGGAAAACAGAGGTGGAAAATGCAATTTAGCATACAGCTGGAGATGTCAGTTTGTCTGTGTGGCGAGTGTTGTGTTATGGTCGGTATTGATGGCTGCCGGTTTAGGGGATGAAAATGCACATGTAGGAGTGGAGGGGGGGTTTGGGGTTGCTATAGGGTGTGAGATGGAGGGAGACGGAAAATCAGCATGCATGCAGTCTCCTGCCGTGCTCTGCATTTTCAACATGGAAAAAGCAGCGGGGTTGCCGTGGTAACAAATCCAGAATCGGCGCAGCCCTCGGACCCCTCCGCCCCACATTCCCCGCCCTCCTCCTCGCTGGCCTCCTCCCAGGAGATCTGGAGCTCAGACCTCAGACCGGCCTACTTAGGGAAGCAGGGATAAGGCTCGGAACAGAGATCATGTCCAAAGCTCCACACTCGATCCCAGAGCAGGAACGTGGGCCAGCGGATACGGGTGCACAGTAGACCCCCCCGTCTTCTCCTCCTCTCTACTGCAGCCATTAACTTTCCATTGAACATTCTGTAAGTGATTTGTATCCACACAGTCTGCTGGATAGTAGGTCATATCCCGGTTATTTATGAGATGTTAATGTGCCCCCTCATATCCCCATCAAATACATTCATAAGAGGGGATTCTGGATATTACCATGGAAACTGATTTACTGAGATTTACTGCAAAAAACCTACAGGGAATGGCCTGTCAGTTCATCCCAATGTTGGTGCCAGATAATCCAGATTTGAGTTTATCCCAATAATTGTAAACACATTATAGTGATTTTGTTTGTCCAGAATAACATCAGGGCCACAACTAATGCTTGTGTTCATTATCAATCAATCTGTCCCTTATTTTATTTTCAATTAATCCTGTAAATCTATGAAAAGTCCACAACATTAGAGATGCACAGATCCAACTTTTTCAGTCCCGATAGCGATACCTGGGCTTGAGTATTGGCCGATATCGAGTACTGATCTGACACCGGTCTTTAATTAATAAGCTTTATGCCTCACTGTGTGGAAGTAAACTGGGATCATTCTTTTATGTTTAAGGCAACATCAGGCTTGACTTAAACATTGCTTTCCTAACTATGTAAAACAAAATGTAACAAATAAATACATATATTATTTATTATTAATATATTATATATTAATATATATATATATATATATTGATTTATATTGAATTATTTATTATTAAAATAATAGATCGTAAACCAGCAACTTGCTAAAAAATCAACAACTCAGGTGCAAACCTTTTTTAATGCAGCAACAAATTAGTCAAAAATTAAACAGGAATTAAATTTCAGTATATAATGTAGAAGTGCCTTAAACTTGCATTCTTTCTAATAGCCAGCAGGGGGCGACTCCTCTGGTTGCAAAAAAAAGCCTGATTGTATAGAAGTCTGAGAAAGTTACCCTACTTCTTGTCTGTGAGTTGTCTGTGATTTCGTCCTTTTGGTTGCCTTAAAAATGTCTTATTCCGTGTTCGGTTGTACTTAGCTCCACCTCCTCGTGTCACCTCTGGTTGCAAAAAAACAAGATGGTGACGGCCAAAATGCCGAACTCGAGGCTTCAAAACAGCAGTCCACAAACCAATTGGTGACGTCACGGCGATTACGTCCACTTCTTATATACAGTCTATGTTTAAAACCTGTATGGAAACGGCAAAATTCGATAAAACTTCCTCAATTGCACAAAAAAGTATTTATGCTCGCTTGAGGTAGTTTTTGCCTTTATTGAAAAAGATTTGATGCGCTAAATGAGATATGGAAACGCCTATGCCGAATAAGTTCTGATGTAGCGATCATTTAACTCACATGACTGATCAGCTGTTTCTGTTGTCGCCATCTTCCCGGATTCCTATTATGCACGAATGCTTTCTTCATCTCCAGACAGCATGAAACCAATACTAGCTTACATGAAAGAACAATTAAAACTTGAACAAATGAAACAAATTCCTGAAGACCTCTCTCCATTTTTCTATCTTGGATGGTTAGATGGCCAAGCCGACTTTGTTTTTGGTTCGCAATCTCTACTTCTTCTCCTTTGTTTACTGGCGGATTACAGCCATGTGTAGCCTATAGCACCAACTTCTGACCAAACTACACTGTAGCCGTTAAGCCGAGTTTATTCACTCCAAACCAGTTGATGGCAACGTGCCTAATTCACCTGTACTTTTTTTGCAACATTTCAAAAGTTTGCTTAAAATTTGCTTGACACAATTTAGGGATGCACCGATACCACTTTTTTCAGACCGAGTACGAGTACAAGTACTTACATTTGGGTACTCGCTGATACCGAGTACCGATACGAGTACTTATCTGTGACAAAAGACCCTCGTTAACAGCCTGCCGTGTGAGCGACACACGGCAGGCTGGGGAGTCCCGCATACGAGGCGGTGCGCCGCGACCGGCTCTAGGTCGGCTTGGAAAGGCTCGGGGCGAAGGTGGCTCGCGGCCGCAGCTTTACAGCGCTCCCCGACCCGTCTTGAAACACGGACCAAGGAGTCTAACGCACGTGCGAGTCAGATGATGCAAGCAAAAATCTGTGGCGCAATGAAAGTGAGGGCCGGCGCGCGCCGGCTGAGTTGGCATCCTGGCCCAGCGGGGTCAGGCGCACCACCGGCCCGTCTCGCCCGCACCGTCGGGGAGGTGGAGTGAAAGTAAAGTGGCATCGGTGCCGTTGTATCGGAGCCGTTTTGCGAGTACGAGTACATGAGCACAGTATCGTACCCGATACCCGATACTGGTATGGCCATGCTTCCATTCAATTGTGTTAGGGATGCACCGATACCCGATACTGGTATCGGGTATCGGTGCATCTTCTCAACAGTGGAGAATAAATAGTTTTCCATCAGTATACTGAGTGTACTTTGTCTATGTAGCGCACATGTTGCAGGCTGGTGTAATGCTGCAGCAGGAGAGAGGGTAACGCAGTGAGCTGTTCGGGAGACGACAGGCTGCTGAGGTGGACTGATGTGAAGCTGTTATGACAGTCGAGTTGACGTTCTGCCTCATCTCGGTTTCTGGATTAATTAGATTGATTCATGCTTGACTAAGAGCACAGAAGGGCAGTATGTATAAATGTAGGCAAGACAAGATTGTTATGTAACAATATATATTCTGACCAGTCTGAATTGAAAAACATGGCTGTAGTGGAGAAGAGAGCTCCATTCATTGTACTTATGACCCCGTAGATTTGCCCTATTTGCCAAAATGAAACTTTGATGTTGTGACAAAGATTGTTGGCCAGAATCAAACCAGAAACGTCTCGTCTACATGTTACTCATACTAAATCTAAACCAACAGGACAGCCCTTAATGCATTTTACTGTCATGTTACAAGGTTTTTGGGTATTCAAGTTGAGACATTTCAGCTACCTCACTGCTATCCGAAGCAGTGAATGTATGAAGTTTCCTTGTGTGGTTTAAGTGCTCATGATCTACAGTTTAATATTTCGTCTTTGCACTGTCCCAGTTTGCTTTGGCCTTAAGCCCAGTTCAGACAGACGGTTGCTGCTGTTCGCTGTGTGGAGGGATTCGGGGCAGGCTCACTGCCTCTTAAAACTCTGTGTACAAACTTTTTAAACCAGCCGCTGTAGCTCTAAACTTAAAGTATCTGGGGTGAGAAATCGGCCATGCTGCTGCTGAATCATCTGTGTCTTCACATACAGTTAGTGGGCTGTTTATGTGAAATGAAAGTTTTAAATCAAGGCGCCATGTTTGAAAAACTGTTTTGTTCACTGATTTGCTGCCACTGTCGCCATGTTTTTGGGCTTATTTTCCAGTCTGACTTGTTTCAAGTGAAATCTGATTTTCCAGTTTGGGCTGATGATTCTCCCAGTCTCCACTGCAATAGTCAACAACAATCTGTTAATCATTTAAGTCGTTTATCAAGCACAAATGGCAAACAATCTTTGTTTCCAGCTTCTCAAATGTGAAGATTTGCTGCTTTTCTTTGTTTTATATTGTTGTAAATTGAATATGTTTGGGTTGGACAAACATATTCAATTTGTCATATTCAAACCAGCTGCTGGTTGGACAAAACAAGCAATTTGGAGACATGACCCTGGACTCTATGAACTTAAAGACATTTTTCACTACTTTATGACATTTTAGACTAATTGCTAATGGAAGTAATAACCAACAGATGAATTCATATTAAAAAGAGTTGATAGTTGCCCTTGTTTGAAAAATGTTATCATCTCTCATGCTCTTATCCTTTGTACATCGAAACTGACACAATTAAGTTCAAATCATGGCTTCTTAAAGGTTCTCTATTTGATATCCAGAGCACTAATATAACCGCAAACAACTATTAACTGTAAAGATATAGAGGAGTAATGTCTACCTGAGCAGAGAGTGAAGTCGCTCTCCCTCTGTGTGTGTTGTAATCTGAGCTTCTCTGTGCTTTGTTGACATAGCCGGGCCGGCCGCACGTGCCTTTTAGTGCATGTTAGTGCATATGACGTGCCCCACTGGCTAGCTCATGGCCGCTGCTCTGCACTGCGCTCATACGGTGGTTACAGCTGATAAAACGTCCCAATTGACGCCGCTGTTGCGGAAACGTAGCGACCACCCTCTGGTTCCCCCCCAGGTTAACACTGTTAGCTCTGTCAGCAGTGTTGCCGTTGTTTTCACTGTTAGTGTTATTAGTGGCTATAGGGATGCTTCCAATCTCGCATTTAGCACTTTTAATTGTTTTTGTCTTTCCATACTGGCCAAGAAAAGATCCTTATTCCCTACCCAATGCAATTCCAGTGGATTTGATGGGACACAGTCCTCGTTCTGTGAAAAAATACATTCTTAAGATTAGCCATAGATAAAATGAGTTTTCAACAGTCTGAGTTACATAAATCAAATAGGTGTTTGCCAAAATAATTGCCTTTTTAGTTAAAAAAAAAAAAAGAGGGAATTTCATTCTAAAAAGACCTTGGAAGACACCCACTTGATTTGTCACTGCTAAAGCCTCATATTTCCTTGCTAAAATTCTAATGTATTATTACACAGAATGAGTACTGTAGATTTTGTCCCCCATCATTTATCTCTTTGCGGCCAGTATGGACAGGAAGAAAAGTTCCAGTGACCAAAAACTGTTTAGATGTACGTGTAGCAATGTGAGTATTGTTTTAAGAAAGAGCCTATCCTTTAACTGATGATTCAAATCATGATTCATCATCTTGTTCTCATTATTTGGCTCTAGTGGCCGTGTGAGTATGTTGTTGCAGTATTCAGGTTATGAGTGATATTTGGAAGACAAAGGATGTCAGTAGGGAATAGTTGACAGGCAGCGAGCCCTGAGGGTCTGTACTACTCATGTGTTTTCATGTCTGGCTTTACTCATCATCGTCGCTGACAGACAGACAGACTCTTGTCCAGATCTGCAGTAGTAGTGGAGTCATGATCTCTACATTGAGATCACAGGGAGAGGCTGCTTGTAATCTGCTCCTGCCAAACATTCCCAAATATCTTGATGTCTTGATTTGAACTCTTTTTCCTCTCTCTCTCACACACACAGACTGTCTCTAGCTCTCACACTCTCATGTACACAGTAAATGCAGCTGGAATGTGTGATGTGGACTCGATGCGGCCCAGGCTAGTCCTGCTCCATTCAGTAGCAAATCCCCCTGGTTTAGGATTTGCTTTTACAGTCCGGTGTGCCAGGGACCGTACTCTAAACTCAGCCGTAAGAATCTCTCACCAACTTGTCATGTTTTCCCAGGAGGAGGAATGTAATGTAATGTGCCCGAATGAGCTGAGTCATAATTAACGTCAGAGTGCTGATCTGTCCTTGTCAGATACCTGGTGATCTAACAGCGTCTTTGATTTCACTCTTGATGTGGGATTGTGAAACATGGCTACAGGCGGATGAGGTGTATTCTTTTGAATTAAGGGCAGTTTACATTACAGATTTTGTCAGTGAAATGTCAAGGCCTGAATCAACACTACAGCTTACAGATAGTGGTGGTAAGAGTAGTCTTCTGTATCTAAAACAAGCTGTATCTATTCTTATCATTGTCTTACATGGGTTCCACTCAAATATGTGTTGTTTTATTTGTCATCCTCAGGCCTCCCCTTCCCGAGAGCTCCATGGAGAAGATGAAGCGGTTCAAGCGGCGTCTCTCTCAGACGTTACGAGGCAGCCACACCATCGACGAGTCGCTGTCTGAGCTGGCAGAGCAGATGACCATCGAGGAGAACGGCCTGAAGGACAGCGGTGAGTTTTTTAAAAGTCTGACCTGCCGATTTCCATTTTCTGTCTTTCTAAGAACTATGAATGACAGCATACACAAACATTTTTGTAACTTTTCTTTCATGGAAATTCAATAGTATGTTTATAAAAACATTGATATTAAATAACTCACATTTTCTCCAAAACTGCACCAAGTTACTGGACCTTCTCTCACTCACTCAAACAAATCTCAGAGTTAAAGTGCTCCAGGTTACCGGACAAATAAAATCCAACTGAAAATGAATTGCAGTATATCCCACTGTTGCGAGCTCCATGTCTTCTTTACTCACGCTGAAGAACTTCCACACTGACGTTATGGTGTGTGTGTGTGTGTGTTGTGTGTGTGTGTTGTGTGTGTGTGTGTGTGTGTGTGTGTGTGTGTGTGTGTACTGTGTGCGTGTGTGTGTACTGTGTGCGTGTTGATTTACAATATTTATAGATATTGCATAAAATTACATATACAGGGATAGAGGATTGTATACATATCATCCACTAACTCATTCGTAGGTCTTTGTTATGTAAATGTTCTGTAATTGCTTTATTTAAACATGACAAGATGATTATTTATGGGTAAATCTGCAATGCTCACATAATGTTTGGCTCTTGGTACACAGAGTTGGTGCTGCTGGAGAACAGTGGTGAGTTCTGACAGGCTACATCAGTTATGGATTTTAAAACATTTACTGCAGTTGAATGACTTTTTATCTTCATCACTAAGTGAATAAGGGACACTGTAGTCTAACCATTATCAACCAAGACTGCCGTCATGACTCAGGGCTTTATTCAAACACCAGACTGACGTGTTAAATTTCCGCCACGTTTATGTAATGAAGTTCGTGTCTGAAAAGGGGTTTAGTTGCTGAATTTTAATGGACTACATTTATATAGCACTTTTATCCAAAGCCAAATCCAAATATTATCTAACACTAACCAGAATTTGAAAGTGGATGGAGTTAAACTGCTGAATATGTTGTCAGGTTTCTGCAAAGTCTACTCTACGCTTCAGCTCGCTGTTAGCGATACTCCAACACAGAAGTTTTAGCTTGATGATTGGATATTTCTTACTGAAATGCACCTTGGGAGTCGTGGTTTACTTTTGTATATATATATATAAATATATATATATATATATATATATATATATATATATATATATATATATATATAAATATATATATATATATATATATATATACAAATATATATATATATATATATATATATTTGTATGTATATATATATATATATATACACGTAAGTGTATGCTATATTTAGGATATTTCCCTTCTCCCTTTCCGATGGGGAACTGAAGCTGTAATCTATGCTCTCTTCAAAGTCACCAGACTCCATTGATAAAAAACAGTATTTTCATACGGATAAGTACCTCATACAACCCCACTTCAAGAAATCCGAACAGTCCCTTTAAGCTGTTTTGTACGTCCAAGCCTTGAAAATCTAGTCACTTAACATTGACTATTCAGAAAGTTAGTGTGACATTTACAGAAATAACTTCACAGATCTATATTGTCTGACATGACTCTTTATTTATGTTACTGCAGACACACTCTATTCCACTCTCGCAGATACTGTCGTTGGTCATTAGTCATCTGGATCCTACTGAAGGTTGTGGCCTTCAAGGCGTCAAAATAAAAGCAAAGTGGCACTGCGGCTTATCTCCGCTGATATTCACAAAATCTGCAGGGAGCGAGGGAGGGAGCATGACTCGGTGTACTACCACATTGTTGCCATGGCGCTCAGGATCTGGAAACATTCTGAAGTTTCCATGACATTGCCACGGCAACTTGGATGACTTGGTGAAACCAGCCAGGCATCTTGATGCATTTTTCCCTTCTTTTTTTTTTTTTGCATCTTTCAACTCTTCTTCCTCTCTTTTGGCCACCCAGAGGTCCCCTTACCCCCAAGCTTCTTTCAGGCCTGTCCTCAGTTTTCCCCTCTTGTCTTTTGTCCAAATGAGAAGTTTTTTCCCTTCTTCAATCAATCAGATCGTCCAAGTCCGCCCACCCCCAGCCTCCCCCTCCCCACCTCCCTCTGAGAACTAACTGGGCTTTGCAAAGAGCTTTTTGTGTAGTGATTAACACCCGGTTTGGCCAGAGTGTTCTGTGCTTGGTGAGTGGGGACACAGAGTCGTGTGTGTGTGTGTGTGTGTGTGTGTGTGTGTGTGTGTGTGTGTGTGTGTGTGTGTGTGTGTGTGTGTGTGTGTGTGTGTGTGTGTGTGTGTGTGTGTGTGTGTGTGTGTGTGTGTGTGTGTGTGTGTGTGTGAGAGGGGATTTTATCAGCCTGTGTAACAGTAAGTATGGGTAGAGAGGAGACAGAATGGAGTAGCCAGATGAGAAGTGATCTGAACTCTGTGATTGGGGAAAGCGTTCTGGTCCTGATCTGATTATATAACACTTATAACTCAGGCCAGCGGCAGGAGCAGCTGCAGAGAGATAAGGGAGAGGTGGCATAAGGGCCTGGATATTACTAGGGGTGGGAAAAAAATCGATTCACCTATGAATCGCTATTTTATTTTATTTTTTTACGATGTTGAAATTGATTTTTTTAATGCCAGAATCGATATATTTGCTTCATTTGAGTCTATGCGGAGGTAAAAGGAAGTTACCGCTTTTATTGTTGTAGTCTGAGTAACGTGATGTCATATTTGTTCCGTATCTGTCAAAAGCAAGACAAACAGCAGCCAGCCGCAGCGAGCCAAAACGAAAAAGTAGAAAACGGCGGAGGGTCGGCGTGGATACGACCTGCACGCTCGCATTTTAAATCCAAAGTAGTAAACACTACACATACAGTAAAGTATGGAAACACTTTGGGTTTCACACATTACCAGGAAAAGCAGAGCTAGACATCATGGCTAAAGCTGCATGCTAACTCTGTCATGGACAGGAAACGTTATCCTTTCATAATGTTCAGTCAAGTCAGCCGTCACTCTCATCTCCGCGGTCAAATGAGCCGACGCTACAACTGTAGAGCACCCATATACTGACATTTATGTTAAATGCATTCAAACGGCCCCGATGGAGCTGAATATGGATGTATAAAGAGAACGGAACTGACTGGAGAGCTACGGAGAGCTAACGACGGATTTGGCGAAGTTAGCGGAAGTATACACGTGCGACTACGTTCGGTTTTCAGAATAAGGTGTTAACAAAGGGAACTGTATATAATAAAATACATATATGGACACAAGATTGATTCGATTATATTCACCAGAAGTATAAAACATTACATGTCCCTCGTAAATTACAAAAGAAAATACCACTAATTTGTTAGGGAAATGTCTTTATTCTTTGATTTTTGGGTTACTGGAAAAAAATGTATAAATAATTCCTGACAATGACTGATATATTTGACTTCAGGACATCTCTGACTACATACATGCTGAAAAAGCAAACATTTTTACTGTATTAAGTTAGGTATTTTCTAAAGTAAAACTCCCTAGAAGTGTATGATTCAACTTTTTCCCATGTTCTTGTGTTAAAAAAGTTAAGAAAAATCGCAATAAATCGTAATATCGAATCGCAATACTTGTAGAATGCAAGATTTAAAAATCACAATACATATCGAATCGGCACCCAAGTATCGTGATAGTATCGAATCGATAGGTGTATCATCCCAGCCCTAGATATTACATGGGGGCTGTGTATATGTTTCTGTTTTCATAAAAAATCTAGGAAATGCCTCATTGGTGTAGAAGGGATTGTTGATGATGTGTGCAACGAAAATACAACAACAAAAATAACAAATTGAGGACATGTCTTGTAATATAGGACACACCAAATGTTCCCAAGTTTTTATGTCGGTGCTTACAAAACGGTTACGTAGTGACATCTGTTTTTTTAGGTTAACAAGACACACACGCCCACAGCACTCTGAATCAGCCTGAACCATGTGAGCTTAATTTTGTAAATAAGATTTAAGTCTAAAAAATGTACTGAGAATTGGTTGACCCTGGAAACTCGAAGCCAGACTAATCAGAAAGCGATTGGGGGTGGTGGGGGTTTAGATGGTGACGTGGATAGCTTCCTCTCAAACCTCTCAAATCTTGTTCAGTATTTATTATTAGGAAGAGCAGATATAAAATGAAGCATGACTCTGCAGCTACATGTCTTATTTCCTGCCTCGGATTTATTAAAGTTTAAGATAGATTTGACAGCCCTGTTTTTCCAGCTTGAAAATTACAGCTAATGGTTGATGACAGCCCAGTCAGAGGTGCATTTATCTAATCAGGTGTGGGAAGGGTCGCTGTGATGTCTCAGCGAAGTAGAGCACATTCAGTCATCTGTTATACAGCCCAAAACAATCACCCTTTGAGGCCAGCAGGACTACAGTGACTGAAACTAAATGTTAGTGTTGGCTTTGTAAGTCTAACTCAATGAAAAACATAATAGTATTTTATTATGACCTTCAGAACACTTAAAAGGCATGGCATGGGGTTAAATTTGTCCGTTAATAAAAATGAGGGATGCACCGATACCGATACCGGATCGGATATCGGGCCGATACTGACTCAAATAGCTGGATCGGTTATCGGTGACAATGGGGCCGATCTATTCAATTCAGTTCTATGTTTATATAGTATATACATTACATACTGGAATTTAATTCCTGTTTAAGTTTCGACTAATTTGTTGCCAGATTAAAAATGTTTACACTTTGGTAATTCCTATTAATATTGAAGATTTTTTACCAAGTTGGTGTAGGATTCATTTTTTTAATGATAAACAATTCAGTAAATTTATATCTATGTATTTATTTTTTACATTTTGTTTTACATTGTGAAATGGGAAATCATTGTTTAAGTCAAGCTTGATGTTGCCTTCCACATAAAAGAATGATCCCAGTCACTTCCACACTGTGAGGCATACAGCTTATTAATTAAACACTGGTATCGGATCGGTACTCGGTATCGGCCGATACCCAAACACCAGGTATCGTTATCGATATCGGAACTGAAAAAGTCGGATCGGTGCATCCTAATAAAAATGCAAAGAAATTTAGGATCGCAAACCATTCAACAAAAACTGCAACTGAAAATTACCATCATTTCAAAATATAACAAAGAGCTACAATGTGAAATGTGAAAGAAAAACTATGATTCGCAAACCAAAAATTTTGTGAACACGCAAAACAAAAGACGGGCAATACAGTCACGCTGAAGCTGTGATTCTAGATGTTGTGTGTGTAATAAATAACTAGAGAGAAATGTCTGTTTTTCGCTAAGCTATCAGATAAAACACCCAATCAAAGTATTTCAGAACACTGATGTAAGAAATAAAAGAAAAGTACCATCAAAAAAATCCAGTGTTGCCATCAGTCAGTCCTACTTGTTGATTCCCAACATTGCTCCCAGTGCCTAATAAAACCAGAGATATTAAAGGGATAGCTACCATGGCTACTGCCCTTTGTTCCCATTGTTGCTTCAGACATATGATATGATGATAAGCCTCTAACACACTAACTCTAACCACTCCGCCTCTGTTTGCATGTTTGGGTGGAGGGTTACTTTACCCACACAAAGATCATTTGTATATTCATTTCTCACCCCATGTTACCTTGAATTTGTGACGGAAACCTAGATTTTCTCGCATGCCTCCACGGTGAACAGAGAATCAAAAAATGGAGAAAAGTTTGGATGAATTGAAGTAAATGGAGGCTGCGTTTAACAGCATAACTATATCAAAACATCTGTTTACAAACTGTCACACTACTTGAGCAGTATAATCCAAGTCTCATTTATCTAATCATATGCTCACTACTTCCTAAACACATGTGTCTGCTAAAATCTTAGTGTAACTGTAAAACCTTATTTTAATCATGCACATAAAACGTACTAAAACAGCTAAAAACTTCCTGTTTTCAGAGACAAACCAATGCATGTGCTCCATAACCATCTTTCTTTTATGTTACTCTATAACTGTTATGTCTTGTCCTAATCTTCACTGCTCTTGTTGCACATGTCCTACAGTATAACTCTGTCTGTCTGAGCTCTGTGTGCCCGCTAAACAGCTTCTCTAGGGCTCCATTTTCTCCTCACTTTCACTGTTGGTTACTTAGTTGGTGCTACTCTATACACTATAAATCTTTCACCTCTGTCAGCTCCATTCTTGCATTTGGACAAATGCTCCTCTGTCAGTGGATTTAGACCAGTTTTAGAATCTTTTCTCCAGCCAAAATACACTGCTGACACTGGATGCAACACTGGATGAGAGAACAGACCACATTGTAGCTGCCCCTGCTCTGTTTACAGTTAGGTAACCCTTGTTTCATTGGCAGGCTGCAGGAATGTGATATTCTGGACAAATTAAAGCTGAAGTAGGCGAGATTGGAGCAAATATGATTTAAAAAAGTTATTTTTATTAAACGATCGCTATATCCTGACAGTAGTACATGAAACAGGTAACCTGAAAAAATCCTGTGCCTCTGTATCCTCCGGTGCTCCTAATGGCATCTGCAAGATTTTACAGACGGAGGAAAACAAGCAGTAAGAGCTGATCTGAGGTCTGCTGTCCAGCTGCTGTCTATGAGAGCCGGCTGTCAATCACTCGCAAACTCCGACCTAACGGTCAAACTAGGCCGTGCTGATCAAATATGAATCAATATTATGTTACTGTAATGCCTATTTTTCGCCTCAAATCTTTTCATAATCATCTTGTATTGTACGGTTTAGCTGTAAAATGAGAAAGTTTGTGACGCGGCCGCCATTGTAAAATCTGTTGAATGAACGCCAAGTTCCGGTCACATGACCGGAGCACAGCCAATAGGAACGCTCTCTCAATGAAATGACCTGTGATTGGTCAAAGTCTCCTGTCATGGGCTAGATTTTTTAAAGCCTGAAAACAGAGACATGATGAGGTGCAGAAGTCTAGTTATCTCACAGAACACTTGAATTACAATATGCTGAAAGGTTATTATGGATTTTTTGCCCAATGATGACAATAATATACTGCCTACTGCCACTTTAAAGCACATAAAGATTGGACTGCACCAAATCATGTTGGTTTTCAGATAGGTTTTTGTATAGCCAGGACAAGTACCATTACGAAGAGGCTGCATTGTGATTTTTGAGTACACAATCTACTGTGTAATCTATTGTATAACAATTCCTTAATCAGTCCTTTACTTTCATCATCTCCGTTTCTCTCGGTTTCTCTTTTATTCATGGATGTTGTCACAGTTCTTTGTTCTCAAACAGCTTGTTTTCTTCGGTTTCTCACTCTGTTTGACATTTTTGTTTCTCCGTTTAAAACCTGTGAAAAAGAAAATTCAGTGTTGTTGTTCAAGTTTATTTATTGAAACACGCTTAATGTGGAATGATATTTGTTCAGCATGCAATTTACTCTCTCACTAAGTCACAGCAGTTAACTGATATAACATGCAAATCTAACCATCAGTAGATTACGATTTAAAACCTCTTATGTAACTGTGATTATTTTTTTGCAGTCTGGTGTTATGCTATGTAACCGGTAATGTACAGTTAGTGCATCAGAAAGCTTTTAGTCCGTTAGCCTGCAAATGCCTGAAACTTTCAGCCAGCTAGATTTTGATTGATGCTTACTGAATGGTTGTAAAATGTAAACCTGTAATACACTCTGAGACAAAAATCTTTTTAAAAAAGTTTTTATAGGATTCAGTGTTTGTTACCAGTCGCATTCATTCAGTCACAGGCAGACTCATACACTTGTCATTTTTTGTCAGATTTTTGTCATAATTTAAAAAAATAAAATGTTGTGTCTTCTTCCGCAGAGCCCATAGTGAGGAACGGTCGTCCTCCGTCGGCCCACAGCGTCCACTCCTTCCTCCACCAGTACACAGGCTCCTTTAAAAAGCCGCCGCTGCGACGGCCTCAGAGCGTCATCGGAGGAGGTCTGGGCTCTCTCATGGTCATGCCTCGCAATGGCAGTCGCCTCGGTGAGACACGCACACACGCGCACGCACACGCACACACACACACACACACACACACACACACACACACACACACACACACACACACACACACACACACACACACACACACACAACATCCACACACACACAAACAGGCTGTGATCACATTTGATTTTGGTCTTTCCTGTGAACAGAGGTGGAAGAAGTATTCAGATCCTTTACTTAAGTAAAAGTACCAATGCAGCAATGTAACAATACTCCATTACAAGTAAAAGTCCTGCATGAAAAATCGTACTTAAGTAAAAGTACATAAGTACTAGCAGCAAAATGTAGTTAAGTATTTAAGTAAAAGTACAGGTTTGGTCCCTCCGACTGATATATATGATATTAGATTATTATCACTGAAGCATTAATGTGTAAGCAGCATGTCACTATTTTAGCTGCTGGAAGTGGAGCTGGTTCGAACTACTTTATATACAGTTTTATATAGAGGGACACCAGGTATATCTGAGGGCTGGTGAGATGATTAATGTGAGAGGAAAGAAGAAAAAAACAAAGTTCTGATACACAAATTTGTTTTAAGGTTTTGACTTTTTCTCTAATCTTTGATTTTTGGTGAGATATTGGATCATTTGAACATTTATTGACACGAAACCATGTAAGTTTAGAGGGAAAAAAATCAATATTTGGTGGAGCTGTTCACCCTTTGAGACCCACAATAGACCCGTTTTTGTCTTTTTTAGGGGCTACAGGTGTCTTTAGAGGTCAGCAGTAGATGTCACATAGAAGTGGTGTACATCATATGGGAACCTGAAGATTAATTTGAGATGCTGCTCAGCACTGTCAAGTTGTTCTAGTCCTAAATCAGAAATAAACATGACTTAATTAATTCATTATTTAACATAAATTGTAAAGGTGTATACTAAGGGCTAATAACATTATGATAGAAGTATATGGTGGCCATCCCCATGCTCTATTATGTCTCATAAGTTGTTGCAGCAATTTTTGGGTTGATACCATTTGTTACACAGATTTGGTGCTAAATTTAACCATTTTTTACCACTCGAGAATTGATAAAAATGACCAATAATCCCTCCACAATACCACATTAAGACACCAAGACCTTGAGGAACTCCATAGAAAAAGCCATGCTGTGATATGGCATCAAAAACTTTTGACATTTGGAGATTTCTGCAAGAATTGCATTTTTCAGTGATTGGATGGGGAGCACTTCTGTTCTGGAAACTGCTCACAAACCCCGTTATTGCCAATCTGCCTAGGAAAGCAATCCATCCTCTGAATGGCCTAGGTCTCTAGTTTGTGGTTGAGGTCACCACAGGTCATTTTATACAGTGAGGTCAAATTTAAAAAAATGGTCTCACTACAATGAAATGGCTACTATGGGGACTAACATCATCACACATGAATACAGTTGGGCTCATTGGCTCCATAAGAGTCTCAGCTTAACAGTGATTCACAATTGTAATTCAAAGACTGTTTAGGGACCCCAGTATGCAGACATATTTAAATACATTGGTTTTAGAATAGGCGAAAATAACACATTTATACTGCATGCAAAAAACTGCATGGTTTTTGCCCAAAACTACATGTGATTATCATAAAGTGGGCATGTCTGTAAAGGGGAGACTCGTGGGTAGCCGTAGAACCCATTTTCATTCACATATCTTGAGGTCAGCGGCAAAGGGACCCCTTTGAAAATCACCATGCCAGTTTTTCCTCACCAAAATTTTGCCCAAATTTGGAGCCTTATTTAGTCTCCTTCACGTCAAGCTAGTATGACATGGTTGGTACCAATGGATTCCTTAGATTTTCTAGTTTCATATGAAACCTTCACTCTACCGTTTAAAACTGAACCGGCTACAGCCTCTAAAAGACAGTAAATTCGGTTGGGATCGCCCGCAGGTCTCAGAGGGTTAACGAGTCATAGACATCTGAAATGTGACCCTGACTACACACTGCTTTTTGTAACACATCAGAAGCCAAACAGGTTGGAAACCTCTGGTTTAGTCTTTAACAATGTGTTGTATTTTAGAAGCGTGTTATATTATCCATTGTGTCAAAGCTTAATCTTTAAAGTAACTAGTAGCTAAGGCTGTCAAAATAAATGTAGTTGAGTAGAAAGTACAATATTTCCCTCTGAGATGTAGTGGACGTATAAAGTAGCATAAAATGGAAATACTCAATTAAAGTATAAGCACCTCAAAATTGTAGATAAGTACAGTGCTTGAGTAAATGTACTTAGTTACTTTCCACCATTGCCTGTGAGTGCTGCAGGGATGATGTATTTTTGTAGGCCAACCAGGAAGTTAGCATCGCACTGGTTCCCTCGACAAAAAGCCAATGGGATTTTTTCTATTGGGTTTTGGATTATTGCAGAAAATAAGATCTGTGGCAAACAAACGCTTATGATAATTACACGTTTTGTTCAGCAAAATAATCTTCACAAATGAACACCACTCTTATGTTTTTTGAAGTGTAAATGCAATCACCAGAAGTAAAAAGCTAACGCTAGGCTATAAACAAACTACACCACGGTCGCATGAGTGCGAGTATAAACAAGGAGGCTGTAAAGGCCGACGAGTCGGCGTGACGACGTTTAGTAGTCTCATTTAGCCACTTGTTAGCACCTGCCTGTTTTTAGACACATAAAGGCTTCAAAGTTCACGAGTGGGATATTTATTGATGTATTTTATGTCGTAGAACAAAACGTTAGAATCTCTTGAGCTTGTGGTAACCACAGACCTTATTTCAGTCATCTAACTAAAAACCCATTGACTTCCAGACCAGGGAACCGGCAGTGCTAAAATGCTAACTCATTTCCGGGTTTTAGGATTCATTCGGACTCCTTCCTGTAGCACTCTATACGTAGAATCTGTTTAGAAGTTGCCACAGATTTTATTCCAGATTTTATCTTAAATTTAGATGTGAAGCTGCTAGATTACCACATGTAGAATATCCTCAAAACTACATGTAAAATCCTTGTATTTCAAATGTCTACTGAGTCAGCTGAGCCTACACACACACACACACAGAGTGATATATTATGTGCTCAAACAAACCACTGCTAGAGGCATATATTAGCGCAGGCACGCACATAAATATCAGTACAATCCTTCCAGTGTTACATTCAGTCACACAATAAGCCATTTGTCAAAAAATGAGACTAAAATAATGACTTTGGACACTAACAGCAGACCAGCAGCTTGGATCCCCAACCCAGATACAATATTTAAATTCACAACACTCACTAATATGAAGTATGACGCCTGGAGGAAATGGCAACGTGTTTGTTTAGGCATGGGAAGATTACAGTGTGATGTGTGGATTTGTCTTGGCCCCGTGGCAATGAAATAAATTAAATCTATCAGTCAAACTTATTAGACCTAATACACGTCTTGTGTATATCTTCTGTTCAACACAGCCAGGAGCTTGATAAGAACAGAAGGGCTCGTAAAAGTGTCCAATAGAGTGTTTTTCTTTCCTGTTGAAGTCATCAGCCGGTGTTTCCACAGACCTGCTCCATCTCAACCTCTGATCCTATTTGTCTTTCTTCCTCCACTCCAGATATTGTCCATGAGAACCTGAAGATGGGGTCGGACGGGGAGAGTGACCAGGCGTCGGGGACTTCCTCTGATGAGGTGCAGTCGCCCACGGGTGTTTGTCTGCGGAACAGAGGGAACAGACGCATCTCTGCAGAGGTGGGGATTGTTTCTTTCACATTTTATTCATCCTTGCATAAACTTTCTGCCTTTTAAATGGTGGATGGGTGATATGAGTCACTACCACCTTTAATGTTTGAATATGTTACTATTATAAATCATGAGTCATTTATTCGTCAGCCTCCGCTTTGTTGTTGAAGGTATATTTTGATTAAAAGTAAATGATTATAAACGTTAGATAATGGACTTTATGTAATAATTGGTATTTAATGGTGTGTGCATTACAGAAACGTGCTATTACTCAGCGTAGGCGAATTCTCGTAGTGTGTCATGAACACGCTGAAGTCCTCAGCTGCCCACAAAATCTCAGCAGGGGACACACACACACATATGCACACAGTGACTCCACATACTGTACTGTAAAATCTGTTTTATAAAGGTCTCACAGCCGCTACCGTACCACCCACCCGACCCCCTTTCTTACTTTACTTTACACACACATGCACACACACTGAGTCAGAAAAGGACAGGCAGATTTTGACATTCCTCTGGTGGTTACATAATCAGTCAACACATTATGGAAAAACTGTAATAATCACTCGCTGTGATTATTATTTTTTATGGTGTTGTTGTCTAAGAGGGATTTCATTTGACCACAAGCATCTTTTGAATCCAGGGCGTGTGATTTTGCCCATATTAAGTACAGTGTAGCGTTGTTATTATCCCAAATTCATAAAGCTTAAACATTTGAAAACAGCTCTGGGCAATATGACAAAATGATATAACATTTTTTATCTTTTCTATCGCATTATAGGCTAGGCCTATAATTATTTCTTTTTTCTCTGTAATTTCACTTAAAACTGCAGTAGGCAGAATGTTTTTGGCATCATTGGGCAAAAATTCCATAATAACCTTTCAGCATATTGTAATTAAAGTGCTCTGGTAGATAACTAGACTTCTGCACCTCCTCATGGCTCTGTTATCAGGCTTTAAAAAATCTAGCCTGTGATGGGAGACTTTGGCCAATCACAGATCAATTCAGAGAGAGAGTGTTCCTATTGAGAGTTCCTATTGGCTGTTGATTCAACAGAGGCAGCTGTCAATCACTCGTAGAGAGATGAGAGTGAGAAAGTTTGGCTGGCTGGTTGGCGGTGCTTGGTATTTCCTGAACTTATCTCACAAATGTTCTCATTTTACAGCTAAACAGTACACTACAAGATGTATCTGAAAACATTTGAGGAGAGAAATAGGCATTACAGTAACAGAATATTGATTCATATTTGATCAGCGCTGCCTAGTTTGACCGTTTGATCGGAGTTTGCGAGTGATTGACAGCCGGCTCTCATAGACGGCAGCTGGACGGGAGACTCCAGATCAGCTCTGATTGGTTGTTTTCCTGCGGTCTGTGAAATCTTGAGGATGCCATTAGGAGCACCGGAGGACACAGAGGCACATGATTTTTTTCAGATTACCTGTCTCATGCACTACTGTCAGGATATAGTGACCGTTTTATAGAAATAACTTTTTTTAATAATATTTGCTCCATTTCTACCCACTGCAGCTTTAAACTGCTATACTCATTTTTCACTCAAGTTCTTAAAATGAGAAAAGACTTTTCATTTGCCAAGTATTTAATTCACACAGGAGTATACAAAAATAGGCTTTAACATGTGGTTATTTCATATAGAATATTTATTTATTGAATTACCAGAAAACATGCTATATCGTGATGTACATCATTATCGAGGTATGAAATGATCGTGATAGAAGGTTTTGGCCAAATCGCCCTGCCCTATTTCAGAACAAAGCAAGCCACTGTGGAGATAATGATAATGTCATAGCTTGCACCACACTACGCAGTGTTATATTCAGCAGAGAGCATATGGAAAGACAGACGTGCACACAAATGTAGAATCAGATCAAGAGTGAGCGCTTTAATCCAGCCAGCTCGTAGGGACACAAAGGCAGCGTGAAGTTAGAAGAGAAATCACGCTGCTTTATCTTAAGGTAACAGATAACGTGGGCTCAATGGGGTTTTCTTGAATATCACATTTTTCTGACATTGACTTACATCTGATTATTTTTTAGGTTTCATTAGTAGTTAAAGAGAATCAGATACCAGTGTTTGATGCTTCTTTCATTTGTTCAGTGTTCAACACAAACCATACATTTTGACATGATGTTTGGATTGTATTGAGGACTTAAACAACATCTGAAACTGTCTGTTTATCTCTCTCTTTTTCACAACAAAGCTGAAGACGTGGTCCTTTCAATCCACCTTAATGACTACTAATTGGATTTGAGGATGTATGGCTGTCCAGGTTCATAGTGAAAGTGAACAAGAAAATTACTTCTCGCCTTCTTCGTTTCTATTTACATTTTCATTAAGATTAAAGATGCTCTGTACGATATCCAGAGTGCTAATATAGCATCTTTGCTATGTAAAAATATAGAGGAGTAATGTCTACCTGAGCAGAGAATGAAGTCGCTCTCCCTCTGTGTGTGTTGTAATCTGAGCTTCTCCGTGCTTTTGTGACATGGTCATGCTTTAAGTGACCGTGCCCCACTGTCCAGCTCACGGCCGCCGCTCTGCACTGCTCTGCACTGCTCTGCACTGCTCTGCACTGCTCTGCACTGCTCTGCACTGCTCTGCACTGCTCTCATACGGCGGTTACAGCTGATAACGCTGTCCCGACCGACAGCGCCATTGCGGAAGTATAGCACTCACACTCCGGTTCCTTCGCAGGCTAACATTGTTAGCTCTGTCTGCAGTGTGGCCGTTGTTTTCACTGTTATCGCTGTTAGCACCGTTAGCTACGAGCCGCCAGCTCAGCCGTCGCCATGTTGAGAGCTCTGTGGAGGCAATAGATATGCTCCCAATCTCACAATTTGCACCTCTTAATACTACTTACAGAAGAAACATACCAAAGATTCGTTTGGGAAATAGATTTGTAATCTTTATGATTTTGACGGTTTTGTTTCGAATTTCACTTGTCCTTTCATTCTACATTTTCACATATGCAGGTAAAGATGGAGGTCTTAAACGTCCAGGGACTGTTCTTAAAATACTGGTTGAGATGTAAAGTCTCTTGCAAATCCTACAAATCTCATCAGCAGCTGTTAAGATGGGTTGAAGAAACCTGTTTTTTTTGCTTTGTATTAACACACACTCTTAAATACAATCAAAACATGACATTTGACCAATTTAAGATGTTGCAAACAAAGTTTCCATAAAAGAAACCTAATTAAATGTAAAAACAATCTGCGACATTTAACAAAAAGAACAGTCGTTTACTTGTTTTTATTGTACTGTATGTGTAATTTTCTGTGTGGTTGATGTTGACATCTTGCCAGTGAACCACATGTTGCACAGTACCTGCTGGGTGATCATGCGAGGAAACGTCTTGTGATTGAAGAACACACACTTCCCTCCCTCTGACAGTGTTTATTGATTGGTTTGATTGCAGGACCTCTGGGGATTTAGCAGATACCAGTAGCTACACAGACAAACCGAGCACGCAAGACTGCACGAAAAGAAAAAAAAACCCTTAAACGCGTAGTTAAGCAGCTTACTTCATTTGGGGCTACCCACACACAGAGACATGACACATCACCTCTCGCTGTGTATCGACAGTGTGTGCAAGCAGTGCAACCCACACTTCCTGTGACTGTTTCACAACCAGCAGATGTTTATTTGGACAGAAGCACGTACACAAGCACACAATTTTATACTTTCTCGCAGCCCAACAAACACTCTGTGAATTGTTTGTGCTGGTGTGAGCGGCGTGGTTGACTGAGCTCTTGTTGTTGATGAAGTGATCCAGCAGCGAAATCACTGTGTGGCCTCAATCTTTGCCTTTGTGCTGATGTGACAATCAGACAGTAGAAGAAGAAGAGGAGGAGGAAGAGTGAGGAAATCCTTCCTTCTGTGTTCAGGTAGAGGATTGTATGTTTCTCGCTGGAGAGGAAGCCGTGCTGTTTTGGGATTACATCACAAGGATTACTGTAATACGGCCCAGATGGGCCCCTGTTGTAACAGCTTAGGATGGGTTGATTGGACAACTGGAGGGGGGGGGGGGGGTGCAAAGGTCAGGTGATGGATGGCATCACTTGCTCTAGGGACAAACCACCAATCCTTACCCAACACACAGAAAATACAGACAAGCAAAACTGGGAATAATGTCATTCAAAAATACAGCTACATCATAGCATATTTAGTAGGGCTTTCAAAGTTAACGCAATAATAATGCGTCAACGCAAATTCGTTTTTTACGCCACTAATTTCTTTAACACATTAACGCAACATGCGATTTTTAGGTTGTAGCAGGCTCAGTTTTAAAGCTAGAGTCATACTAGCTTGTCACAAAGGAGCATAACGCTCCAAACTCCAAACGCTAAATTTTGGTGAGGAAAAACTGTCATGGCTATTTTCAAAGAGGTCCCTTGACCTCTGACCTCAAGATATGTGAATGAAAATGGGTTCTATGGGTACCCACGAGTCTCCCCTTTACCTTTTGCTGGAAATTGCATCTTAGTTATTAAATACTTTGCATGTGCCCTTTTTCTAATTTTTAAGCACATTAGGGCTGGTTATATTCTCGATGAGTAGAGTAATTGTTTTACCTGTAAAATGTCAGAAAATAGCCCTTATTTACTGAAGTTGTTTTAAAAACATTGCATGTCTGAAGCTGTCAGCTGTAGGCAACCACAAAGGCAAAAAGCTGAGTCACTGTCATGGTTTGAATGACAGGCTGAAGGGTCAGTTCACCCATTCAGAAGTCAGTCACCTTCAGTTACAGATTCATCAATGGGCTTGTTGTTGAAATGTGGAAAGTTCAAAGTTGCATATTGTTATGTGTTGGTGAGGAGGGAAGAAGAGGTGGAGCGGCAGGGTGTTACTAAGTGTCCAGTGTTACCTCAGAGGGAGTGGAAGATTTAAAGCAGCTAGAGAGAGAGAGAGAGAGAGAGGCCGGATTAACAGTAATCTAACAAATAGAGGAAATGCATGATGGGAAGAATCCAGACGTTGCATTGTGAGCGTGTGTTTGATTTTATATAACAAGTCATTAGGATCATGCTTTAGTACTTTGTTGCTCTGGGAAAGACTTTACCTCGAACTCTTAAAGGGCTCCACAGGCTGCCTTTATTATGTACACAAGTCTGCTACACAAAACTATATAGACGCATGCTGCTACACATGTATTTATACACACACATATACACACACTGCTCTCTCTGTTGACCATTGAGGCCTAAAGCTGGCTGGTTCTTACGGATTCTACTTGTTTACTCTGGGTTTCAGCCATTTTGTTGTCAATCACTGGTATTTATTCGGAGCTTATGCTGTTTGCTGAGGGTTTATTCCTGTTTTTTCATGGTTTTATATCATGTTGACACTGTTTTTAAATTAGGTTCTCTGTTGTTTTTATCCATTTGTGTGCGTGCGCAGGACCTGAACAAACGTCTGTCCCTGCCGGCCGACATCCGGATACCTGACGGTTACCTGGAGAAGCTGCAGCTGAGCAGCCCGCCCTTTGACCAGCCGCTGAGCCGACGCTCCCGCAGAGCATCACTGGTGAGACACAGAGAGAAAAGGGGGAGAGGGAGGGAGAAAGTGAAGAGACTGGTAAGAGGGCAAGAAAGAAAAGACAATGTGGTGGATGGAGAGAGAAGGAAAACTAGAAAGTGAAAGAACATAGTCAAATGGATAATAAATGCAAAGTAAACATGATTCAGTTTTCAACGTCTAATGAACCCACTGTACACTTCCTGCCCAGAACCAAACAGCAGACAAAGTTAACGAATAGCTGGTGAACATAGTGGAGCATTTAGCTGCTAAAGAGCCAGATATTTTTCTGAGGAATTGGTGGAAACCAAAAACAAAGCCAAAAGGAGAATGATTATTGGACTTAAATTCATCAGGAGGACACAAATACAGAAATTCAGTTAGTTATGGTTTGGGCTACAACTTGATCCCCCCTTTTTTAGTCTATATTTCTTTACATTTTGGCTAAAATTGTGCCTAATTAGCTATTAGCAGTTCCTGTTTGCAATGTACCCCTGGTTGTACAGGCAGCTATCACTGGATTATTTTGATACTGATGAAAACTTAATATAACACTAATATGAAGATTCTCAGGCAAGTTCTGGAGTTATAAGCATCTTTTTTCTACGATGTCTAAGTGGATTTATGGATGTTTATTCGCGATGGAAAGTGTAAACCTTCAGTTACGCTTTCCGCAAGGACAGCTGCAAGGAACCCCCGCGAAGGGCCGCTTCTGATGGTCACTTTGCCGTGTGGACAGTCGCGACCCCCACGGATTCGGCAAGCATAAATCACACTTAAAGGGACTCTATGCAAGAATCAGAAATTGCTTGTTAACAGCGACACCTGTGGCCGCAATGTCAACGAAAGTCGCGCTTGCGCTCGCTCTACATAGACATGAACGAGCACCGGTCTAAACAGTGGGGCGACACGCGCCAGCTCAAACACAATATCACTCTATATTTCACCTGCTTGGCAGTAATGTTAGCTGACCAGACGAAGGTCTCTCCATGAATCGATGCTAATCCTAGTGTTCGCTTTTCCTGCTTCAGCCTCCCGACCCGGTCAGAGACGATAACGTAACTCGCTGCGGAGCCCCGTCACTTCACAAGGCACGGGAAACCTCTGTTGGTCTGGAGGAGCGGCAGCATTTATTTCTGCACAAACGTCCACTGTACATTCACTAGATATTCTCAGAGCTAAACTAACTCTTCTGCAGTGTGTAGTGTGCGCGCCTGAACGTGGAGTTGAGGCGAGCCGAGCGGTAGAGAACGAGCGCGGTGTGCAAGCAGGCAGGAGCAGACAGCAGGAGCAGGCTGGAGCAGAGCAGACTCCAGCCCTGGAGATAAAAGTTACGGTCTCCCCCGCGTCCTCCGTCCGCGGCTGGGGTGGGCGAAGCAGGAAGAGCCAACACTGTTTTGCAAGGCTTCACTAGATATAATTTTGGTGCTTCCGTGTAGTTTGTGTTGGAGTCTGCGCGCTCGCGTACCCACACGTGAGCGCGCATGGGACACCGACCCGGTACGATTTATACTTGTAAGAAGTTACATATAGTCCCTTTAAGTCACACTGAATCTAAAAATGTGTATCATGTCTGTCTGTTCAGATTTATGACTCCGAGGATGAGTGCTATTTTTTGCGGCAATCCGGCGCTAAGCATTTTAATTTCCTCTTTGAGCCATGTGTAACAGCCGCAGTGGCTGTTGATCATGTTGGTAAAAGGGTGAAATCAGTGGCCCAAACTACAGTACAATAACTAACTTCTAGTTGTTATACGCCTGGCCCTTTCACCTCATGCAGCATCTTTGCCTCACGTCTCTATCAATTTAGAAACACTTATGTCTGTTTTAGCTAAATATTACATACCTGACAAATCAAAGTACTGCATCACCTTCCTGCTCATTGATTTTCAACATCATCTGCAATGGTTTAATACACCCAAAGACTCAGATGTTTGACAAATATATATATATATAATTTCTAGGGTGATAGGTGATAGGGCGATGATAATGCGTTAACGCAAATTTGTTTTAACGGCACTAATTTCTTTAACGCATTAACACGACTTGCGATTTTGGAGGTTGTAGCGAGCTCAGTTTTAAAGCTAGAGTGAAGATACTGGCATCATATAAAACTAAAAAACCTAGAAAAAACATTGGTACCAAACATGTCATATTGGCTTGTCGTGAAGGAGGCTAAATAACGCTCAAAACTTACGCTAAATTATGGTGAGGAAAAACTGGCATGGCCAATTTCAAAGGGGTCCCTTGACCTCTGACCTCAAGACATGTGCATAAAAATGGGCTCTATGGGTACCCCACGAGTCTCCCCTTTACAGACATGCCCACTTTATGATAATCACATGCAGTTTTTGGGCAAGTCATAGTCGAGTCAGCACACTGACACACTGACAGCTGTTGTTGCCTGTTGGGCTTGAGTTTGCCATGTTATGATTTGAGCATATTTTTTATGCTAAATGCAGTACCCTTGAGGGTTTTGGGACAATATTTGTCATTGTTTTGTGTTGCTAATTGATTTCCAGTAATAAACATATACATACATTTGCAAAAAGCATTAGTCCACTCCATGTTGACAAGAGTATTAAATACTTGACAAATCTCCCTTTAAGGTACATTTTGAACGGATAAAAAAATTGTGCGATTAATTTGTCATTAATCCTGGACAATCATGCGATTAATCGTGATTAAATATTTTAATCGATTGACAGCCATAATGTATATATAATTTCATGGCATATAATTGTCGTATCACCCAACCATCGTTTTATAATAATAATAATAATAACCTTTATTTATATAGCACCTTTCAAAACAGTTACAAAGTGCTTTACAGTAAAAACAGAACACATTTAAAAGACAAGGATAACAAAATGTACCAAAAGTCAATAACTAAACACATAAAAACCCAAAGGGTGAAACAACTAAAATGTCATAAAACATAAATAAAATCACAGAAAAGCAAATCTAAAAAAGTAAAGTTTTTAAAAGTGATTTAAAAGACGTGACAGAGGTTGCAGCCCTGATCTCTTCAGGCAGGTCATTCCGTAGTCTAGGTGCCCTGACTGCAAAGGCGCTTTGACCTTTGCTTTTAAATCTAGACCTTGGAACCACAAGAAATGACGCATCTGAGGATCTCAGAGTGCGGGAAGGGACATAGGGCAGTAATAGATCTGATAAATAACTTGGGGCGAGGCCTCTCAGAGCTTTGTAAGTAATTAGTAATGTTTTAAAATCAATCTAAAAGCAACAGGTAGCCAATGTAAGGAAGCCAGGATCGGTGAGATGTGGTCATGCTGCAGAGTTTTAGATGAGCTGGAGGCGGGAGAGGATTTTTTTGCTGATGCCAGAGAGCAAGGAATTACAGTAATCTATTCTACTAGTTATGAAGCCGTGGGTAACGGTTTCCAGGTATCTAACATTTTGCAGCTAGAATCTGGATCTGATTGCAAGGTAGCTCTTAGCCACAACTGTCAGATAAATGTAGTGGAATAGAAACTACAATAGTTCCCTGTTAACAGTTGTATTTAAAAAAAAAAATCAAGTGCTGATACCTCCAAACTGTGCTTATGTAAATGTAAAGTACTCGCTGCCCACGTCTGAGAGCGAGCAGTTCTGATTTGAGAATCGGCAGCAGAGGAGAATAAAGAGAAATAGAAACAGAAAGGCCGTCAGGGAGGTGCTGCAGAACATAAAGATAGATGTGAGAGTTATGTTTTATTTAAAGGCAGCTCGAAAGAGAAGTGAGAGAGTGAGAGCTCACACCTTGCCCCGTCTCATCTCATCCTCTCAGTCTGTTGTTTTACATTGCACCCCAGCCTTCACTTTTGTCAGCAGCCTCAATAATTGGTTTTACTTTGAATGTGCATCGATCAAAAGCAGAACAGAGGAAAGGTATCAACACTGTGCTTCACCAAGTCAACTGAATTTGCATACACGCTCCCTTGCAGAGTTGTTTATATAGCACAGAATATCTCAATATGTGCTGCACCCAGACCTCTCAGCTCATCTGGCTCTGGTCTTCATGCTGACAGAGGGTCAGTTTATGCTTAGTTATGGTGAGTTTTTATGCTCCTTGTTGCTGGAAAAGCTTTCCTGAGGACTCAAGATGATCTCAGACCCTCACATCTTAGTTATTAAATTGTTTGCATGTGTCCTTTTTCTAATTTTTACTTTCTAAAGCACATTAGGGCTGCAACTAGTGATTATTTTCATTATTGATTAATTTGTGGATTATTTTCTCGACTAATAGAGTAATTGTTTCATCTGTAAAATGTCAGAAACTAGTGAAAGTGCCTGTTATAATTTCCCACAGCCCGTCCAAAACACAAATATATTCAGTTTACTATGATACATGATAAAGAAAATCATCAAATCAAACATTAGAGAAGCTGGAACCTGCAAAATGTTGCCATTAATGCTTAAAAAATAAACAAAAGATAGTTGCCTATACATTTTCTGTCGATTCACTTGCACAATAATTGTGTATTAAACATGCTTTATAAATAGTTTGCCCTGCCTTCCCTATAAACAAACACATTGTAAAAGCCAAAAGCCAACAGTCTGCTGTCACAAGATATTAGCTGTGATGGTGGTTGGGGGTGTGTGACCTCCTTACATCCCCCCTCTGTTGCTGCGAGGCCTTCATAAGGATTTGCCGTAGTGTCTGTAAGCTTGTCAGTGCTAATAAAGACGCCATCCTCATTAACACTGTTTGTCCTTTTCTCTCCTCCAGTCAGAGATTGGTTTTGGGAAGCTGGAGACCTACATCAAACTGGACAAACTGGGGGAGGTACGTGAGAGTGTGTGTTTACCTTGACTTCTTCACAGGTGCTGACAGAGATATAACACATGCAGACACAGTTATAGAGATACATTTTAACCCCTCACAGCCTGACTCACCTATTTCCTTGTTGCCCTGTCCTCCAGGGAACGTACGCTACAGTCTTCAAGGGGAGGAGTAAGCTGACGGACAACCTTGTGGCGCTGAAGGAGATCAGACTGGAGCACGAGGAGGGGGCGCCATGCACAGCCATCAGAGAAGGTATTAAAGGGGCTCTATGTAAGAATCGGAACTTGCTTGTTAACAGTGACACACGTGGCCATTAAGTCAACGACAGTCAGCGTCCTGTTTCTTGCCTCGCACTACGTAGACGCGAGCGAGCATCGGTTAAAACAGTGAGGTGACGCAACGTTATTGACAGGCATCATGATGATTAACTTTAGCAACATTAGCCAGCTAAAACTACAATATCACTATATATTTCACATGCTTGACAGTAATGTTATTCAATAAAAAACAGTCCAATCATCTAGCAAAGCTTCGTATCTGCATCAAATAACCAAAGATTAATTGTTAGATGACTTGGCTACTGCATCCCACAAAGAGTGCAGTCAGACAACCAAAAACACAACTCCCATAATATCAATGACAATGATGATGAGGTCAAGGTAAGTAGGTCCTCCGTTATCCCCGACGACGACTCGATACAACTCATGTCAATCAAATATTTCTCAAATTGAATGAGTCAATAACATGAGTTAGTGGACACAATGAAGTTTTTTTGTGTGTTTTTGACCATAAAATAACAGCTTGTTTGGTAATATTGTTTTCACAATATTTGCAAAACCCCGCCAAATGTTGACAAAAGGAACACAAATTTCATCTACCAACCCAACACTATTTTTCCCAGCCCAACTTAATCAACAGTAGCCCAATTGGGTGAAAACCAGCCCAATCTGGCAACACTGCCGCCAAATCCACAGATTTTGGCAAGAATTCAACCCCAGTCACTAGTTCTGTTTGGTGCAGTTACTAAAACACGTCGAACACTTGATAAAACATTTGAACTCAGGTGCTTATTCAGTAAATAACTCACCAAAGTGCCTGAAACTACAGGTTGCTCTCCGTCCGGAGAAATGTTATTTAGTGATGTTTGAATCTTGTGCCTTCTGTGTCCTTGTGTTTTGTTTTTCTTTGAATACAGTATTTTACCTGTTTGTTTTGTGACTTTGTTGATTATTTAAATCTATGAGGCTTTCTTCCTAAGTCTGAGACATTAGATAGATAGATAGATAGTTAGATAGATAGATAGATAGATAGATAGATAGATAGATATACTTTATTGTCCACCTCAGTGGAAATTTGTCTTTGGCTTCTTCAAATAAAACAAAGTTACATAACACAACACACCATTAAAACATACAAATATACAGTGTACAATATACAATAGTGCAATGGGCAGGTAGCAGCAGGTTATATAAATAATAAAAGACAGCACATCTTATAAGATAAGTTTTCCCCAGTGCAGTCCTTGTGAGTTCAATGCCTGTATGGCATAGGGAATAAAAGGCTTCTTATAAATGTTGCGGCTGACCCTTTGGACCCTAAATCAACGGCCTGACCGGAGCAGCTCAAACTCTGAGTCTAGTGGATGTGTGGTATCTGTAGTATCTGTTTAGTCTTCCTGTGTACAGCACTGTCAAATATATTGCAAAGTTGTTTCTGTGACATGCCAATCACCTTCCCTGCAATACTAACAATCTCGGAGAGCTTGTTTTTGCGTGTAACGTAAGGCTTTATGAGTCAACCTCACTTGGCTTAATTGATGAAAAACCCATCCAGTTGTTACAGCTGTCTCGTCTTTCTTTCCCTCTAGTGTCGTTACTGAAGGACCTGAAACACGCCAACATTGTGACGCTGCACGATATCATCCACACAGAGAAGTCGCTCACACTGGTCTTCGAGTACCTGGTGAGACCAACAAAACTTTGACCTTCATTTCCTGCATGACTAGCATGTTATTCTGTGCACGGATGCTAAAATGAATATATTTTGCATCATTAGTATTCATGACTATTCATGCAGAGTTGAGGATGATAATACAGGAGCACGACTGTTGCTGTGCCCGTGGCCTTTCTACTCTTCTAACGCCCTCCATCTCTCTCTCTCATCCAGGACAAAGACCTCAAGCAGTACATGGACGACTGCGGGAACATCCTGAGCATGCAGAATGTCAAGGTGAGACTCCGCAGGCGGCCTGCTGGCCTGGACAACTTCATCTACTGCCATGACTTTGTGGTTGCTGGTGTCAATATGAGAAACACTACCAGTGTGCCCCCTGGTGGCGGAGTGTAGGCAGTGGAGGGAGAAGTGAAATTTGTTTTTTCTTTTACTTACTTTCCCACAAATATGTAATTTGTTTGTGTGCATTTTGTTGCAATTTGGTTTAATGTCGCTTTAAATAAGAAAAATACTTAAACTGCATATTAAAACTCAACTTGGGCTGTTTAGAAGGAGCATGTAAATATTATGTTTCTATAAGCATCAGTCCAGAATTCATTGATTTTATTCTTCTAAATCTATATTTTAAAGGGTTTTTTGATAAATTTCATGTAATGTAGCAACAGCATTTCTTCATCATCACTATTTGAAACAGATTTCATCGATTGCTAATCTAAAATATCTCTTTCCCCAGATTTTTCTGTTCCAGATCCTGCGAGGATTAGCGTACTGTCACAGACGGAAAGTTCTCCACAGAGACCTGAAGCCTCAAAATCTGCTCATCAACGAAAGAGGAGAACTCAAACTGGCTGACTTTGGTAAAAACTAAAAATTCACATCAATTATTAATCTGTATAAGAGTAAGATTATTTTGTGTCATGAATTATCTACCGTTTGGATGAAAAGGGACACCTGTTTTTACATTTATGAAGCTGCTCCAACATATTTCATCTATGTTGAGCCATGTTTAAAAATTTATATTTGGCATTTTGGAATTAAACCCTTCATATCAAGTTTCTACTAAATGTGCCAATTCGATCTGTTTTTAGTTCTCATATTTCTGCTCCACAGGCCTGGCGAGGGCCAAATCTGTGCCCACTAAAACATACTCTAACGAGGTGGTAACACTTTGGTATCGACCTCCCGACGTGCTGCTTGGCTCCTCTGAGTACTCCACGCAGATAGACATGTGGTGAGTGGGCCTCATTCAACAGGGATGATTACAACTGTTAGAAAACACTTCTTTCTTTAGAGATATTTGACTTTATTAATCCCCGAAGGGAAACTAAATCGTCATAGCAGCCAGATACATTAAAATTAGGGCTGTCAAAGTTAAAGCAATAATAATGTGTTTATGCAAATTCGTTTTAACGCCACTGATTTCTTTAAGGCGTTAACGTAGCTTGCAATTTTTAGGTTGTAGCGGGCTCAGTTTTAAAGATAGAGTGACGATACTGTCATATGAAACTAGAAAACCTAAGGAATCCATTAGTACCATCCATGTCATACTAGTTTGTCGAGAAATAACACCCCAAACTTGTGCTAAATTTTGGCGAGGAAAAACTGTCATGTCCATTTTCAAAGGGGTCCCTTGACCTCTGACCTCAAGACATGTGAATGAAAAAGAGTTGTATGGGTACCCACAAGTCTCCCCTTTACAGACATGCCCACTTTATGATAATCACATGCAGTTTGGGGAAAGTCATAGTCAAGTCAGCACACTAACACACTGACAGCTGTTGTTGCCTGTTGGGCTGCAGTTTACCATGTTGTGATTTGAGCATATTTTTTATGCTAAATGCAGTACCTGTGAGGGTTTCTGGACAATATTTGTCATTGTTTTGTGTTGTTAATTGATTTCCAATAATAAATATATACATACATTTGCATAAAGCACATTTTCCCACTCCCATGTTGGTAAGAGTATTAAATACTTGACAAATCTCCCTAAAATTAAACATTAAAAAATGTGCGATTAATTAGCGATTAATCACGTTATTATTATCATTGAATATTTAAATCGATACACAGCCCTAATTCAAATACAACGATAACAGGTACATGCTACACAGCTAAAGATGACACTGGAATAAATAAGCATGAATAAACATAATAAGAAAGAATAAATAAGCTGACTGAACGCAGTGAGGGTACAGAGGCAAATATAATCCTCAAGAAGAGAGAATGTGATGCTTTTATGTTGAGCAATGTATGAAGTGCAGCAGCAGACAGGTGTGCTAATATACAATAAAGAAACCTTGATGTGGAACACGGCTGTTAATGAACAAGCTGATATGGAATTTAAGTGTGAGTGGTTTCCCTTAAACTTCAAAGTGCCCTGCTGCTTTCTTAAATTAATTCATGCCTCTTCCTTGGATTTTTATGCCTCCGCGCCGGCGACAGCTGTGGCAGGAGGCATTATGTTTTCAAGTTGTCCGTCCGTCCGTCCCCTTCTCGTGAACACGATATCTCACCAACTCTTGGTGGGAATTTCTTCAAATTTGGCTCAAACGTCCGCTTGGACTCAAGGATGAACTGATTAGAATTTGGTGGTCAAAGGTCAAGGTCACTTTGACCTCACGTCTGTCCCATTCTTGTGATATCTCAGGAAGGCCTTGAGCTAACTTCTTCAAATCTGGCACAAACATCCACAAGGACTCAAGGATGAACTGATTAGATTTTAGTGGTCAAAGTTGTGTTGTGTGAACTCACAAAACATGTTTTTGGCCATAACTCAAGAAAATATGCTAATTATGACAATTTCACAAATGTCTACAACCGCAATTCTAGTTCATTCATTGGACCGATTGAAACCAACCAGTTAATGTGCAATTCAGGGAGTTTGATCCAAAAAGTGTGTGGTAGTCATCTATTTCTGACTCCTGTCTGTGTCTTCCTGTCAGGGGTGTGGGCTGTATATTCTACGAGATGGCTGCCGGCAGGCCCCTGTTCCCAGGCTCCACAGTGGAGGACGAGCTACACCTCATCTTCAGGCTGCTAGGTCAGTGCTGCCCTCTGCTGACAGGGGAGCACTCAGACTTTTAATATGATCCTTTAATCTCATTAACCCTGGCATGTAGCCCCTGTGGCAGCGTGAAAAGCCCCTCCAGCTGCCACGGTAAAGCCTGACTAACACGGTCGATTGAATGTCCCTCCACAGGCACTCCCACAGAAGACAGCTGGCCTGGAATATCCTCTATGGACGAGTTCAAGTCCTATAAGTTCCCCAAGTACAAGGTCCAGCCGCTCATTAACCACGCACCCAGGTAAGACTGGGAACCTTTTTTCCTTCTTTTACTATATTATGGATCATCTTTTTATATTACTTCAGATATATTGTACTGCAGCTAATCAAATATCACATGGGGTTATTTCAAATATTTACATGGCAATTCTACACCTTTACAGTTTCTTAACACTCCCTCATCACCTCTCTTGTTAGCCCTCTAATCATTGGAGATGGAAATGAGCAATTGTTTCTAATCAGACCCAGGTATGAGAGAAGTTACTGCATGTAGAGCTTTTTAGATTTTAGAGAGTTACATTAGTATTATTGGTTTGCTTAGTTAGGACTGTGTGCTCTTTGTCACTTCCTGTAAGGAAATCCTGTGGAATAGTTGACTGTGTTTCCTTCCTTACACTCGCCGGCATCTGTGAGTCACCCCCACCTCTACTGACCTCTCTCACTCCTCCTCCCTCTCCATCTCCCCTCCTGTAGGTTGGACACCGATGGCATCGACCTGCTGATGTCATTCCTAAAAGTGAGTATCACTATATCTGCCAGGCATGACTTGGATGTTAAAAGCAGTGCGACACATTCTGCAGCTATGTTAGGACTGTACTTTTGGAGAGAAGCGAATCAAGGCGCAATCACACATCGCTGACTCCATTTTGTTGTCATTCGTTAATGACTGTGGTTCTTTTACTACCCCGAATTTCAGTATGAGTCGAAAAAGAGGATCTCTGCTGATGAAGCGATGAGACAGCCGTACTTCAGGAGCCTGGGGCCACGTGTGCGCACACTGCCAGAGAGTGAGTAATGAAATGGCAATGCAGTAATGCAGACTTGGCAGGCTCCGCTAGGTACAAGTTGAAGGATATTGCAGTGTACAGTGAGGAGAGGTTACAGCCTCATAACAGACACTATTCCCCTGACAAGATGTGATTTCTGTTACACAGACTGACTTTGTTTTTTATGGCAAACTATACTATTACATTTTTTGGCATACTATACTATGACGTTTTTTAATCACTTTTTTCACCATACTATTTTGTGACTTTTCTTCAACATGCTATACTTTGACTTTTTTTTTTTACTTTTTTCAACATTCTATACTATGACTTTTTTTAATTAATTTTTTACACATACTGTACTGTGACTTTTTTCAACATACTACACTGACTTTTTTTTTTACTTTTTTTTTCAACGTGCTATACTATGACTTTTTATGACTTTTTCAACATACCTCACTCTGACCTTTCATGAATTTTTTCACAATACAATACTATGCGTTGATTTTTTTGACATTCTACACTATGACTTTTTAACGAATTTTTCGACATACTATACTATGACTTTTTTCGACATAATATACTATGACCTTTTTTTCCGACATACTATACTTTGACTTATTTTTTTCGAAATACTACACTGACTTTTTTTTAACTTTTTTTCTGACATACCATACTATGACTTTTCTTCAACATGCTATACTATGACTATGTTTCGACACACTATACTATGAGTTTTTTCGACATGCTATCTATGACTTTTTTTTCGATATACAATACTATAACTTTTTTCCGACATGCTATACTATGACTTTTTTTTCGACATACTATACTATGACTTTTTTTATTCTTTTTTTCGACATACTATACTATGTCTTCTTTACGACATGCTATACTATGACTTTTTTTTCGACATACTATACTATGATTTTTTTTCCGACATACTACACTGACTTTTTTTACTCTTTCTTTCGACATACTATACTATGACTTTTTTTTCAACATGCTATACTATGACTTTTTTATCGACATACTATACTATGACTTTTTTTATACTCTTTTTTCGACATGTTATACAATGACTTTTTAACTCTTTTTCGACATACTATACTATGATTTTTTTTTTCGACAAACTATACTATGACTTTTTTTTCGACATACTATACTATGACTTTTTTTACTCTTTTTTTCGACAAACTATACTATGACTTTTTTTTCGACATACTATACTATGACTTTTTTTGACATGTTATGCTTTGACTTTTTAACTCTTTTTCGACATACTATACTAGGACTTTTTTTTTCGACATTGTATACTATGACTTTTTTACTCTTTTTTTTCGACATACTATATTATGACTTCTTTATGGCATACTATAACAAGACAATGACAAGTTGAAGGATATTGCAGTAAGGATAGGATAGGTTACAGCCTCACATCAAAGATTCTCCTGTCAATATTTGATGTCTGTTTCACTGATTGACTCTTTACGTCTGGCAGGCATATCCATATTCACACTGAAGGAAGTCCAGTTGCAGAGAGATCCCGGCTACCGGAACTCATCATACCCTGAGTCAGGTGAGGAATGATATTCATTATTTATAAATAATATAATATTTCGATGTCGTCTCTGGGGTGGGGGCCCACAGTGTCTGACTTTGACATCCCCTTCTGTAATCTATATAAAAACAAGATTTATGCTTTTTATTTGTCTCCCCTCAGGCAACGGAAAGAGCAGAAGACAAAGCATGCTGTTTTAGATTCTCTGGACTGTATTTTTTTATTTGGGATGGATCTCCTACCTGTACAGTCTTGCCGATGGATCAGTAACCCGAGATGGATGTTGGCGTGGAGCATCATCATCATCACTCCCCCCAAGCTACTTGGGAAACTCGTCCACAGTGCGACTGACCCCCTTTCCAGGTCTGGCCTGAACCTGGCCCAAAAGAGACATTTATATACTGTACATCTATATTTATTGAGAAGAGAATTTGCTGCTAAATCCAACTACTGTCTAGAATTCTAACTGGCTCAGTCACTTTAATGAGTACATGCAATGTGTATAGATTGTTAATTTTTTTTGAAGTGGTATTTTTAGTGATTATTTTTGTCATTATTTCCATTTTCATACATAAGAAACCACCTCAAAGCTCCTCAGTATGTGTGGGTATGTAAGGCACACAGACAAGGAGAGGGATGTTTCCGTAGCAACTCAAAAGGGTTTGATTTTCTGTCTGACGGTGCCGTTCTCTGCTGCACCCATCATTTGTGACCGTTTACTCTGAAGGTTTTTGAGGCCAGCTTTGATATAACTGATCATTTTGTCCCAACTGGAGGCTAATATGAGAGCAGTGCTGCCAACGCCTGTGCAAAAAAACACATTCTTGTCAGATGCTGGCATATGATTCCAGGGTGCTGCGGTCCCTGTCGTGACCAATGAACAAATGCAGGAGGAAAAAGGCAACGTAGAATTAATAACAAGGGCATTACAGGATTAGTTACGCTTCTTAAATTCTTCTGAAAACCTAAATATTTAACTACAGTGAACAAACTTCTCATCCTTTTCCACCTCAATCTGACACTTCATCTCCTCCAGTCTGTTGCAAAGAGGAGGTGCAAAGTGAATCCCCAGTGTTGGAACCTGCTGCCTTTGTGCATTACAGATGTGTTCTCCTCTCTGCCATTCCCATCTCCATCAACTGTAAAAATGTATCCCTGTTTTCTGGATTGCTTCCATCATTGTTGCATGCCTGCTCTGTTGTATGAGGAAGCACACAGCCACTGAACTCCTAATTCAGGGAGCACTAGCTATAGTCCTGCCCCTAGTGAATACGATACCGAGTCAAAGTCTATTTAACAGTGTTACAAGAGATGTTTTGTATGATATTCTTTAACTTTATTTGTTGATAATTGTTATTGGTGTGGGATTTCGTTGCAGATGCCCTCCCATTTTGATCTTTTTTTTTTTCCAGAGTAAAGAAAATTAAATCTAAAGTTTAAACGGAAGTCACGTTAACTGGTTTTGTTTTTGTCCTCTTGCACAGACACTTCACATTTTGTTTGAGCTACTGTAAGATGTGTAATTTAAGGCACTGTGCTCAAGCATTCAATGCTTTGTTTATTGAAAATGACAAGACATTCTTCACAATACAAAATTATACAGAATACAAACTGTATACCAAGTCCAGTATAAAAAAAGAACATGTTACAAAGGTTTTTCATTGATTTGAAATCTCGTCTTCATTAAAAGATGTGGAAAAAGTAAAATAGGACAACAAGGCACAGCCGGTACTATCTGAGAAGCATAGTGCATACAATACATACAATACCACACGTGAAACAACTAGTTTCACATTGTGATGAACACTTAGGAAAAAAAAGATTTTTTTTTTTTTTTTACAAGATTAAAACAACCAAGCTCTCTACACAGAATGAGCGGCTGGCTAGCTTTTTGCAGCTAGCTACACGTCACTACTGTCCATCGTGGACAGGGTCATGTGGAAATGTGCTGTACTTTATCACAAAGAGCCAGACGTCTCACAGACATCGTGGCGTATGGCTTTTACCAAGTGCTTTCAACCACTGGAATCTGAAGCAACTCAAGTGCAAAAAAGTGAGGTCACATACTGTCTCGTAGGACTTTTCTGAAGCAAAATGTAACAAGTCGGACAAGAGATCGTTGCTGATGATGAAAATGGTGGTAAGAACGAGATGGATGAAGATGGGAGTCTTTTCACAGACCCTGGATCAGGATTTGTGGAAGGTGGGGGACAGGAGCAGGGATGAGGGTGTTCCTTCCAGGTTTGGCAGGGGGATAGGCATGTGTCCGTTGATGAGGCTGGGGAACTGTGGAGGAAGAGAAAGGGGTTGAGAGTTAGCGAGGCGGGGACGGAGGCTCTATGAAAGCAGCTTTCCGGTGAGGAACTGCAGCATTGTCGCTGCTCTGGTTTCCTGTATTTTTTTAATTCATTGTGCCTCTTCCTTCTCGTCTCTGTCCCCTGTACCTTCACAACAGAAGGAGAAGTCAACATTGTTTGTGCACAAAGAATCCGGTACGGTGTGTGTGCGGTGGGGGTGTGGTGTGTGTTTCACAAATGAGGAGCAGCTCTCAAACCAGTCCACCCTGTTCAGACTAGCTCCCCTGGGCTCAAACAGGAAGTATTCACAGGATTTCCTCTCCCTCTCACAAGCGCTGAAACAGGACACCTCTTCTGGACCTGCTTACTAAGTCTCAACTAGTTTCACAAGTGTCTGCTATTTTGCAGATCTCAAAAACATATTGTTTTTAAGTTTTACGTATGCTTTCTGTAAATACCTGCGTGAAAAATGCAAAATCTAGAAGATCAAGAGTGGCACTAGCCACAAGCACTTAACTTTAAGGACATAATAGAGCACGACCCACATGATGGGTATGAGAAACAAATGATTTCATAAAGGTTTATAGCCTACCTGTTGCAAATATTTGCAAATTCCATCATCTTAATCTCCTGGCATAATGTTTACTCAGCTGATTTTAACAACTGCTGGGAATGTGGGGATTTTGCAGCAGCGCTAATTTTACCTGCGCAGCCTTAAAACTTCCTCCTGGGCTTTCAAACACTACCAGTAAACAATAATCGTTTTGAGCACACCTTCTGATCTCATCTCCTGCTATTTTTGTACCCTATGTGTCTACACCTGTTTGTGCTTCTTACCTGGAAGAGGGAGCTGTGGCCCTGCAGCCGGGCGGGGCTGAGCGGAGCAACGGGGCTCAAACTGCTCCAGAAGTGGATGCCTGACAACAGCGGACTGTGAGCCAGCAGCAAACCAGAGTGAGTCTGTGACGAGAGAAACACAGAGGGAGGCTTCGTGTAAAGAAGAGAAACCAGTGAAGTAAAATAAAGACACCAGAGACCCACTGGTTAGAGAGCATTGCTCTGAGGGCTTCGGTAATGCGAAACATGCTGAAATGGTAAATGGACGTGTATCGGCGTTTGGAAAAACAAACTGACGGAGCAGGAAGGAAGTCTGTGGTTTCTCCCCAGAATACAGGGGTGACGTGGGGAGGAGAAGAGGAGGTGGACGGTGGGGGTTGTTGTTCATTGGGGGGGGGGGAAGGGGGAGTGGGGGGGGTCCTCAAGCACTTGGAACGCCAACTAGAGAGAAAACATATGAAATCAATTTCTGCCTCTCTCTCCCCTGGTCTTCTCTCCCCCTCCCCCCTACTTTCCCCTGTGTCACCTCAGAGAAGTGAGCCAGTGTTGCGGAGGGACCCAGCCCTGCTCCCATTATTAATGGAATTATTGGAGCATATGGCATCACTTAGGGCCTCTTCCCCCCTTTCATAGGTTGGACTTGCAGAAGATTCCTGTAAATTGCTTGTTTTCCTCTGATCTCACTTTTTGTGCCCTCATAAACAGACAGTGTGAGTGTAGTATTAATGGCTTTCTCAACGTGTGGACCAACCTCTGATGTGGCAGAGTCATTTTGGGTTGTAACAACTCCAATGCAAACACATTATTAACTGAAACAGATTCTTAAATACCAGTTGATGCTTGAAGCAGAGCCTTTGGAGTTGTGACAAAGACCAAAACAAACAAATATATCACAGATGGATTAATTTGGACACTAAATTTGTGGAAGAACACACTAAAGATTGTACTGTAAAACCTGAATTCACCTTACAGCCGTCATGTCAAAAAAAAAGTCATACTATAGCATGTCGAAAAAAGCAATAGTATAGCATGTCGAAAAAAAAGTTTTATTATAGCATGTTGAAAAAAACTCATTGTAAAGTATGTCTAAAAAAAGTCAAAGTATGGCATGTCAAAAAAAGTCAAAGTTATAGCATGTCGAAAAAAAACTCGTAAAGTGTGTCGAAAAAAAATCATAGTATTGTATGTCGAAAAAAGTCATAGTATAGCATGTCGAAAAAAAAGTTATAGTATAGAATCTCGAAAAAAAGTCATAGTATAGTATGTCGAAAAAAAGTCATAGTATTGTATGTTGAAAAAGAAGTCAGTTTAGGACATAGAAAAAAGTAAAAAGTCATAGTATAGTATGTCGAAAAAAAGTCATAGTATAGCATCTCGAAAAAAAGTCATAGTAGAGTGTGTCGAAAAACGAGTAAAAAAAAAATCATAGTACAGTATGTCAGAAAAAAGTCATAGTATAGTATGTTGAAAAACGAGTCAAAAAGTCATAGGATAGTATGTTAAAAACAAAGTCATAGTATAGTATTTCGAAAAAAAGAGTTAAAAGAAATCATAGTTTAGTATGTTGAAATAAGTCATCGTATAGTATGTTGACAAAAAAAGTAAAAAACGTCAGAGTATAGTATGTGGAAAAAGAAGTCATATTATAGCATGTCGTAAAAAAAAGTCATAGTATGTCGAAAAAAAGAATAAAAAGTCACAGTATAGTAAGTCGAAAAAAGTAATACTATAGTATTTCGAAAAAGTCATAGTATAGCATGATGAAAAACTCATTGTAAAGTATGTTGAAAAAAAGTCATAGTATAGTATGTCGAAAAGAAGTCACAGTTAGTATGTTGAAAAAAAGTCATAGTCACGTATGTCGAAAAATTAGTCAAAAAAAGTCATCGTATATGTCGAAATAAGTCATAGTATAGTGTGTCGAAAAACGAGTAAAAAAAATCATAGTATAGTATGTCAGAAAAAAGTCATAGTATAGTATTTTGAAAAAAGAGTTAAAAAAATCATAGTATAGTATGTTGAAAATAAGTCATAGTATATATAGTATGTTGAAAATAAGTCATGGTATAGTATGTTGACAAAAAAAGTGAAAAAAGTCATAGTATAGTATGTCGAAAAGGAAGTCATAGTATAGTATGTCGAAAAAAAGAGTACAAAAAATATCATAGTATACTATGTCAAAAAAACAGTCAAAAAAAGTCATAGTAGTATGTAAAAAAAAATCATAGTATAGCATGTTGAAAAATGTTGTAAGTCATAGTACAGTATGTCGAAAAAAGTTTTAAATCATAGTTTTGTATGTCCAAAAAAAGGTTACAGTATAGTGTGTCGAAAAAATCATCGCATGTCAAAAAAGAAATCACAGTATAGCATGTCAAAAAAAATCATTAAATGTCGATGTGGATTGTATAGTGTGCCATGAAAAAAGTATTATTCACCAACATTAATTAGTTATTAATTAGAGTTATTCTCAGACGGATTGCGCTGTTAGTTCTGTGTCTAGAGGGTGTGTGTGTGTATATAGGGCGCAGTCCTGGGACGTGATACCATGCATTCGAATTCTGATTTGGGCATTGATTACCATGGCAACGGTCAAAGATTCGAAGCATTTGGGTCAGCCTTATAATATCCCACACTTTGCTTGTAAAATATACATTTGCTTGTGTACTTTAATTTCTCAAACTTTAATTTTAGTACAGACATACTTCTATAAGCCCCGTTATATGCAGCACATAAACTTTCTGGCAGTATTTAGGCTTTTACCCCACAGAGCCGTTTATAGAAATTATTTGGAAAGTTTAATCCCAAACCAAACACAGACAATGACTCATTAAGTTGGTCTAAATTTGCATTTGTTCAAAACTATGTAAGATTTCTTTCTGCCATGAAAGTGCCTGTGCACATTTTACACTAAAATCATGACAATTTACCTTATTCATACCTTTTCTCTGTTTGTTTCTTAAGGAAGTTTTGGCTCAAGTGAATACTTAAATAAATATAGCAGTAGTCTTTCCATCAACACATGCCAGGCTGTGTCAGATGTCTCTTGCTGCTCTCTGACCACTTTAGGGACACTGACATCATACTCTGGATAGATCCCATCATCTCCCTGTGGCCAGCCAGGCCACCGCACAGACGGGACACAAACAGATAGCATCACAGAATTATTCTCTTTCTTTCTGAGATTTGATTATTATTGGGCTCACTGTGCTTAAGCTGTGGCTGGCACAGAGTGACAAGATCTCTAGTCTACCTTAAATTATTGAGAGCAGAAATAAGAGCGCTTGTAAACATGTGTCAAATGGTAGCATTGGGCTAATAAACATGTCTGGACTAGATAGAGATGAAGGTTTTAGAGGGGTCTCAGGTGTGTTAACATTAATTAACAGTTTTTATCCTATTCCATTATACATTGAGCAAAATGCTGGGGAACACCTTGAATGGGTCACCAGTTCCCCAAAGTGCTGACAATCATAACTTTGAGTCTCTAAACCAGCACTGACTTGTGACCCATTTGAACATGAGCAGGACACACACACTTCCCGCACAAAGTGCCATTATCTGTCTTGGCTGCGCTGCCCAGAGTTAAAGTTATAGTGATGTATTATTCAGAGAAATCATCTCACCTGTGCTGCGAAGAAGGCGGGAGTGAGGGAGCCGGACGGCAGTGCTGGACTGTTGAGGGCAATGGAGCCGATGTCACTCCCTGCGAGCAGCAGGGACGGGGATGAGATCTCTAGAGCTTTGGGCTTTTTGCTTTTTGGAGGGAGTCCATCTCCTTGGTTACTACTACTACTAGTAGAGCTACTTCTACCACTGCTGCCGCTCCTCTTCTCAGGAGGCTGCAGGGCTCGCTCCCTGTGCCCAGAGGAGAGGTTGAGGGGCTGAGCGCTCTGGTCAGAGTCCTCCTCTTCCTCCTTGGCTGCGGGGCTCCAGCTTCGGCCGTGCTGGGAGGGCTGGGTGTGTGGAGAGGACGGGGAATGGAGTTTGGACAACCTGGGGGAGATGTAGGACTCGGGCTTGGCAGAGGGAGGGGAGCTCCTTTCGTTGGCGTTGGTGCCAAAGCGGATGACGGAGCGCGGCTCCTCCTGATGCTCCCGCAGGGCACGGAGCAGCTCAGGCTGGTTCTGCAGGGAGCTGATGCTGAAGGAGGAGTAGAGCCCCGAGCGGAGGTAGTCGTTCCGACACTGCTGCGCCCCCAGCGCTGCCAGGGTCCTCCTCTGGGCCTCCTCTTCGCATTCCTCTTCCTCCTCCTCCTCTACCTCTACCTCCAGCTCTGAGGCCTCTCCATCCTGAAGGGGAAACCTTCCGGAAGCCAGGCCCATCTCCACCGCCTGAGGGTCCATCTTCAGGATCTCAGGGAAGGACACAAACTTATAGACAAACTTCTGGCCAATCACCTTCTTGATGATGTTCTGTAAAACAGACAAACACCGTTAATGAAGAGGAGAACTCTTATGTTCAGCGAAATTATAATCTAGAATATAACAGAAAAAATGTTGATTATCACAGGGATGACGACAGCATTTCATTCCAGCGAGGACATACTGAAACATACTGATACTTTGTGTTAGAGTGCGACAACACAGCCGGATTTCTACTCTGCGTTTTTGGAGAAAGAGGAAGTGGAAGTGACTATCAGGGGATATTGTGGTTTTAAGAGCAGAACAACAAAGAATTTGTCGTGGTACTACACTCCTTTCACGTGCCTTCAGGTCCCATCAGTCGCAAAGCTGCAATGAAATGACTAGTTGGACTATTACACAGAGGCAGCTCCTGCACATTAACCACAGCCAGTTTAATTCACCTTGTCATAGTAGTAGCGCAGGGCTCTGCTCAGTTTGTCGTAGTTCATGTTGGTCTTGTTCTTGCGTAGCCCCCACAGCTTGGCAACTTCCTCTGACTTCAGGAGCTTGAACTCTCCGTCTGTGGACGTCCAACATATCAGGTGCTTGTGACTTTGGTCCAGCAGCAGCTGCAGCAGGAACTGCCACAGAGTGATCGCACTGTCCATACCTGCAGCAAGACATGGTCATCGTGAGTGAAAACATTTGACTCGGATTGAGCAGAGCGCTCTACAGCAAAACCCCCATTGGTTATTTTTAAAATCCTCATATGATGTGGTATGATGACATTTTCTATGACATACTATACTATGACATTTTATGAAATACTATGACTTCTTATGAGATACTGTACTATGACTTTTTATGCCATTTTGTACGACATACTATACCAGGGGTCTCCAACAAGTAGCTCGCTACTGGTAGCTCGCCACCCGTTTCTGAGTGGCTCGCTAAAGGTTAAAAAAATATGTACATACATTTGATAACACAAAGTCACTTTGTGAACCTGTTTAATTTGAATCCAATCAAATTCACAGACACCCTGCCCCCTCCTCACACATGACAAATGATTACTTTCCAATCAGCTGTCAATTAAATGAGTTATGCTGCTTTCAAGTTTGGTTACATCAGTGACGCTGTAACATTAGGCAACGTTAGCAGACTAGCAAGCGCACACCAGATTTGACAATGACCGCAGAAATAGCCAGACCATTAAAGGCAAAAAGTTTTTTTCATGAATGTGAATGACAAATATGTATGTGTGTGTATGTGTCTCTGTCTCATTCGTGGTGCGAGTGTGTCAGTCGGTAAAAGATGTAACAGCTAGCTAGCCAACGTCGAGAGCCACTTCACCAAAGTCCAACTTTTCATGGACTTTCCGGCTGGTAGCAGTCCGAGAACAGAGAAAGTAAAGGAGATGAAAACAACGATTAAAAGACAACAATCTCTGTTTACCAAACTGACAAAGAAGGCCAACGCAGCAATAGAGGCTTCGTTTAGTGGGCACATCCTAAAGAAGCACAAAAAGGCTGTCGCCTATGGCGGGATTGTAATAGAGGCGATGACTGCGGTGGCTGAAACATTATTAAAGGACCATAAAAGTAAGACAGAAATGATGTCTGCTATTAGTGATGTACAACTTGGTGCTATGAGTAGCTCTCAGCCACTTTCATTTTGTCAAATTAGCTCTCAGAGGAAAAAAGGTTTGAAACCTCTGTACTATACTATGACTTTTTATGACATTATACTATGACTTTTTTATGATATTTTTATGGTATACTATACTATGACTTTTCATGACATTATACTATGACTTTTTTATGATATTTTTATGGTATACTATACTATGACTTTCCAATGACAATGTTAATGACATACTATACTATGACTTTTTTAAACTATGACATTTTTATTGCATACTGTTATAGCTGGGTATCATTTTAAAAAATTATGATTTTTCAAGACATTTATGACGATGACCGTTTTGACATTTTTATGACATACATCAATACATATTATCTTTAAGATACGCCTTTATTTTGAAATTCCCATGGCACGTCTGTGTCACCATTTCCATCCAAGCGCACCTAAAAAACAGTTGCACTTAAACATGAGAAATGTTTCAGCTCTAATTTTATTCTATTTATTAAAAAGAATAGCTTGTTTTTCCTTTAAATATCTGGAAGAACCTAGTGATACAAATGTCAAATCAGATTTTAGTTGCTTTTTGTGAGTTGATATAAATGTAACTGATTGTGTTAAATAGGCATACGATATTGTGTCATATCGATAGCAGGCCCCTGACTTTAATCAAAATCATAACGTGGCAGACGTTGTGATATGAACAAATATCGTATCGTTGTCCAAAGAATCAATATAATATTGTATCGTGATGAAGCTTGTGATTTACACCCCTAGTGCTTCACTGCATACACACTTAATTAGGTTACTAGCTGAAGAGGAAACAGCCTCTAACATGTGGTGTAAGGAAGAGTAGACCGGTGATGAATAGAACAGTGTGTTTTAAAGAGTGTAGTGTAATGTAGCAGCAGCAGCGAAAAAAAATATAAGGAGGAACAACAGCTCAAGCCAGAAATATGCTGCGGTTCAACCTGGCCCTCTCTCCACAGGAAGTATGACGGGCCCAGGGTGGGTTATTCCTTTAATAGAGGAATGTGCAGCCTCGAAGCTCCTGTCTGCCTACTAAGAGCTCACATATTAATAGTGTGTGTGTGTGTGTGTGTGTGTGTGGGGGGGGGTAACACCAAAGTAACACTGAAAGGATTAATCAATTAGTTGAATGACAGATAATAAATTGGCAAAAATCTAGATAATCGGTTAATCGTTAAGTCATATATTAAGCTAAAATGACAAAACTTTGCTGTTTTCCAGCATCTTGAATGTGAGGTTTTGCTGCTACAAGATGTTTCTGAAAACATTTGAGGCGAGAAATAAGCATTAACGTAACACAATATTGATTCATATTTGATCAGCGCTGCCTAGTTTGACCGTCTGGTCGGAGTTCGCGAGTGATTGACAGCCGGCTCTCACAGACAGCAGCTGGACAGCAGACCTCAGATCAGCTCTGACTGCTTGTTTTCCTCCGGTCTGTGAAATCTTGCAGATGCTGTTAGGAGCACCGGAGGACACAGAGGGACATGATTTTTTTCCGGTTACCTGTTTCATGTACTACTGTCACGATATAGCGATTTATATTTATAGCGTTTTATAAAAATAACTTTTTTTTAATCATATTTACTCCAATCTCGCCTACTTCAGCTTTAAGTACTCTTTTGTTACCAACTGTAATTAGTCCGTAGCACTAAGTAACAGAAACTGTCAAGTATCAAAAGTTGGCATTAAATGCCTGATCAGGTTTGTAATTGATTTGTAGTCTGTCTTATTCTTTAATCAGATATTTACCATTTTAAATCAGAGTGTTGACAATTTTAGACTAAATTGTATTCATCCAGATTTGTTCTTCAGCGTCTTGTGTGAGCAGTTTGACTTCTTTTGTTAAAGCTGCAGTGGGTAGAATTGGAGAAAATATGATTAAAATAAGTTATTTTAATAAAACACTATATATGTCACTATATCCTGACAGTAGTGCATGAGACAGGTAATCTGTAAATCATGTGCCTGTGTGTCCTCTGGTGCTCCTAACAGCATCTGCAAGATTTCACAGACCGGAGGAAAACAACCAACAGCTGGAGCCTGCCGTCTCTGAGCAGCTGTCAATCACTCGCAAACTCCGATCAAACGGTCAAACTAGGCAGCGCTGATCAAATATGAATCAATATTCTGTTACTGTAATGTCTTTTTCTCTCCTCAAATGTCTTCAGAAAAATCTTGTAGTGTACTGTTTAGCTGTAAAATGAGAAAGTTTGTGACCCGGCAGCCATGTTGAGAATAGTTGAGGAAATACGAAGCACCGCCCACCAGCCGGAGCTAACTTTCTCATTTTACAGCTAAACAGTACACTACAAGATGTTTATGAAAACATTTTTACGTATAAGGCAAATAGGCATTACAGTAACAGAATATCAATTCATATTTGATCAGCGCTGCCTAGTTTGACCATTTGGTCAGAGTTTGCGAGTGACTGACAGCTGCCTCCTTGAATGAACAGCCAATAGGAACGCTCTCTCTCTGAATGACCTGTGATTGGACAAAGTCTCCCGTCACAGGCTAGATTTTTCAAAGCCTGAAAACAGAGCCATGAGGAGGTGCAGAACTCTAGTTATCTCCCAGAGCACTTGATTTACAATATGCTAAAAGGTTATTATGGACATCTTTTATTTTCATTTCATTTAAAAAAATATTCTGCCTACTGCTGCTTTAATCTGATATTTAACATTTTAAATCAGAGTTTTGCCAATTTGTGACTCAATTTTATTTATCCAGAGTTGTTATTCAGCTGCTTGTGTGAGCAGCTTGAGTCCTTTTGTTAAATAAAAAAAATCTATATTCCTCAAAGTCTGGTATCAAAAAAGAAAAAGTCGATCAGGTATGGTTTCGGCACTACACACAGCCCTGCATACTGATGGACCTGACTGAGTCTCATCTTGTATACTTTGCGGTCTTATCTGTGGATGTGAGGAGTGATTAGTGGCTGATGCTAAAAAACAATGATAACAGAGTGGCCTTTCAACCACTACATATCTCTGTCCAGAGAGGAGAGAGGGAGGGCTGAACTCATTTCCGACACAAGCTATCCCCTGAGTTTTCTATCTGCCATGTGAAACTACAAACCTGTCAAAGTCAGGACTTCCTCCTATTCTACTTCCAAGGACAAATGTTGAGGAGAGGGGATCCCACAGCAAGGGAGCATTTCCCCAGTCCTGCCACACTTCCCACTAAAATCCCAAAGGGAGAGGGTCAAAAGATCAAATCATTGTCCCCTTTCCACAGCTCCACCCTTTAAACGAATCTGAACCCAGACTTCAGCTTGGCTTTAAACACTTTGAAGCAAAAGCAAAGCTTGCCAATACAGGGCTGCTGAGCTGACAGGTCTACAATTAGCCCAGTGTGACTTATAAACATTCACCTTTGCAAGATGCTGCAAATAGCACAGAGGGACTTTAAAGTATGGAGCAGCTACTGTAGGTCAGAAATACCTCCAACAGAAATCAGATTTTAAACATAAAGTACAATTAACCCTACAGTAGGCAGAATGTTTTTGGCATCATTGGGCAAACATTGCATAATAACCTTTCAGCATATTGTAATTCAAGTGTTCTGGGAGAAAACTAGACTTCTGCACCTCCTCATGGCTGTTTTCAGGCTTTAAAAAAAATCTAGCCCGTGACGGGAGACTTTGGCAGATCACAGGTCATTTCACAGAGAGAGCGCATTCCTATTGGCTGTTCATTCAATGGAGGCAGCTGTCAATCGCTCGTTAACTCTGATCAAACGGTCAAACTAGGCTTTATCAAATATGAATCAATATTCTGTTACTGTAATGCCTATATCTCGTCTTAAATGTTTTCAGAAACATCTTGTAGTGTACTGTTTAGCTGTAAAATGAGAAAGATTGCTCCGGCTGGTGGGCGGTGCTTGGTATTTCCTCAACTGTTCTCAACATGGCTGCAGGGTCACAAACTTTCTCATTTTACAGCTAAACAGTAAACCACAAGATGTTTCTGAAACATTTGAGGTGAGAAATAGCCATTACAGTAACAGAATATTGATTCCTATTTGATCAGCGCTGCCTAGTTTGAGTGTTTGATTAGAGTCCGCGAGTGATTGACAGCTGCTCAGAGACAGCAGGCTCCAGCTTGGCTCTGATTGGTTGTTTTCCTCTGGTCTGTGAAATCTTGCAGATGCCATTAGGAGCACAGGAGGACACAGAGGCACATTATTTTTTTTTTTTACAGATTACCTGTCTCATTAGATGTCTCATCCTGCATTAGATTCCATATCTGACATTTCTTAATATCTATATCTCCTATATTTATTCACCCAGCACCGTATCACTTTCTGCACTACATTCACTTTTTTAAATAGTCCTGTATCTCAGTTGTTTACCCTGCACTATATTCATTTTAAACAGTTCTTCTGCACATTGCATATTTTGTTTTATACTCTGTATTACTTACATGTGTCTTGTTACTACTTGTGTTGTTTTACTAATATGTGTACTACTCACCTGTGACGTTTTTACTAACATGTGTGCTACTCACCTGTGACGTTTTTACTAATATGTTTGCACTACGGAACTGTGATGCTGGAAACTTGAATTTCCCTCGGGATCAATAAAGTTACTATCTATCTATCTATCTATCTATCTCATGCACTACTTATATAAATATATATTTAAAAAAAAAAAAAGTTTTTAATCATATTTTCTCCAATTCTACCCACTGCTGCTTTAAGTGATAACCTCACCTTATTTGAATATTAGAGTGATATGCCTACCACACAGGGATAAAATCCCCCACAACGAGGTAGCTACAGTCGCTGCGATAACCCAAACATGGTGTAACTCTTTCTAGGAATATTACAAGAACATTGTGGTGGTTTTGGTCGGGATTCAGGAGCCCTGCTGCTGGATGCTTGGACTGAGACGTCTCGGTGTGCGCACAAAGCCATCCAGTGTTGGCTGAACGGAAACTGCTAATGAGATTAGATGGTGTGTGCAGACATTACTTAGCCATGACTAAATCTGCACTCTTCCTGTTCGCAGACGGTGGAAAAATTCAACAGGGGCCCATATTAAGAGAAGCATCTCTAAACAGCGGACTGCTGTTGCATTGCTCGTCTTTTGTTTGCCTCTCTGCTGCAGATGAAAGTTGCAGTAGCCTCACTTACTGTTACGCACAGAGGTCTGGATTACTGTTCTGCCCCACTGACTCCTTTTTCAAGATGTTGCTCGGACCGGAAGACGACACAATTATGTCCGCATCTAAACCTTGCTTACTATTCTTGCTTTAAACTTAAAAAATACACCCGATCCGAAGAGTTTAACACAAGGCGAAAACTTTACAGCAAAGATAATTCATGTGAACACAGTCGCCATACTGCTAACGGTGCGTTATTTCACTCTATACAAGCCAACAAAGCAGTGTTCAGAGAAAGATTACTTTACGTTACCTGCGATCTTGGTGTTTTCCCTCCGCGAAACTTTACGGTGAAGCTTGTGTGATTCCTTGTTTTTCCATGCTTACTTCTGGTCTACACAGTTGTGCTGGACTGAAATAGGATCCTGGGCTTTTTCTTTTTCTGAGCAGGAAGTTGGAGCAGGCAGACACAGAGCCGGCTGACTTCCTCTCCCCGACGATTCCCCAGGCAGTTTGCCGTCTGTGTAAACACACTTTTCCTCCCCTCCTCTTCTCCTCCGCCTGCCCGCTGACGGCCAGCAGTAGGCCTACTCTGTGTCGGAACACATGGTGATACAGAAACTCCTACAGCCCAGAAACTGACATCATCGGGCCGCAGGCTGCTGTGAGGCGTTCAGGTGCACCTCGTTAGTTCAAACACTAAAAGTCATGTGACTTCTCTTTTTTAGGTCGTTTTCATTATCCGCAGCGGTGGAAAAGTATTCCGATCTTTCATAAATGTAAACTTGCGAGAGTTAAACCTCACTTTAATGTTTTCAAGAAAGCAATCAAACTATATTCAGACAATAACTTCAGCAAAAAACAAAAAGACAACTAAAGTGGCGAGATTGTGCTCCCATTTTAATGTTAACTTACCTTACTACTATTTATTTATTTATTTATTTATTTATATTAACCCCTAGCATGTTTTATGTTACTTTATTTTATTTTTTATTTGTTTGTTTTTATTTATCCCTTCATTTCCTTTATATGTATTATTTACCTATGTATCAGTTTAATTGTTTATTGTATTGTTCACAGATTTAAAATAAAGTCTTAAAAAAAAGCATTCCGGTTTTACTTAAAGATAGGGTCGACGATGTTGGAAAGCTAGCATAATTTGAAAGTAGCATCGCCTCAGGAGCTCCGTCTAAACCCGTCCCCTCCCCTCGGGGCTCCTTCCAAGGCAACGCCTCCCACAGACATGCACGAGCAAGCCACGTCGTAACTACTTCACAGACAGAGCAGTGAGAGGACCTCAACTCAACAACGCTACCCCATGACAAGTAACCGCAGCAGTGCCACTTTTGGCTGAGTTTTCTCTTCCATTCTCCAGTAAACTTGCGCCGGCGACAAGCTTTGAGTTCAGGCTGGTGCACGCCAAGGATAGGGTACAAGGCAGGGAGGCATCCGATTGGTTCTTTCCAAGCAGAGCTCGAGGCAGTGATTGGTAGACGCTTTTACAGGATTACAGCAGCTACAGATGACGCTCTTTTCCGGTCCTTTTTCAGAACTCATAAGTTATGGATCGCTGTCGGGGTGTAAAGACCATTTCAACCAATATAATAAATAGTGTACACTGCATAACATCGTCAACCCTGCCTTTAAGTAAAAGTAGCAATACTACATTGTACAAATACACAGTTACAGGTTAAAGTACTGCATTCAAAATCGCAAGTAAAAGCACTCAAGTAAAAGTACAAAAGTAGCATCAAATATACCTTTTAAGTACCGAAAGTAAAAGTACTCATTATGCAGAATGGCCCATTTCAGATTCATATATACTACATCAGTGGTTCCTACACTTTTTCACATCAAGGAGCCCTAAACTGACACAAATTAGACCACGGACCCCCATCTGATAGGATTTTTGCTTTTAGATATTACAGAAAGTGTATGAAACCCATGACCAAAATAGTCATATATTATGTCATTGTGTTACTTATGGATGTAATTATAGTGAAAATAAATTATTCCCCTTTTTGCTGGGGACCCCCTGGAACCCCCTCAAGGACCCTCTGGGGGTCACTGGACCCCACTTTGAAAACCACTGTACTATATTACTGAATTTTAATTGTATATCAATTTAATGTTGTAGCTGGTAAAGGTGGTGATAATTTTAATTACTTTATATCCTGCGGGGTAGCTTAACCTATAATAATATATAATAATTTAGTAGTCGATTTATATTTTGTATTAATCTAAATCTGCTAAGTAACTAGTAACTAAAGCTGTCAAATAAATGTAGTGGAGTAAAAACTACAATATTTGCCTCCAAAATGAGGTAAAGTGGAAGTATAAAGTAGCATAAAATGGAAATACTCTTTATATACTTTACATGCTTTTTTACAAACTGTTACACCTCTGTTTATATAGATATATATAGATACATAAACAGAGGTGTAACAGTTTGTAAAAAACAGTATGTAAATATATATATATATATATTCAGTGTGTAATACACACACACCTATACATATATATATATATATATATATATATATATATATATATATACACAGTATATATATATATATATATATACATACACATATTTTACTACTACTTCTCCATACATACTACATTCCTGTCTACACCTCTGTAAATATATTTTTAGTACTTCTCATTATTACATATTACATCCTGTTTACATTCAGTTTTCCCCTCTGAAATACTGTCTTAAACAAAATTACAAATGTACAAATTTACATTACTATTTTATATTTACTTATGTTTATATTTCTTTTTTAACTGCACTATTTTTTGCCTTAGATTATCATTTTGCCTTTACTTTTAGTTGTGTGACTTCCGCTTTTATATATACGTATTTTATGAGCATTGGTGAAGGAACCTGAGACCAAAGATTTTCATTGCCAATGACTGAATTGGCAAATGACAAATAAAGAACCTTGAACCTTAAAGTACAGGACAAAAATCCAAAAACTGGGTTCGCGACGCCCCCAATGTACATTCAGGAATTGCATTTATGTCAACAAATTTTGAATATTTTGTCAAAATGATCAAAGGCTGGTGATTATCCTATTTATATGAAATGTCAAACAATGACAATAAAATCACTTCAGTTGTTGCGTGTCTACTTAATGACCTATTTATTGCTACTGTGCAGGACAGAAGCACTATGATTGGCCAATACGATGTTAATCTGTGTAGGTAGGAGCTTTGAGATGGTTACACTGTAAAAACAACAAGATCCTTGAAGAACTTTTCTTAAATTTGAAACTGTGGAGGAACCTCTTAATGTGCTTTGAGGAACCTTCAACAAAAGGTTCAAGGTTCATTCTGATAGGTGAGGATGCCCTAATCTATTCCAGATGCGCACTGAATCTCAATGCTCATTTCTTAAAGGGAGTTCAAGCACCGATTTTGCATCAGTCTTTCTTGCAATGCAGCAGTTTTCAAAAGGTTATGATGTGCAATTAGTCAGCACATCTGATTTGGAAGTTACCTGATCATGTTTACCACATGAGCAGTGTTTTTGGCAGTAAGTTATATCGTTCACCCAATTATATGCAATAAGAAATACTAGAAATATATTATTTGCAAGACTGATAAGCAAAAGAAAGTCCCACAATTTCCAGTAGGCATGATGGGACAAATGTATTTCTGAACTCACCTATCCAAATGAACCACACCAAAGGAGTAATACACTCCACAGTTTCATTAAAACAAAAAAAACACACAGCAGGTATACAAGAGCCCTACCTATGAAGGACTGCTGGTGCTCTTACCTTTTAAGGAGCAACTGGATTTCCGTTGAATAGGTAGGGGAGCAGGAGTATTGCAGCACCGACGTTGAGTCCTACGGGGAAAACAAACTTGGATTAGTTTTCCCCGTAGGAAAACCTTTGAAGAACCTCAAATAAAGTTCTAAATACCTTTGTGTGTCTCCTCACATTCCTGGCTGAGTGCCCTCTGGTACTGGAGTAGAATCTCCTCCTTTTGGCCTCTGCAACTATATTCTCGCTGCTTTTCCAGCGACCTCCACATCAACTTTATAGATGTGCCCAATTTCAGAGGAAATCTAAAAGATGAGTATTTACATACATTACAAATTTACTGATACATACCATGATATTTTAAAGGTGCTATTGATAACACTGATAACATTCAGCTACTAGATGTCGCATTTTCCCTCCCCCGTTTCCATTGCATTTATTTCACAACAAGTGGTTGCCAGGCACTTTTCGTCAGCCTCAGCCATTTATCCGTTTTTTTCCACACTAACTGATGACACAGAGATACCACATAATACCAACATTATTTTTTTATTGGCTCACAAGCCTTGTTAGAAGTGGGAACCAAATGTCAGATATCTTAAACAGACATGAACAAAATATTAATTTTGGACAGGCCAACATTTTTAAAATGAATAATTCACAATCATAATAGTTTTTTTCAGGAAAAGTCATACTTTTATTCGGCCGCTTTCAAAAAGCTCTGTGGAGTTATTTTTGTTTTTTAATATTCGTCTAAATATGTCATCAATAAGACCCTTAAGTTTATTTTTTTGACTGATATTTTAGGTTTCTTTTTTAGGCATTTTGCCTTTATTTGATATAAGGGACAATCGGAAGAGCAAAGGGGGATGACATGCAACAAAGGTCCTCAGCTGGCATTGAACCTGTGATGCTGCAAATACATGGTATGAGCATTTGACCACTTGGCCCAATGGGACACACTGAGATGGTAACATTTAGGCAGATAGATTTTACAAGTTTTGATAGCATTGCAACAGAACCCTCATGTTTTATTTGGTCAATATCAGCTTTTGCCATTAAAGGAACAGTGTGTAGGATCTGGCGGTATCTAGCGGTGAGGTTGAGACTGCAACCAACTGAAACCTCTCCCGTGTGCCAAGTGTGTGAGAGCTACGGTGGCTGATGCAAAAACGCGAATTGCCCTCTCTAGAGCCAGTTGTTGTAAGAGTAGTATAGGTTATTTGGAGCAGAGCCAGTGCATAGAGTGTGTGTGTACGTGGGAGGTGAGTGGTGAAGCAAGAGAAAGAGAGTGACGGCCACGGGAGCGAGTAACGTTATCGACTCCGGCCCAAGCAGGCAAGGTTAACAGTGTTTGGTTTGTCCATTCTGGGCTACTGTATAAGTTGGCAGTGCAACATGCACTCCATGGAGAGGTCCCGCTACCTATGTAGAAATAAACGACTCATTCTTAGCTAAGGAATACACAATTACTCTTATTTTCAGGTGATTATATACTAAAGAAAACATACTTCTTAATATTATATTCCATTTCTTCCAATAGATCCCCCTAAATGTTACACACTGGTCCTTTAAAGATTTATTGTCAGTTTAGACTGACTTTTGTTCCTCAGTCCATCAGTTTGTTAAATCAGAGTATGGGCTCTCAGGAGGCCAGAGGTAATGTTACACAGACGATCTGACGTAATACACGCAGATGTTTTAAACCTGTGTAGGTCAAGCAGTGGATGAGGAAGTGAGTTATGACATTCATTGACTGAATGTTTGTTTTGTAATATGTTAGGTTTAGTTGTGAAACAGTGTTTGCTCTGTGATGCAAGACAGTTTTACAGAAATCTGACAAAGCAAACTAATCAAAAAGAGTAATTTGGAATTAGTTAAACATTTGATATCAGAGTAAGATTGTTGGACTTTTTGCTGATAAATGAATTGGGATCCTTAAGAAAGCTGCTCAAGTTTTATCGACACATGTAAGCCTTCAATCACTATCCAACTGTGGTGTACAAAACACTACGGCGGTTTAAGGTAAACTGCATCAAATTCCAATGGGTGAGCCAATTTAAACAAATAAAAACACTGCAAAAGCCTTTTGACTTTTAGATACTTTTTGTGAGCTCCATTCTGCAGAGCAAAGTTGGATTGCAAATTGTAAATAATGATTGTACACATGTCACTTTGAGTGCCTTATTGTCAGGACAAATTTTTAATAATTGTTACCCGAATTATTTAAGCAATTTTTTATAATTTACATTTGTTGAGCACTTTTTGGAAGAATACATTTTATTCTAATCCAGTTAAAGCTGCAGTATGCGACATTGGCGCAAATATGATTTAAAAAAGTTATTTTTAGAAAACGGCCGCTATATTGTGACAGTAGTACATGAAACAGGTAACCTGAAAAAAATCATGTTCCTCTGTGTCCTACTGTGTCCTCCGGTGCTCCTAACGGCATCTGAAGGATTTCACTTACTGGGAGGAAAACAAGGTCCGCTGTCCAGCTGCCGTCTATGAGAGCCGGCTGTCAATCACTCGCGAACTCCGACCAAACGGTCAAACTAGGCAGCGCTGATCAAATATGAATCAATATTCTGTTACTGTAATGCCTATTTCTCACCTCAAATGTTTTCAGAATCATCTTGTAGTTACTGTTTAGCTGTAAAATGAGAAAGTTTGTGACGCGGCCGCCATTGTAAAATCTGTTGAAGGAAGCCAAGTTCTGGTCACATGACCGGAGCACAGCCAATAGGAACGCTCTCTCTCTCTCAAATGACCTGTGATTGATCAAAGTCTGCCGTCACTGGCTAGATTTTTCTAAAGCCTGAAAACAGAGCCATGATGAGGAGCAGAAGTCTAGTTTTCTCTCAGACCACTTGAATTACAATATGCTGAAAGGTTATTATGGGATTTTTGCCAAATTATGTCAAAACATTGTTGCCTACTGCCACTTTAAATTGTGGATAGAATGTGAGATTTTGATGATGCATTTAATCTTTGCAAAAAAAAAAATCATCATAAAATTGTTGCACCACTACCGCCCAACATATTGAATCAACAAACTGAGTTGCAAATGTTCATACTATTGTGTCCACCTCCTATAACATTTACAAGCACTCGAAATTTCTGACAGCAAGTGAAGGCATCGGTAGTAATAGGATAGGCAATGTTCTCTCTCTTTTCAGATTAATTTGTGATTACATTTTAAGTCATTTTAAGAATGTTTCACTTGATTTTGTTGTAGTTTGTTTGTAGTAAAACAATAACTGGTTCGGTTGTTACACAATATTGGCTACCTGTCAACCAGTATAAAAATAAATCAAGACTCATCACGTTTCCTTCAAACACCTGAACGCTTCCCGCCGCTTCTATCACGTGAACGCATTTGGGTCAATATGTCCAAACATGTACAGTATGTGACCGACCAGTGGAGGTCAGTGGTCTCCAGAGGTGTGACAGCGGCCAGGCGTGGCTCACGAGCGGTGCGTCTGATTGGCGGCTGAACTTTAGGTGGCTGAAGGTGGTACCTCGGGGAGCGGCGAGCAGCGCTCACTGCAGCAGAGACCCGCTGAAGCGCAATGCCTTGTTTTACTGTCCACATCCGAGATGAGTGGCTGGCGGTGCCCTGCCGGGACACCACCAACACCATCCGGTGGCTCGGACACGAAGCTCTCAAACGTTACACGAAGAACAAACCAGACAACGGCGGCATCAAGGCTGTAAAGGACACTCGTTTTGTGGTGCGCAGGTGCCAGGGTTTGGGTCTGCTGGACGCGGATGACACCGTCGAGGATGTGCTGGAGGATAATGACTTTGTCGAGCTTGGTAGGTTACCGTATGCATATAAAATATAAGAAATGTATGCATCGCAGTTTTGCCACTAGTTGTGCGTAATTGCGCATGGTTAGTTATGTGCCAATCATACGAGACATTAAATAAAGTTACATTATCTACCAATAAGAGGAAATGTGTACAATGTGTATTATTATCCTGTTCTTACAGCTATTGAAGGTGACACCATGTCTCCTGACTTTATCCCTTATGAGCCTGGAGTTTCTCATCTGTATCCTTAAACGTGTGTGCCATATTAATTGTAGTGGGTATGTGGGTACTCTAGTTACTAGGTACTAAATCCCATTTATTAAATCAGTTTTTCATTTTGTTTATGCATGTACATTGTTTTTAATTGTTGGTAACACTGACTTTTAAAAGAATAAAATAAATCTCAGTCATATATTTAATAAAAAACATTTTGTAATTATCATTTCTGTAATAAAATAACACAGGACAGGGCAACATTTTATTTGGCTGAACGTTATCCTTAATTAAACTATGTGAAATAGCACAGCAGCATACAGAGAACCCGGAGAGGTAAGTGTTTATTTTACCCATTCTCTATTAAAATTTAAAACCTATTTTACCGACTACTTCTGTGTAACGTGGCTCTCCTTGTGCAGTATATTTCCTTGGACGGCAACAGCCTGACATCGACAGATCTGGTCAACTTAGGAAGGGGACTCTACAAGATAAAGGTAATGATCAACAAATTGTATTTGTTGTCATGGCTGGACTGTGTAATCTTTGACTTATCATAATCATTACTAACATTTTCAGCTGACTATGGAGGCAGAAAAAAAAGTTGTGCAATCCAGAGAGCTTTTGGACACAATCGTCAAAGAAAACAAAGGTAGGATAAAGACCTTAAATGCATTGATCTTACGGTTATCAAGCTACTGCAAAAATGCAGTATTTCATCAATGATCCCATGTATTGAGTTCTCTGTATCTCTCTTTGTTCCTCCAGTTGTCTATGGAATCACAACTGGCTTTGGAAAATTTGCCCGAACAGTCATTCCTGTCAGCAAGCTCAAGTAAAGACAATATTTTGCTGTCCGTTTTATTTGTCAGTGTTAGATTTTCTGTTGGAGAATCAGCTGTTTTTATGTGCTGATTTGTGCTTGTCCCGCAGGGAGCTGCAGGAGAACTTGGTGCGGTCACACTCAGCAGGTAATAAAGCTCTCTGTAAAGCTCAATTATTAGTCTAGAATTTAAAATGTATAAGATATTCAGTGCTAGGTTTCGCCGTTAATATTATGCTGTGGTGTGTAGGTGTGGGGAACCCGCTCAGCCCAGAAAGGACCCGCATGTTGCTCGCTCTGAGGATCAATGTTCTGGCCAAAGGGTACAGTGGAATTTCTCCGGAAACGCTTCATGCCATGGTCCAAGCCTTCAACGGTCAGCCACCAGCCGCACTTTACCTTATCTGACCTGAGATACCAGCTGCAGTGGATTGCTGATAACTTCTTTAGGGATCAGTATTGGGGAAGCTGACTGTCGTATGATTAATACTCTCTAACCCACTCTGCCTCTGCAGCTTCCTGCCTCTCCTTCGTCCCAGAGAAGGGAACAGTGGGCGCTAGTGGAGACCTGGCACCCCTTTCTCACCTGGCCCTGGGGCTGATGGGAGAGGGTAAAATGTGGTCTCCCAAGAGCGGATGGGCAGATGCCAAATATGTAAGATCCTGTCATAATTACTGTTCCATGGTTGTACAACAATAACTTGCATAATGCTGCAGGAATGTGCCTCTTGCTTGTAACAGTGACAAGTTGCAAGGTCCAGTAGGAAAACATGTTTGCTTTATGATGACCCTTGACCTTTTACATGTTTTTTTCTCCTTTCATCTGTGGCCAGGTCCTGGAGGCCCATGGACTGAAGCCAATATCACTAAAGCCTAAAGAGGTAATCTTCAAAACCAACCATGCTCTCTCATATTTGATTTGCCTGCACTAAAGAACCTGACCCAGGGTTCACTGGCAATGCATTGTGCTTTCTCCTCAGGTACAGAATTTAGAAGAACAATTATAGTGTTCATATTTACAATTATACAAAAACAAATATACAACAAATATAGTGCACACTGCATTGCATTCTCCTAGTGGCTTCTCAAAGGACCAATATGTAACATATCTAAGCAATAAATCATAAAATTACCATGATATATCATCAGAGATTAAGGAAACACGCAAAATTGAAATACTGGCTTCTACGACAACAATGCTACAGGCCAGTATGTTCTCCTTTGAAATTTCCGTTCCGGTCCAGAACGTCTGTTTTTGCTTTGGCCGGTGTGATCCCGTCCACTGCACATTTCGACACCCCGCTGCCACATATGAAACAAATTGGCACACAAACACAGCCTTCTGCAGCCATGGAAGCAAGCAAACAAACTGGATCAGCAGAGATAATGTTAACATTAAATTCTACCCGACCTGAAAAGCCTCGGCACATCTCTCTGTGGTCCGTGTGCAGCTGGGTTATCAAGGAAGTGAGCATTTGAGACACACAGCTGGTGAAGTGATTCCGACTACTGCTGGTGGCCAGAGGCTAACGCCATGATGCTAACACATGCTAATTACTATCAGTCACACCGGACGAGCCACGGCTCCAATGTTTTGAATTTGGACTGCACTACCCATTTTAAACGCTAGCTTTCAGTGCTACATATTGCTCCTTTAAAGTGGAAAATATGTCCATCAGATTCTGTCTGTCCCTCACAGGGTCTTGCTCTGATCAACGGGACCCAGATGATCACCTCTCTGGGGGCGGAGGCCGTGGAGCGAGCACAGGCGATTGCTCGCCAGGCAGATATCATTGCTGCTCTGACCCTGGAGGTGCTGAAGGGAACCACCAAGGCCTTTGACAGTGGTGAGCAGCAGCAGTGGTGGTGAAGACAAATCATAATAATAGATTAAAATATTTACCCCAAACTTGAAGATTCTGTATCCGTTCCATCCTTCATTTTCTGCTGTCTTCCTGCAGACATTCATATGCTGCGGCCCCACCCCGGACAGATCGAGGTGGCCCTACGCTTCCGCTCGCTGCTGGACTCTGATCACCATCCATCCCAGATTGCAGGTCAGAAGACATATTCTAAAACAGACAAGTAACACAACATTATATAATAAGTTATTGTAATACACTTAACATCTGGGCAGCACTGTGTCCTCAAAGCAAGAAGTGTGTCCTGTGTTCAAACCCATTTTGGCTTACAGGGCCACAATGAGTGGAGTTTGCATGTCACATGTTTGTGGGGGCTTCCTCCCAACCAAAACACAAACATCTGTAAGGAATATTTCTACCACTGTGTTTGATCAAGGTACTGGTTTCAGAGCTGGAGCACTGTGGCTGCCCACAGCTCATAAATAGTTAGAGTGGTTCAAATGCAAAGGGCGTATCTCCCCAGACGGATTAATAAAAGTATAGCTTTTGGTAATATTATGCCTGCATTGCACTGTTAAGCATGTGGTACTTGTGTCATCTGGTGTTGGCATGTTTTTTCAGAGAGCCACCGGTTCTGTGACAGAGTCCAGGATGCCTACACCATGCGATGCTGTCCTCAGGTAACCTCAAGTCATGTTTATTTATACATCCCAAAATCACAAGTTTCTCCCTCAGGACTGAACAGTTTGTACACCCTCGATCCTCACACTCTCAATTTGGAAAAACTCTGTGGCAGATTCTCTTGTGGTAGATCCAATGAGTGATAGTCCTGAAGCAGAGCATTCAGATGTTTTGAATTGGAGTAGGACTGTGCTTAAAATGTTGTTCAACGGTTTCTGAGCATACCTTTTCATTTCTGTACACAGGTTCATGGAGTCACCAATGACACAATAAAATTTGTCCTGAACATCATCAATACAGAAATCAACAGCGCCACTGACAATCCTGTATCCTTTCCTGGCATAAAGATGATAAAACTAAACCGTTACGTGAATCTAGATGTGCCACTTTTGTCTCTTAAAACTTTAAATTGGTTCAACCACAAATCCTAGGTTCTGCCACAAATTATATACTGGATTTTATTGTAAATCAGAGGTGATTTATTTTCTTAATGGCCATACAAGATGGTATTTGCAGAAAGAGGTGAGACCATTTCAGGTGGGAATTTCCATGGTGAATACCCAGCTAAGGTATGCATGTTTGTGAAACATTTTTTGGGTATTTCTTGTATATTTTGTCGTCCTCTTTTTCATTGCCCTTTCATTTCTTTTAGGCTCTGGACTTTTTAGCCATTGCAGTCCATGAGCTGGCCTCCATCAGTGAGAGGAGGATTGAAAGGTTGTGTAACCCGTCTCTGAGCGAGCTGCCGGCCTTCCTCGTCAACGAGGGAGGACTCAATTCAGGCTTCATGATTGCTCATTGCACCGCTGCTTCCTTGGGTTAGTGTGCAAAAAAATAAAGTAAAATGGAGCATTAACATCCGTAAAGTTAATTATATGCTACTTTATGTTGATTAAAATATATTTTTTGTTGGTAGAATAAAAAAGGTTTTAATATTGAATGATAAATTTCAGGTAGAATATTTAGAACAAAAAGATATGTTAAAGTTTTATCATATTTTTCTGTATTTAAGTCCCTTTTTACTCAATATTTCAGCATGAACTTTAACTCTAATCTCCCATTTTTGTACTGTCTAGTTTCAGAGAATAAAGTTTTGTGTCATCCATCGTCTGTGGACTCCTTGTCCACCAGTGCTGCCACAGAGGACCATGTGTCCATGGGAGGCTGGGCTGCCAGGAAGGCCCTGAGGGTCGTGGAACATGTGGAGCAAGGTAAGCCTTTTTTAAAATATAGGTATGATTGGATTATTGCTACTATTAATATAAAAAAACATCCTATTACAATAACTGTAAGGCATACTGTAGATATGGGCATACAAATCCTAAATACAATGATGCAGTGATTACATTAACAAAATACAATTTAAACTAATGTAGGTACTCTGGACTTCAGTGAAATTCTTTACACTAACATAAAATAAACTAATCAGTCAAAAGGCCAAAATGACTGAAACACCAATGGAAAATTGGCTAAGGCTTTGTCCGAAATTGCATACTATGCACTACGTACCCAATATGTGTACTATCGTTCAACATACTTTTGTGTGAATAAACAGTAGTATGTATCTTTTCGGACGCAATGAGCAGCAATTTCCGTCGTCATTTCCTGAGAAACCCCTTGCCGATTGGAGACGTGTAACCATGGTAACCCGTACCAACCTCATGTGACCAAAACGTCAGTGTGTGAGAATCAAATTCTGAATTAATTTAATATATATTTTACGCCTAGCAAAGTGAAATCTTATACTTAACAGTTAAATTGAAGCGTTATTGACATAGCAGCGCTCTCCGTCTACGTCTGTTATGAACGTTGTTGTCACTTCCGCATTGCATTGTGGGATATATATGCCACCGTAGCGTCCAGCATTTGCATACCGTAATATTTCACCGGAAATAGTATGCAATTCGCGTACTACTGGTTTCATACTAAGGTTTCGGACAGTCCCTACAAGCACTGTCACCTTACTGCAAACACAGGATTGTCATTTAACACACCAAAAGCAGTGACATCAGATGTTGTGTAATGTTTTAATTTTGCGACTGAAATAATTACCACTACAAAGAAGACTTGTCTAAATAAGACATTTTTAAAAAAATACTCAAAAAGTGATTATGCATTTTGTCAGATCTAATGGCTGTTTTCTGTGATCAGTTCTTGCTATAGAGCTGTTGGCAGCCTGTCAGGGCATTGAGTTCCTCCGCCCACTTCGAACCACCACTCCGCTGGAGAAGGTCTATGAACTTGTGCGCAGTGTGGTCAAGTAAGTCAAACAGATGTGGTACACAAGGTTCACAACTTTCAGTCCACTGAAATGATGTACAGGATAGTTAATATTTATCCACTGTTCCACTTCTGACCCTCAACTATTCTGCTATTAACAGACCATGGATTAAAGACAGATTCATGTCTCCAGACATTGAAGCTGTTCACCGTCTTCTACTTGACCAGAAGGCAAGTGACAATTTACGGAGGAAGCAATGCTAATTCTTAATGTGGCTGTAAAATGTGTCTAATCTATAATACATATAAGCTCCACAGGGATGGAAATTAAAGAATTTTTTTTGATTTTTTTAAGTAATGTGTTTATATTTTCATCTCAGGTGTGGAACGTGGCCAAACCTTACATCGACAAGTATCAGACCGAGTACATACCCGAGTCTCGTCCCATCTCTCCTACCGCCTTCTCTCTGGAGGCTCCAGCATCCCCGAGGAAGCGTTGCCGTCATGAGTGAAAACCATTTTGTTACTTTGCAATAACTATAATTGAAAGCATCACTTATTGAGACTTGTGTGGATTTGAATGAAAAACAGCCAAAATGTTTGATTGAAGATCAAAGATTTGAAGATGTTGTTTTGACCCTTGTAGACTAAATTCACACTTTGATTTCTGACATTTTTAATCATTGAGGATATCTTGGTAACTTAATAATTGGGTATTTCTCTAGTAATTATTGGGTGTTGAACTTGCGTATAGGTTGCCCTGCACCGCTGTGCACTAAAGTTGTATTTATCTACACTTTTGTTGTCCCTTCAAAATGTGCCTAATTTAGTTTTTATTGCCACATGACTACCTCAGCCATTGTACCATTTTCATATCAATTAATGATGTAGCACAAACATTACTATGATTGAATATTTTTTTCTGGTGTAATTATATGAAATCTTAAATGATTGTCATCTGTACATTTCCATCTTAGAGAATACAACAATAAAAGTTTCTAAAGCTGCATTCTTTAATGGTATATAATTCATGCTTTCTGTTTACTGTTCCTATTAAAGCTCCAGTAGGCAGTATATTTTTGGCATCATTGGGCAAAAATTCCATAATAACCTTTCAGCATATTGTAATTCAAGTGTTCTGAGAGATAACTAGACTTCTGCACCTCCTCATGGCTCTGTTTTCAGGCTTTAAAAAATGTGACCGGAACGTGGCGTTCCTTCAACAGATTTTACAATGGCGGCCGAGTCACAAACTTTCTCATTTTACAGCTAAACAGTACACTACAAGAGGATTCTGAACTCATTTGAGGCTCGAAATAGGCATTACAGTAACATAACATTGATTCATAGTTGATCAGCGCTGCCTTGTTTGACCGTTTGGTCGGAGTTTGCGAGTGATTGACAGCCGGCTCTCATAGACAGCAGCTGGACAGCAGACCTCAGATCAGCTCTTACTGCTTGTTTTCCTCTGGTCTGTGAAATCTTGCAGATGCCGTTAGGAGCACCAGAGGACACAGAGGGATATGATTTTTTTTCAGGTTACCTGTTTCATGTACTACTGTCACGATATAGCGTTTTATAAAAATAACTTTTTCTAATCATATTTGCTCCAATCTCGCCTACTTCAGCTTTAATATGTTTGTACATTTAGGGCATGTTTGTGGTTGACAGAAATTACTTTGCTTATTGATACACTAACTTATTTCTGGTTTGTTATTACAGTATGTTAAGGTTACTTTTAGAAGTAGTAGAAGTACTGATAGTAGTGTTTGCAATAGTAGTAGTGATCTATCTCCTATCACTGTTCCACCCCCGATCTTACCTAAGTACATTTACTCAAGTACTTAAGTATAATTTTGAGGTACTTTACTAGAGTATTTCAATGTTATGCTACTTTATACTTCTACTCCACTACATTTATCTGACAGCTGGAATTACTAGTTTCTTTGCAGATTCAAATTTTACAAACAAAACCTGATCAAGTTACAAAATATGATACTGTGCTATAAATTAAACTATCCAACAGTATATAAAGTAGTTAAAATGTGTTCCACCCGCAGCTGGAATATATCTGTTAAAGCATAAGTAATAATATTCCAATAACATGATATATATTGGAGCTGCAATGATTAATCGATTAGTTGTCAACTATTAAAATTAATTGCCAACTATTTTGATAATCAATTAATCAGTTTGAGTATTTTTTTCCGAAAAAAAAAGTCAAAATTATCTGATTCCAGCTTCTTCAGCTTCGGAATTGGTAATGTTACATAATATCATTCTTTAATTTAAAGAAAACCTAGAAAAAATAGTTCAAAATAGAATTTAAACAAAACCCTTTAATATAGGAATCAAAAGCACAGCAAGTAATATTATAAATCTTTATCCAATGTAAGTGAGCATGAGCAACCCATCAAAAAAATCCAAACAATGAATATCAACCTCACAAGGCTTTCATCTGGTTTTCTTAACCAAAAGATATTTAATCATCTTTCAGTCCAGTATCAAAGTTACATACACAATGTGTTCTTGGGTTATATATTTATATGTTTTTGTTCTCTGTGTGCTGAACCGTAGGGAAGTAAGTTTATCAAAAGCTTCCTAGTCCAGTTAAACAGCACCTACCTGTCCAGGCTGAGACGCCACACTGCCACCTTGAGGTGCTGTGATGAAAAACCTGAGGAAGATAGTGGCATATGTCACAAAACAGCAAAGGCAGCATTGGTCAACAAATTCAAAGGTTACAGAAACAACTCCTCGCAGATAGTAGCACAAGGGGCAGAAGTCTGTTGTGCACATAAGTAGTCCAGTCTTACAATAAAGACTTTGTCATTGTGTGCTTAGCTCCACTAAACAAGTTCACTAGTGTCGTTGCAATCTCAGCTTTTTCCAAAACATACCCTCAAACTAAGCTGAATTAAGTTTTCTGCACAGACTTGACTTTACTTCTCATTGAATGAAGGCAAAAATGTGACACATAAAACCACAATCATACAGGCTAAAGTTCAGTACTTCCTGATTAAGCAGAGAGGAGTCTTTTAAAGGTAACAACAGAATAAAAAAATTGCCAACATTATTTCCTACAGTTCAGGCCCATGTTAGAAGTGTTTGAGCAAACATTTGTGCGCCCTAACATACCCTAAATGTTCTTAAATGGCATAGCAAGCCTGCGACTGTTTCAAAACATCCATTCATCCATCTAATCTGAGCAAACCAATAATCCCATATAAAGTCGTAGCTAGTTTGCAAACGTTACAATGATGTAAAGTACTTTTAGTTGTTCGATGTTCATATACAAACCATATTGTGCAATTTTCAGTTAGCTGTGCGGTCTCATAAATGTATGAATAGCCTACTCACTTTCTAACGAGCTAACACGAGGCAGAAATGTTTGCTAGCAGTGCAAACAGTAACTGTTATAAATACTGACGATTGGATGGCGCTATAGAGCGTTATAGGTTTACGATAAAAGTTTTAAGGAGGAAAACAAAAACAAAAAAACTTGTCTCCTTCGAGCCGGATTCGAACCAGCGACCTAAGGATTTCAGCCGTAATGCCACTACAGTCCTCCGCTCTACCAACTGAGCTATCGAAGGGACGCTGCGTGATCGTGTTATACATCTGTATTCAAAGCTGACCTTATCAAATAATTTCGGTCCGGATAGTTAGCCCCTTAGCATTGCTAACATCTAACATGAGTACAAGTGCGGCCACAGAGCTAACGTCATAGCTTCTTCTTCTTCTTCTTCTTCTTCTTCGTCTTCTTCTTCTTCTTCTTCTTCTTCAACGGCACCTGCTAATTAACGTTAGTGTTAGCTGAACTGTAGTTTCGTTCCTCTTGTGTTAAAAGCTGCGCACCCTGTTTTGCAACAAAAACAAAGAAAAAGACCGAAAAAAAAGTTTAAAAAAAGAAGACATTTTGCTAAATGGCACACCTGTGACCCATCCTACTTTTACCAAAGTAACAAAGACTCAATATGGGACAACTAATAAATAAGCAACAGTACACGTAACATTACCTTTGTTTCCTTATACACCGACACAAACAGGTGTGATGGATCTCGCAGTGATTGCACTCTGGAGAAGTTGGGGATTGGTGGTTTGATCAAGCTGCACTTGAGCTGTAATCAGGGATGGGTTGCTCTTTTTCCTTTTTTTTTTTTTTACTGCTGGTCCAGTCCGAGGATCGAATCCGTATATCTTCTAAACACTGATGTATTGACAGCTACTATGTTTTTGCTCAGAAACAATTTAACAGGACAGTTTTTGCTCACCTGTTACCATTATGCAAGTTTGCAACTGTATGGATGGAATTATGTGTGTATTTGTAATGTGCATTGTGTCACTGTAAAATGCATAACAAGATAACTGCCTTTTACCGTTAATAGGATTTATCTTTTACATGCTTTGCTATTGCACATCAAAACCACACTGATGAGTAAAATTTACTGTGAACATCTTAAGTTATCAGTTAATATCTTCAAGATTCAAGATTCAAGATGTTTATTGTCACGCCGGTTATACAGGTACAATCGTGTGAAATACTTTTTGCTGGGAAGCTCCATTAAGAAAGAAACAGTAAGTTAAGTAGCAAAGAATAACATAATAAAATAAAGTAAAGTAAAAATAAAATAAAATAATAGTGTATTTACAATAATATACAGTATAATAATAAAGGAAATATGGTGTATGGTAAATATATACAAGTATTGCACAGGCATTTTTGTTTTTTGTATTGCACAGAGGTATGTATTTAGTATTGCACTTTTTAATTGCACTTATTTATTGCACATAGTGGGAGAGAGGGTGTTTGGGGGTGTGATTTATCGGTTCAACAGTCTGATGGCCTGGGGGAAGAAACTGTTCCTCAGTCTGCTGGTGTGAGTCCTGGGGTCCTGTATCTTCTGCCAGAGGGCAGGAGGGAGAACAGGCTGTTGTGGGGGTGTGTGGTGTCCTTAATGACCCTCAGGGACTTCCTGAGGCACCGCTGGGTGTACAGCTCCTGCAGGCTGGGCAGCTCGCAACTGGTGATGTGCCGGGCCGAGCACACCACCCTTCCCAGCGCCTTGCGGTCCACGTTGGTGCAGCTGCCGTACCAGGTGGTGAAGCAGCCTGTCAGGAGGCTCTCTATGGTGCCTCGGTAGAAGTCCCTGAGGATTCGTGGTTTGAGTCCGAATGTCCTTAGGCGCCTCAGAGCGTATAGTCTCTGTTGGGCCTTCCTGACTACAGCGGTGGTGTGGGTGGCCCATGTCAAGTCCTTGTGGATGTTGACACCCAGGTATTTAAAGGTGTCCACCCTCTCCACCGCTGTGCCATTGATGGTGACTGGGGGGTGAGTGCGACCCCCCCTCCTGTAGTCCACAATGACCTCCTTAGTCTTAGAGACGTTCAGGGAGAGGTGGTTGTTCTGACACCACTGTTCCAGGGTGGTCACCTCCTCCCTGTAGGCCGTCTCATCGCCACGGGAGATCAACCCCACGACTGCTGTGTCATCCGCGAACTTCACGATGGTGTTTGAAGCGCTTGTTGCCACACAGTCGTGGGTGTAGAGGGAGTACAGGAGGGGGCTGAGGACACAGCCCTCTGGCGCTCCCGTGCTGAGGGTCAATGAAGTGGAAGTGAGGTTGCCCATTCTCACCACCTGGGGGCGTTCCGTCAGAAAGTCAAGGATCCAGGCACACAGTGTTGTGTTCAGGCCCAGATCCTTCAGCTTAATGACGAGCCGGGAGGGCACTATGGTGTTGAATGCTGAGCTGTAGTCCAAGAACAGCATCCTCACATAGGTGTCCCTCCCTTTCAGGTGGGAGAGTGCGGTGTGCAGCACGTGGGCGATGGCGTCGTCTGTGCCTCTGTTTGGGCGGTATGCAAATTGCAGGGGGTCGAGGGTGGGGGGAAGCATGGGGCAGATAAGGGATTTAACCAGCCTCTCGAAGCACATGCTGGCTATGGGGGTGAGGGCTATGGGGCGCCAGTCATTTAAGCTGGTCACTCTCTGTTGTTTGGGGATGGGGATGATGGTGGTGGATTTGAAGCAGGTGGGGACAGTCCGGAGGGAGAGCGACAGGTTGAATATAGTTGTGAAAACCCCCGCCAACTGATGTGCGCAGGTCTTCAGGACACATCCAGGGATGCCGTCTGGGCCGGCCGCTTTGCGTGGGTTAATACGCAGGAGGGTCCGGCGAACATCAGCCACAGTGATGGAAAGTGGACGGTCCTGTTCTGCAGCAGTCGTGAAGGAGGGGTGTGGAAGTGGTGGGCAATCCAGATTTTCAGCTGAGGTGGGGGTAGAGGGAGGGGGGGTGTCATTGTAGGAGGGTAGTGGTGTTAAAGGTGGGGGAGGGGGATGGGGGCTGGAAGTGCAGGGGGGAAGTGGTGGTAAGGGGGGGTTCTGATTGTCTGCAGGGGTGGGGCAGGGGGGGGACATGACACAGGGTCTGAAAGAAGTGTCAAACCTGGCGTAGAAATGGTTAAGTTCGTCCGGGAGGGTGGGTGCTGTATTTGTGGTTTGTTGTTTTGGTCCTTTGAAGTCAGACATGGTTTGGAGTCCTTGCCACAAGTGCCTTGGTTTGTTGGAGGTGAGCTTGGACTCCACCTTTTGTCTGTAGTCCCTCTTTGCCTGTTTGAGTGTTGTCCTTAGTGAGTAGCGTGAGTGCTTGTGTTCCTCTGGTGAGCCTGAGGTGAAGGCTGTGTTCCGTACATTGAGGGATGCACGGACATCACTGTTTATCCAGGGCTTTTGATTTGGCATGGTTTTTATTGTTTTTGTGGGGACTACGTCCTCCGTGCATTTCTTTATGAAGCTGGTGACTGTGTCTGTGAAGACACTTTTAATGTAACCTCAAAGGAGGTTACATTAAACTCCTTTGATAGACAGGAGCAGAAGATCTCTGTAGAAAAATGCATATTTGCCTACAAATGTTTCATACATTAGATGCTAATGTATGCATCCCATGTTCTAGTGATTAGAACAAGACATTTCTGGAAAACAGGCTTATATTTTGAATTTAATTTATGTTATGTCTGCATTAAGGAGCTTGAGAATGACTTGTATTTCTTTGATTTGTCTAAAACCCAAACAATTTATATTTATGAATGTCATTTCTGTACACCAAATTACTGCATTGTTCCTTAATAGAGTCATTTAAAAAAATCTTAATCACACATCTTTCAAACTAAATCATTCAATCTTTAAGCACTAGGTGGCAATATCTCACCAGTTTCTCCTTGAATCAACACGCCTACTATATAATAATACTAATAATAATAGTAATTAATTTAATTTATACAGCACACTTTAAAATACAACAAAAATCTCAAGGTGGTTCACATAAAGGGGGAAACAATTATAATACAGTGTTAAACAATTTACACAAAAAGAAAACCATGTAATTGAAAGTGTTAAAATAGGATAAATAAAATCATAGACATAAGATATATAATTACTTACTTGAGAAAATTAAATTTGTGGGTCAGATCAAATCATTTCCTGTTTTGAAGTCTTACTTTAAAAGTATTTTATATTGTGTTGTGTTGTTTTATATATAAGTCTTATTTGAAACATATAGTGTATGCTTCACTTTAGGACCGTATCAGAGGGTTGAGTATCAGGACAGGTTTACCAGATAAATGCATGTAATGAGGATTTTTCAGGTGTTGTATCACAATTCTTATGTTTTTGTCACAATGACAGATCAGCCTCCAATGTTTGCCAGTAATGTGATTGCTGTTAGTTTGGCCATGATTCTCTGAAACAATAAGAAAGTAAGAAAGTATACTTTATTAATCCTTCAAGGGGAAATTCAATTTCAAACAGCAATTCCACACATTGTTACATGCCAGCGCCAAGCAAGGGATATGTCACCTGCAGAATCAACCTTTAGCCAGGCTCACTAGACCCTCATTCACAAGAGAGGGGAAGTACAATCTGATGAGATATCAGTGACAGAAAAACACCAGTGCTGGATAACATCTGTCTTCTGACAGTACAGGTACAGTGCTTTACTTTATGTGAGTATTTTCATCTTTATGTTACTTTCTACTCCATTATATTTCAGAGGGAAATATTGTGCTTTTTACTCCAGGACATTTATTTGAGAGGTCCCATATTGTAAAAAGTGCGAATTTCCTTTTTTTTTTACTATAAAGCAGGTTTAAGTGCTATATATAAATACTGTTAAAGTATCGAAAAGCTAAATCCATCGAGAAACACACAGCCCATATTCAGAAACTGTGCCTTTGCTTTAAGGAAACAACCTTTAAGGATTCCTGTAACTTTGTGATGTCACAAATCTACAATATTTAGGTTGCGTCCGAAATCCCATACTAACATGCTATTTAGCACGCAAAAACAGTAGGTGAGATTACATACTATTTCCGGTGAAATGTTACAGTATGCAACGCTGGCCACTACAGCGGCATAAATATCCCAACACGCAATGCAGTAATGGCGATAATGTTCATAACGGATGTTGATGGATAGCTCAGTCAATAATACTTCAGTTTAACTGTAAGAATACAATTTCACTTTGCTAGACGTAATAAATATTTTTAATTAATTCAGAATTTGATTCTAACAAACCGTCATTTTGGTCACATGAGGTTGGCACGGGTTCCCATGGTTACACGTCTCCAATCGGCAAGGAGGCTCTCGGGAAGTGACTGAGTGCAAATTACTGCTCAGTGCGTCCTAAAAGATTCATACTACTGTTTATTATTGTTGAACGATAGTACACATAATGAGTATGTAGTGCATAGTATGTGATTTCAGACGAAGCCAGTGTATGTGAATGACATCTTCTGACAGGAAGTAAACATGGACCCAAGCTGTTGCCTAGCAACGCAATTCTGTTGCAATTCCGCTGAAATGCACTGTTTCAGACAGAGTGTAAATGCAGGCATATTCAGGCAGACAGTATGAGGAAAATAAAGCATTTTTTGAACTCTACAGCATCTAAACATGTTCTAGTAGAAACATAAAATACAAGTATGAACCTGAAAATGAGCATGATATGGGACCTTTAAGATTTTACATATAAAACAACATAATTTTATTAACAGTACAAAAGACCTACCAGTATATAAAATAGTTGAAATGAGCCCCACATCCACATTACAATGTTACTTACAAATTGATGCATAAATAATGGTAATCTAATGATATAATACAATAATTTAACATTCTGAAGGATCCTATGACAAAAGGACTATTGTGTATTTTGATTACTTTTGATACTTCATATATATTTTCCTGATAACGCGTGTATATTTGTGTCTTTTACTTGTAGTATTTTTACATTTTGCTATTGCTACTTTGACCTTTTAAAGGATCTGAGTACGTCTTCCACCACTGGGAAAGGGTCATTGAGATGTAAACTGAAAATCAGTGACTGTTGAGCAGAAAAGCGACGACAATAAATGCTTTCAGCAAGATTTATTAAAGGCTTGTAATGATAAATAGCAATGCTTGCTGTCAGACTGCTCTCTCTGTACATGTCCACTCACCTAAAATGAAGATATATTCATGTTGTCCTGACCTGTCACACAGAAAGGCAATGTAGCCGCTTCAACATACAGAACATTACAACAACATGGGGACAGACATGGATGCTAAAGCAGAGTCACACTGGTGAGGCAGCAGACATTCCTCTCATAACACAGGCATGCTCAAATCATCCTGTCTGCCCCTCAACGGAGAATCCACGGGGAGCTACTTAACCTCACCCGCCTGAGGTAAAATCTTCAAGACATGTTACCACCAATCATAACCGCTAAAAGACGGCTTCACAACACAAACGTCATGTTTATCCTCACTCTAGCTGCAACTTTCAGGTGTTTTATGGCTTTCTTTCTCATTAAAGTGTGTTTAAAAGCAGTAAATACTACAACTACATGGAACAGTAGGTGGAATTTTCTCTAAGTAAAGTTTTTGTTCGGAACAGCCCAAAGGCATCCTCATGATTAACAACTGCCAGTGGTCTTCAATATGCTTTCCAAGGTCACCATGTCCGTCACATCCTCATGGGTCGTAGTGTTTTGCTATGCACCATATACAATGGAAACAGTCTCTTTGGGCTGTCTTACATGGGCATTTCCTAATGAGCCCTGCACAATGGAGATCAAACACTCATAACACTCACATTGTGCCAACCACATCTCTCTGTGTCCCATTTCCACACTGCATGTCAACGCTATAAAGTATACACTAGCTAAGTAGTGCGTTTTATAGTGCACTGTTTTGGAGGTTAGTGTACAGATTTATTTACAACATTTTGTGCTGACAGGAAATGACAGAACAATGTGTGCGACAGTAAATGTCAATTGAGCTGCGACCAATATCATATTTGAAAATGTCCCAAATAGCAAGTAAGCATGTCTTTTCCTATGGAACCCTTTTCTGGTTTACATTAGGGAGGACGTCCAGCTGCTCACTGCTCCTTAAACTGTCCAAATTGTTCTTTACTGCCTTTCGGTGGGATGTAAGAATCATTACCAGTTAGACTTATATACCCTTACTATTAACAGTCTTCATTGCCTACAACTTTAACCACGTTTCTTTGTATTCATTTAGTGTGGTTTATGTATACACATTTATTTTACAACAATTTTATATATCTATATATATATATATATATATATATATATGTAAACTAATTTCAATGTCATGTTATTACTGTCATTATTTGTTGTTGTCTTTTTGTTTTGGAAAAAACAATTAAAAAAAGAAAAAGAAAGTTCTTAACAGAAGTGTTAAACAGTGTAAAGGTAGGGTACAATCAAATCTAATACATGGAAATATAATAAAATAAAAAGGACAACAGCTGTAGGGGAGAACAAATAAACAAAACAAATACAATAAATTAAACATGTATTACATTTTAGATGTTTTAAAACATGTCAATATAACATTTAATTGTGTGTACCAAGTGTTAAGTGTTGAATGTAGGAATTTATCTAATATAAAGTCTTGAAGGAAAAAATTAAACGTGTGTATTCTTTTAGAAAAACTGCATTTGTGAGATTAAAAAACAAAAGTCTTTTTCTGAACTATTCTATATGTGTGTTTTCCAGGAGCACCACTTTTTCATGCTGTGAGAAGAGCTTCCACTTTAGGAGTTCAATACAACTTTATTGTCCACAATAGTGGATTTAACTACATCCTCACAGAATACAGCATTTTGACATAAAAAATCCCAACAACAATGATTTGTAAAGCTACATACAATTATTAGTGATGTATGACATGGGGGTCTCCAACAATAGTATGAGTGATGATACAAGCGATAGCAAGAAAAATTCATGTTTAATATTCCAACCACAAGTGGAGTGAAAGGTGAAATGAAGGGGAACATTGCATTTGGTTATTTTCCAGTGTTATTGTACCAGACAAACCTTTAAATGTGCAGTGCAGTGTGTAGGATTTGGCTGCGTCTAGCGGTGTGGTTGCAGATTGTCACCAACTGAAACTTCACTCATGTGCCAAACGTCTAGGAGAACTACTGTGAACGACGCAAAAACGCAAAGACGTGAATGGCCCTATCTAGAGCCAGTTTTTATTTTGTCCGTTCTGGGCTACTGTAGAAACCTGGCGGCCGGCTCAGAGAAGAGGACCCGCTCCGTATGTAGACATAAACGGCTCATTCTAAGGTAACGAAAGCACAACGATTCTTATTTTCAGATGATTATACACTAAAGAAAACATAGTTATAAATATTATATTCCAGTTCTGCCAATAGATCCCCTGAAATGTTACACACTGGCCCTTTAAAATGTTCACAATTAGTATTTATTATGCAAAAGGGATCATTAGTGACTTCCGCCTGTTTGGCTGCTAGTCTGCTTTTTCAGCTCTCACAGATACACAATAGAAGAACTCACACCTGGGGTTTGTACAATCTTAAAATGTTTCACTGTTTCCTCTCCTGCTGTTCATTATACTGTATTTTTTATTATTCACATGTGGTAGATGACATGTCACAGGTACACTTCAGCCCTCTATGGGTTTTCTGTCCCCCCCTCCCCTGTTTCTGTGTCCACTCTTAAAACCAGGCTTGTGCTCAGTCATCTGTTGAGTCTTTCCTGTGCAAGGTGACGTAAAATATAGAACATAAACTTCAAGAAGTGTCTGGATGGAGATGGGTTGAGAGGGAAGTGTGTGGAGGCCTTTGCTGTGCTAAGTAGTATCAAATGTCTTACTACTGTCATTGTATAATATGAATAACAAACAATGTTAATGCCAAACGAGTTACATCATGGGAAGAGTTGCATTTTAGGACTAATATTTACATAACGAAGACCCTGTTTCATTTTTGTGTTATTTCAGATCAAACCATGTGATAAAATGTGGATGAGGGGAATGTTATGGCTATGAAGAAGCAGACAGATAGCGATGATAAACGTCATAAAGATGGAAGCGAAGAGCAAGGAAACCAGTGACAGAAGGTGTTTAGCCTGTGGGCAAAGCACCTACTCCACCTTGCCTGGAGCATGTCTGGCTTTTTGTCTGGCTTTTACAGCAGTACAGCAGAGTAGACAGATTACTTGCAAGGGTTGAGACGGCTGAGTGAGCTGAAGGTACTAGGTGACATGGCAGCATGAGAGGGGGAGGGAACCATATCCTTTTACAGTCTGGAAATAAAGCAGGCCGGCGGCGGTGGAGCGGCCCCGCGTCTATCATCTTATTGGGCCGTTAGATGACGAGGCCACAGCACCACTCGCTGTGGAGGTCCAGCACCAGACTGTAGCTGGCAGGGAGGTGATTTAACATGAGAGGAGTATTTCATCCCAATATTTCATGTGTTGTTGAACTAACCCCTCTACATTAATAACTGTAATGCCTGACATTATTCATAACTGGACGTATCTGTAGTATTCCCACATAGATAAATGAGCTTCTTATAATCATACAACAAAACTGGGGTAATTACTGGTTTGAGCTTTTAAATGGAATAAGAGTACAATTTTTTCTCTTAAAGGAACAGTGTGTAGCATTTCAGGGGATCTATTAGCAGAAATTGAATATAATATTCATAACTATGTTTTCATTAGTGTATAATCACCTGAAACTAAGAATTTTGTTTGTGTTGCTTAGAATGAGCCGTTTATATCTACATAGACAGCGGGTCCTCTTCATAGACTCCGCCATGTTGCTCCGCCATGTTTCTACAGTATCCCAGAACAGACAAACCAATCACTAGTTCTCCGACGTGAGCTGCAGAGTACAAAACCGTGGTACAGTCAGCCGCCGTCTGACTTTCGTTGCTCCTAAAGTAGTGTTATTATGGTAAGGATGGCCTCTGAGCGAGGCGAACGGCGTTACCGCGGTTTTTCACTCGGTGGATCACGTTACCACAGTCTTGGAAAGGGAGGAGTGAGCAGAGGGTTACTCAGTTTGTTGGAATCTGCAACCACAACACTAAATGCCGCCAAATCTTACACACTGTACCTTTAAAGGATAGTTGGATCATAGACTGTAAGAACTGGACGTAGTTATCGTGATGTCACCCATTGGTTTGTGAACTGCCGTTTTGAAACCTGGAGTTCAGCATTTTGGCCATCGCCATCTTGGTTCTTTGCAACCAGAAGTGGCACGAGAGGGTGGAGCTAAGTAAATGGTAAATGGATGGACTTGCACATATATATATAGCGCTTTTCTAGTCTCCCAACCACTCAAAGTGCTTGATACCACATGTCAGCATTCACCCATTCACACACACATTCATACACTGATGACAGAGGCTGACATACAATGTGCCAACTTTGCCCATCAGGATCTAATCTAAATACTCATTCACACACCGATGGCTATGCCTTCGGGAGCAATTTGGGGTCAAGTGTCTTGCTCAAGGTCACATCGACATGTGACCGGAGGAGCTGGGGATCGAACAACCGACCTTCCGATTGGTGGACGACGTGGACGACCTGCTCTACCCTCTGAGCCACAGCCGCCACAGCCGCGCCCAAGCACAACTGAATTCTGAATATGATATTTTTAGGTGACCAAAAAAGTTATAATCAACCTTCATGAACTGAAAACAGTAGGTTAGAAAGTTCATGAAGATTACTTAGAAAGTTCTAAGACGAAAACACGGACAACTCCCAGACCTGTTAACGCCGTGGTAGCAACCTGTCAATCACAAGGTAGCCACGCCCTAAAGCATCCCCTGCTTTATGGTCTATTTGACTCTAAATGGGACCATAATTTACTAAATGAACATTATGCTGTATTGAAGAAGACTTGAAACTAGCGATTGAGACCATAAACTCATGTTTACAATGTTTACTGAGGTAATAAATCAAGTGAGAAGTAGGGTCATTTTCTCAGGGTCATTTTCTTTCACTTTTCAGACCCCAGAGTTGCCCACTGAGTTGAACATTTTGGGAAATACTCTTATTCTCTTTCTTGCTGAGAGTTAGATGAGAAGATTGATACCTAACAATCTTCTCATCTAACTCTCAGCAAGAAAGCAAATAAACAAATTTCCCAAAATGTCCTTCAATGATTTGGCTCAGTAGAATTCAAGTTGTGTAACAGAGAAAAAACAACAAACAACTGGAGTTAAAGAGAGTAAAGGAATTTGTTTGTCATGTAGCTTTCATCCTGCCAGGGGAATACACCACAGACTGGCCGAGATTAGACATCCTTCCTCTGCAGCATTTTTTTCACGGCGACTCCTCCTGGGATTTAAGGATCGAAAAACATGCAAGTGATGTACAAAGAGAACAGCTCAAGGTGCATCACCCCTTTGCCCCGGCGGATCATCTGGAGACAACCGAAAATAACCCATGCAAATCTAAAAACACACAGACGTGAACCCTGTCCCCCTTTAAAGAGAATAGGCCGTCACTGTGACGAGAGTAGCAGTATTCAAGGAATGTCCTGATCCGGGATGCCTTTAGGGAAGACACTGAGAATGCTCATGACCCCCCTTCTTCTCATTTAACATATATGAGAGGATGATTCATATGACAGGTCATATTCACACTGAGAACTCCTGACCTCATGTATTCACAGGTATGATGCATATTCTCAATGACACCGTTCCCTTTTCATCTTCACTCGTCAGCTTATCCTTTCTTTGGGACACACATTAAAGCTTTTACATGGTATCAAATGACTATGACACATATTGTTAGCCACAGGCAAATCTACCTGTAGTATCATATGATCATTTCTTTCTTGAAATGACTCATTAAGGTGATGTCACTGTTAAAGTTTTTAAAAAATGGCATGCAACTGGATGATTATTGGGGTCAAGGGTTGCGTGACCCCCTCAGGTCCAGGTCTGACGACGAGGCAGGTAAAGCGTGGTTAATGAGTGGCAGTTAGAAATAAGTGGTGATATGTGGCAGGAATGCAACACAATGACATGCCTGTCGGTCAGCGCTCAAGTGCCTGGGTGGTTTGTGGAGGCAATCTAAATGTCTCACTTATTGTTTTGGATCAGTGCTTTTCCTACCCATCTGATGACAGCCAACTGCTTTCATTATGGGTGCTTATTGAGGAATGCAGAGAAAAACGCTGCTCTCGGGTCAAATATCCACGGCTGCAACTAACGAATATTTTCTCGATTAATCAATTAGATGTTTGGTCTATAAAATGTCAGCAAATGGTGAAAAATATTGATCAGTGTTTCCCAAAGCCCAAGATGACGTCCTCAGATGTCTTGTTTTGTCCACAAGTCAAAGATATTCAGTTTACTGTCATAGAGGAGTAAAGAAACCAGAAAATATTCACATTTAAGAAGCTGGAATCAGAGAAATTTTACTTTTTTCCCTAAAATTATTCAGACCGATTAATTTAATAGTGGACAACTAATCAATTAATCGTGCAGCTCTAGATCTTCCACTACAATAATCAATCTATTTGTAAATGTTAATAAAGTGTTTGCTAAATACAAAGACAAAGCAAGTTGTGCTACAAGAGTATATACATCAGCAAAAGGGCCTTTTTTTCCAACCTCTAGATCAGTTTCCCAAAGCCCAAGATGATGTCCTCAAATGTCTTGTTTGGTCCACAACTCAAAGATATTCAGTTTACTGTCATAGAGGAGTAAAAGAAACCAGAAAATATTCACATTTAAGTAGGTGAAATCAGACTCCATCGATTATCAAAATAGTTGCTGTTTAATTTAATTGTTGACAACTAATCGATTAATCGATTAATCGTTGCAGCTGGTTCTTCCATTACAATAATCAGTCAAGTTGTAAATGTTAATAATTTTTGTTGCTAAATACAAAGATAAAGCAAGAGTATATACATCAGCTAAAAGGTTGTTGTTTTTTTTACTCTAAAAATATGCATTTATTAGGTTGAGGCTAATAAAAATGGTCCTAGATGATTGTTCATTAATGGTGAAAACGTATAAAGATGACGACAATCATAATCATCATCATAATCAAACCACCCCCTTTAAAACAGTAAACAATAAAACAAGTCTTCCAGAGTTTTGATATTGCTCCTTTTGAAACGTCTGATTTTAGGAAGCAGACGGGGCGGGGTTAGGGAGAAGGCAAGAAGAGTAGGGCGGTGCTAACCTCTCCATATTCCCAAATGTCAATGAACTCTCCACAGCAAATTGAACCCTGAAGTGCGTGGGCTGGAATAATCTCAGGATAATAAGCGCTCAGACAGGCATTTCTACACCATGACAGACAGACATGAGCTCACGTTCAAGTCTGTTGAGTTTCTTGATTTCTGGAACCATTTGTGAGTTTGTATCGGAAAAGAACATGTGGGATTATTAACGACTGGATAATATCGTTGGATCAAGCTGTTAAAGGAGCGTTCCTGCTTTTATATTCGACAGGTGACTTTATGAAGAAGACAACAACTCCTTCAGGATGAGACTGTGGACTTTACTTGTCTTTATCCGGGTGTGCGCATCCTCTCCTCTGCCAGCCGGTGAGTTTGTGAGACTTTTACGCACGCACTTCATGAAGATGTGAATGAATAAAACAAGCATTGCGCGTGTTATTCTGGGAAATCCACGTGCCCCACAGCATCATATGTGCATACATTTCAAGAAAGGGAGATGGAGAAGCGGGATCTGAACTCGCAACTTTTGTAGTAGCCTAATGCCCGATGTACAGCAGTTCTTCTCTCACTTTAACTCAGTTTAAGACTAACGCACCTTTTTCTCACCAGAAACGTCTAAACCCAAAGTCCCAGCAGTGGAGAGCCGCTGCTCCGGCCGAGCCTGCAACCCACGCATGGGTAACTTGGCCCAGGGCAGAGTTCTGAGCACCCAGTCGGTCTGCGGCTCCAACTCCTCGGAGCCCTACTGCGTCTACAGAGAGACAGCTTCCCCCCGGAGCAGGGAGTCCTGCTCCTCGGCAGCAAAATGCAGCAAGTGCAACTCTGCCATCCCCAGCCAGGCGCACCCTCCCTCCGCCATGAGCGACTCCTCTTTCCGCCACCCGGACACCTGGTGGCAGTCTGCGGAGGGGGTGAAGGAGGAGACGCTCCAGCTCGACCTGGAGACGGAGTTCCTCCTCACCCATCTCATCCTGGTGTTCCGCTCACCCCGCCCGGCTGCCATGGTGCTGGAGCGCTCCCAGGACCACGGGAACACATGGAGGGCCCTCAGGCTCTTTGCCAGGGACTGCGAGGAGGTGTTTGGCCTGGCTGAGGGGTCGCCAGCCGGGGAGAGTGGAGCAACTTGCACCTCCAAGTATTCAGGAGCTTTCCCTTGTACCAGAGGAGAGGTGAGTAGCTGGTGTAGACAGATTTATATGGGCTGGAAAGTGGTTTTGATAGTGTGACATGAGAGGGGTGTGGTTGGGGGGCGAATCGAAATACATACTGCTGCTGCAGGTAGAGAACAAACAGCAGTGGCGGTTCTATACCATTTCAAATGGGGGGGCCAGGCTGGGGCCACATGCAATCTCAGGGATACCAACAATACTAAGCACAACTATTTTATATTAAATGTTTGAATGCTGACTTGTGTTGTAAAGCGATTTGAGTGGTCGATACACATAATAAACACAATAATACTCATTCATTACTATGAAAAATTACAGTTTCCCCTCTCTGCGGATTAATGTGAGGTAAAAAATGTTCGACAATATTTGCCACAGTTAGGGGGGCCAGAGCGGGGTCCAGGCTTAGTATTACAGGCACCCTGACCCCATCTGCCCCCCCCCCTCCACTAGAACCGTCCCTGACAAACAGAAGATAGCTAATAACTAAAAACATGTTGTCTTACTGAGTGAAAATCACTTTACTGGAAACATACCATGAGGTTATCGATAATGGATTTTCTATCATTTCTTGCCTGTTTCAGTGCTTCTGACAGCTTAGGGACATAGAGGTTACATTGTTTACAATAACATCTTTAGGATCAGGAAAGCTGGGGGTGCATGCTTCATAGTAGGGGTGGCAGCTGCCCTCTCCGTACCCCCTGTACATCCACCCCTGGGTGAGCATTGTCCAATAACACTGTAGGTGTAAATCCGACCCCGATAATCATCGCTGTGTCTGTTTTTATGAAACGTAACACCTTTCGGATGAACATGACCCTCCCTGGCATTATAAAGTCCTTCTTGGGCAGAATGCCTATTAAACATCAAAGATTTGACCTACCAGTATCACTGGTAAATTATTTTTAGACTTAACTTTTACACTTACACAAGACCAAGGTTTAAGTCTATCTATCTATCTATCTATCTATCTATCTATCTCTATCTCTCTCTCTCTCTCTCTCTCTCTCTCTCTCCCTCTCTCTCTCTCTCTATATATATATATATACATATATTGATGGCAGATGCAAACAATAGGCTATAACCTATAAAAGGATCGAAGTGACATTTATCGCAAGGAACTATATTCAACTGTTCTGTTTTTCTGCATTACATCAGACAAAGAAGATCTTCACATCTAACAAGAGCAAGACAGCTAATATTCATTTTAATAGTTTTTAATTAAAATTTGCTAAAAGCTTAATATAAACAATGGAATTTGGAAAACTGATAACACGATATGATGATCACAGTATGATTCCACTGAAAGTTTGTGGACCATAATATAAAATTACCACTATTACCTAGGACTGCCCCCTCTTAGTCGATTAGTTGACTAATCGGTCATTTTTAAGATTTTTTTAGTGGACTAGTCGTTTTTTATGCTTTTTTCATGCTGAATGATTTATTTCTAAGACACATATGAGAAACACAAGATTTAAAGTGGTTCTTTTGTGTGATTCTTTGTGGAGAAACTCAGTTTTACAGATCTGTCGATTAAATCAACTTATTGATTAGTCGACAAAATCGTATGAGTGCTAGTCGACTAAGAATTTATTTGGTAGAGGACTAATGACCACCCAGCCCTAATCTTCACTGAATTAAAACTGGATTATGAGCCAGTGATCAGTATTCACTGAGGTTGCTGTCGCTCAGAGAAAAGGTTTCAATATTGGATTGTGATTTTATTTCTCAGATTTGAGAGTGACCACGTCAAAACATGCTGACAGACATTCCCCCAGCACTTCACAGCAGTAACACTCTGCTCTGCTGTTGTTGTCCATTTATTGGCACCAGGATGCTCTATAAGCTGATATCACATACTGAATTAACAGTTGCTGTGTAAACTGACCTCCTCTAATGGGCAGTGTGAGACTTTTTTTTGTCAGGCCAGCCTTCTAAAGCTGCAAACTGCTTTGACATGCACAGCTAGAATATCAATGTTACCTCTGATGTCCCCTCAAAGCATTGTTTCGGAGCTGCTGTATCATCACAGGGAGGTCTGAGCCAGATAACCAGCGATGGTTAATTCATGAGCAGGCCGTTCATTCACACAGAGAGACTCTCACTGGAGCCTCGGACCACGCTGGGAGGTTTTGGTTCAACGTCTGAATGAATATATGGCTTTGACTGATCTCATAATTGTAGTGTATTTGGAACAAGTATGCGTCTTGTTGCTACAGTATGTCAGCTCTCTTGTGTAAGCCTGTCACCCTTTATAATTAGTGTATCAGTTGCTCAACATGTAGAGTTTCAATAATAAAGTAACACCAAAGACATCATATACTTATTTTAAACTCTCTGCTTGCAGTAGTGGGCTACACATGGTCACCACAAGTGAACTTTTTCTTATTGCAAATCAGAATTAGCTTATTTGTCAAGTGCAATGATTATACAGTCTTGACATTTTTTTATTATATGTACTTTCTTTATTGTCCATATGCTCATAAGTACAAACAGATACATAGTCAATAAAAACAACAAAAAAGACAAAACAAAAATAATTTATTAATATTTATTTTTTGAAATGTATTTATTTCATAATGCCAGAGTTTGTTATATGCATCATATTATATTAATTTAATGACTTAAAGGTCTTAATGTTTTTTTGTTTTTAGCATGAGGAAAGATGGTGCTATAATATTTGAATTAATTAATAAAGTGCATGAAAGTTGGCCTGACCATTTTTTCCTTATGAAAATGGCATTATTCCAAAAATAATAAATAGTTGTATAATATAAAGCAATCTTATCTTGACTGAAATCTAGCATTACATCAAACACATTTCTGTCAACATTCATCTTAAGTTTCTTTTGTAGAAAGTTGGCTACATCCATCCAGAGCATTCTTGTATATACAGTATATATACAGTGAAAAAAGATAGATTGGAAATACTCTCTTTTTCAAGTCCAAAGAAATCACACTTATAATCAATATTCAGCTTGAATCTTTCTAACGCAAGTTTTACTGGATAGATTCTATGAAATATCTTGAAAGACACTTCCTTAAGCTTGTTAATGATACAGAAACAGATACAGAAAAATAAAATGTATTGAGGATATAGTATGTCCTGATTGATATATTTTTGGGGTCTAGAACTTATCCACTCATGCTGCCTTCTTTCAATTTTATTTCCATAAAACACACAATTCTTATTGATTTTCTGACAGTTTTCATTCCTGATGTGGTGATGAAGAACAATGTTTTGTCTTTAATATCTGTGCACATTTTCATAAACAGACAGAGAGGATTTATCTGAAAGATCAACATTCAACTTAACTTAACGAGGGAGAACGAGAACCATTTGTCCATGTTTACATTGGAGCTGGTCTGATTTTCCTAGAATAGCAGCTATTTGAGGAGCATGAAAGGCGAACCAGATTGATGCCTGTTTCTTATTTGGCAGACCAAGAAAAAAGAGAAACTGACATAATTTATGTTCATGGTCTGTCAGTGTCTCTAAGGTCAGTGTTTTTTTCACTTGTTAAAGAGGCTTTTACAAGTGGAATAACAGACATTTCTCCTCCACTCTTATCTCCAGGTGATCTATCGAGCGTTGTCGCCATGGCAGTCAGTGGATCCGTATGGACCGGCCGCCCAGGATCAGCTCATGATCACCAACCTCAGAGTCCGTCTGCTGCAGCGCCAGCAGTGTCCCTGCCAGGCCAAACATCCCGGTGCCGCCGTCCTCCCCACAGACCACTATGCCATCTATGATTTTATTGTTAAAGGCAGTTGCCTTTGCAATGGACACGCTGACCACTGTGTACCAGCCGGGGGCAACCAACCCAGCCAGCAGAAGACCAACAACATGGTGAGCGATACTCCACCAAGAAAAAGCTCTTCTGTTGTGAAAACTTACTGAGATGTTGTGTCACACTGAAGATCTGCTGATGGCTTCATTTTTATTTGTTCATGTGGTGAGACTGGGAGTAGAGGGTTTGGGGTTTTGTTCCCACCACTCCCTTGTTACTCAGCTGTACGCTGGTATGTGCCGCTGAAGCTGAAGGCTGTAGTGAAGACTGGATAGCTTTACCTACCATTACAGGGATTTAAGGATGTGGAAACCTTAATTATGGTATTCAGCCTACTGCTTTAACAGCCCATAGTCTCTGTCGAGTTATTCTCTTTACTGTAAATGGAGAATAGAAGCACTCGTTTGATTCCAACATGGTCTAAGGGGGCGTCACACAGGCAGTAATAAGTTGCACAGTGTGTAACCACTGTTGGTATGTTGCAATACTTCAGAAGTATTACACACATCACATGCAGGTGCAAAGCTGCTGGAAATCAGGTAGTAAACTAAATCAGGTAGTAAGATAGAGTAACGCCTCCACACTGACTACAGACCACACATTTATTTAAATGGTTAATATTTCGATCTCAGTTGGATCTTCATCAGGCCAACATTTTTTAAAATGGTCTGCACACCCACATATCCATCAGTAGGCTGATATGAGGCTGATATCGGTTCTATGAGGACCATCCAACCTGTCCAGGGTGATGAACATTTCAAAACAATTAACAGTTTTAGAGGAACTCAATGAAAACTCTCCAAAATATACATTAATCCCAAAGGGTGGTAGTACACTACAACAACTGTATAGTACACAGGGCTCGACTGTAAGGGTTGCCAGGTTGCCGTTTGCAACCATTTTGAGAAATAGGCAACCAATTCTTGGCCTTTGTTTGCCATCAGTGGCAACCACTTTTTAACATATAAAACATAGGGACAGCAAAACATGCACCCCAAAATAAATACATTTTTAATATTTGTTGCATTAGTGATATTTAGATATTGCTGTTGCTGCATGTGTGCTTTTACTCGCATGCACACAGGCATCTGTTTTACAATTTTGACGACTATTCGGTTAGTTGATTTAATCCACAGATCTGTGATGCTGAGTTTCTCCAGAAAGAATCACACAAAGGCACCACTTTAAATCTTGTGTCTACCAGAGATGTGCTCATAAGTTTCTTGGAAATACCCGCGGCCCTTTGCTGCATGTCATCCCCTCTCTCTCCCCCTTTCATAACTATCACTATCTTTATCCATCAAAGGCAAAAAAACACCCAAAATTAATCTATAAAACAATGACTAGTCGACTAAAAAAATCTTAGTTGACTAAAACCAAAATGACAGATTACTCGACTAATTGACTAAGAGGGGGCAGGCCTATTAGAGGCAATGGCGAAGCAAATGAAGTTGCTTTACTGTGGGGTGAAAAGTTCGACTAACCCATCAACATTAAAAATGAATGTGCAAATTGATTCAACTGACAAAGAACCAGATGAACCTGAAGAAAAAAACAAAAAGGAAATCTCTCTCTTGGGAGGTGAAGTATCTCAGCATCTTTGAGCTGGATGGAAAATTATACTGCAAAGCATGTATACATGTCACATTTTCATTATTAAGCTGACATATAGCTGCATAGTATCTTCTCAAAATATAAAGTGACTAAAAATAGCAACCATATTTTCAGTTTCGGCAACTAAAAGCTGATGCCTGTTTGCCAGCCTGGCAACCACTTTAAAAGTTAGTGTTGAGCCCTGATACAATACACAGTATGCTGCGGTACTACTTGCTCACTTTTCTCTAAGCAATGTTCCTGAAGCACTTACAGTCATCAATTAAAAGATGCATACAGATACAATAAAATTAATAAGTTTCTGTCCGTTTGCCCGGCAGGTCCAAGGCAAGTGTGTTTGCAGACACAACACAGCCGGCGACCACTGCGAGCGCTGTGCACCTCTCTACAATGACCAGCCCTGGCAGGCCGCCAATGGCATCACAGGGACACCGCATGAGTGCCAGAGTGAGTGATGGGGCAAAGAGTCAAACGCGGAGTAGGACACACAGCATGCAGACGTATCTCGAAAATGAATTTAGTCCCATAAATCACGTATGACCTTTTAGACACTCATGCAAGATGAATAACAGAGCAGTTCCTCTTTTTTATGTCAGCTATACTGTTAAGAGTTATCACTGCTATAAGAGCTCAGCCGAGCAAAGAAAAACGTCTCAGTGTGTGTTGATTGTACATGTCCATCTGAACCTATAGAGTGCAAGTGTAACGGTCATGCCAAGAGCTGTCAATTCAGTCGCGGATTGTGGCTGGCGACGGGACGGCGGAGTGGTGGCGTGTGTGACGACTGCCGCCATAACACGAAGGGCCGTCACTGTCAGAACTGTAAGGAGGGCTTCTTCAGAGACCCCAGCCGATCAAAAACCGCCCCTGACTCCTGCAAAGGTAAATCTTTTTCTGCAGTGTAGATCTTTTTTTTTCATTAAAGAGGACCTAATATGTTTATTTTCAGGTGCATACTTGTGTTTTGGGTCTCTTCTAGAACATGTTAACATGCTTTAATGTTCAAAAAACACTTTACTTTTCTCATACCAGTTGTGCTGCAGCACCTCTTTTCACCCTCTGTCTGAAACGCTCTGTTTGAGCTCCTGCTCTGATTGGTCAGCTGGCCCACTGTTGTGATTGGTCAGCTGAACCAAACTCTTCCGGAGTCCGCTCCAGCTCCGCTCTAACTTTCTACCTTTTATTTGAGGGCACACCAAACTAGCCGCTAGACAGGTATTATGCAAATGTTTTACTTGGTGACATCACCACGTTATGGAAGAAAAGGCGGAACTTCAAGCAAGGCCTTTCAGACAGTTCAGGAGCAGTGTTTCTTTTCAGACCTGGTGTTAACATGCGTCCTGAGTGATCGGCTCACAAGTGGACAGCTCTAAGTACAGGTGTTAACACACTCAAGACCCATTGAGATCTAATCACACATATGGCAACATTCTTTTAGCAGTGTGTATGCGAATGTGTCCTGGGCCACATTGAAGGGCCGCCTACTCAACTGACGTCCGCTGGAATCCGCGGGGCTTCTTTGCTCTACCGTATTCTGTGGGTACAACTGTATCTTATCTATAGGCAACATAATCTACAGACTATCAGACTGGGCACGCAAAGTGCATCCTTATCATACTGTCGGAGATGTGTCGTGTTTTTGTTCCGGTGTTTTGCACGGAGCTGACACCCGCTCGCTCTCTCGTTCGCCAGCTCTCTCTCTCTCATCCCCGGCTCTCTGAAGCTCTGTACTCCGCTGTTTCCTTGCAAAGGCAGCGCTGTCAGCGGCGTGGAGATCTCTGGGGACCGCCGGTAAAATAACCTTATATTTTGATGTTAATAAAATGTACCACAAATTCACGTATTCACGAATGTAGGATATTACTTCTGACATTCATGTAATATTACGTCACAACGTCTGCTGTATTAGCCATGTGTTTACAACGTGTTTATTTGCATATAGAGCGAGGAAGTGAGATCGGATCACAAGTGGACACTGGAGACGCATTTGGAGACGCATTCTAATGCAAAGTGTGACCAGACATATTTAAAGCTGTCCACTTGTGATCTGATCACTCAGGACGCATGTTAATACCAGGTCTGAATAGGGCCTTTGGCGTGGACTTCGGGCTTTGTAAATTTGCAGATATTTTACATGCACAAAAAACTGACACAATAAAGGAAAGGGAAAAAGCACAAAAGCATAATAGGTCCTCTTTAAACCATAACTCTGTCTGGATGAATGCCAGCAGAGAAATCCAATTAAGAGGGCGAGCCTTTGATATTTTGAGGGCGGTAATGGAGATTTGATTTTTCTTGTGACCCTCCAGATTAAAGCACATTGATCTCTTTGATAAGGCTATTTTCCCCCCAGCACCTTTCTGAGTCACTGCCTCCCCAGTGATGAGATAGTAAGACGACGCTAGTCCGCTCTCAAGCAGGAATGACGGCGACCGCACTGTTTTGGAATGTGACTGTAATTGCAAACAATGGAGGAATTTCCCACGGACCATGCGAGCACATTTTTCCCATTCTTGCCCTTTCCCCCAGCCAGGCACGCTGAAGCATTTTTAAGACCAAACATGCCGTTTTTGGAAACAGACGAAGCAAATAACAAAAAATCAATCTGTCATCACGAGGGAGCATCAGGCGGCATGTCTGACAGCGTAGAGAGGGAGTTATTTACTGTTTGTTTTTGCTGCTTAAAGCAAGTTCAGTACATACTCCCAGCTTGTTGCTTGTTACAGGAGGTTGATAAAATACAGTTTACACTTTTTAAAATTGCCACGGGAGTTCACTGTGTACACTCTAAATGCGTTTGTTTGTGCTTCTACAAGTGTGTTTGTCCTTTGCAGGCTCATAATGTATACTGAGTGGTTCGAGGTCCGTGCCAGAAAAGGAGGCACGACGTCTTTTGACCTACAAAAATAAATGTTAACATCTTGTTCTGTCACCCCGCTCCTCTGCAGCTTGTTCCTGCCACCCTGTAGGCTCCATCCTCTCAGGAGGTAGCACTCTCTGTAACCCTAGCAGCGGGAAGTGCACTTGTAAGCCCGGTGTCGGGGGGCCCAGCTGTGACAGCTGCATGCTGGGATACTGGGGGCTTCATGAATACGGCTGTCGTCCATGTGACTGCACGGGGGACTGTGACCCCTACACCGGTGACTGCGTTTCTGGGTGAGAGCCAAGACTTAATACCATATCCATATGTATTTGTACTTGGATTAAGTGATGTATGGCGTAGAGGTGGAGTGCATTCTGGGTGAATAACGCTGAGTGGAGCCCTGCCTCTGACTGGTTTTACCTCTGCGGCACAGCTCAGATGTGGAGGTCTTCTATACAGCCACCGGCCACATGGGACACAGCAGCAGCAGCAATAATAGTGAGACGGCACTCTTTAGGGTAGAGGAGCTTTTCTCTGCACTGCACCACTCTGGTAAGTCACAGGTCATATAATGCATTGCACACTCATCAGCCCACACAGATGAAACGCAGCTGTTTTGATCTTGAAATCTATACATCATTGTGATATATGAATCTTATTAATCATGTTTTCCAGAGAAATGTGAGTGTGTGGAATCAACCCTTGGCAGCCCTAAACTCTTCTGTGCAGCAGAGTACGACTATGGTAAGTGCTGTTTGACAGAGGGAATTGATTCAGTATTGCGTGAGCCAGTCGTGGCAGTGAAGGAGGGTATACGCAGGTATATGCGGGTATATGGGGTATACCCACATCTTTTCCTGGCGGTTTACAGTATACCCACCTATAAGCCACAAAAAGCCATTGGAATACATAGGAGATTATACCCACTTCCTCCTCAGTAACCTATCCATCTAGTACACCCACCTTATCAATGACCACTACACCACTGAAGGAGACTATTCAACAACATAATGGAGTCTGTTTAAAACCCATCAGATCTGTCTATAATAAAATTCGAAATGTTGGTTGTTCCTCTTGATATCTTGTCCAGTGATTCTTTAAAGTTTTCTTGTAAACAAACACATTTTCTGTCTACATTTGTTGTTACTCATCAAAACACATTATGTGTATCATTGAGGCCCATCAAACGTGTTGAATTGATTTTCTTCCTCATAAAACATTTGCAAAGGCAATTTTGGAAATTTTTTAAACCTGCATTGTTTTTTATCATGGATGTATAAAGAGAACTGGATACAGCATTGTAGGCGGGCTCCCGTTCATTCCTATGAGAGTTGCTCAGTGGCGCATGAAGCCAAAATGGCTCGACTGCTGAGTGCTAAAGTACCCGGATCATTCGTCAATCTTCTGCATCCATTGGGCCCATAGAGCAGGCGCAGTAGCGTTTCCTTTAACTCCGCCCCCGAGCCCTCGCTCCAGCCGCGGTCTGGGTCTCATTCACATGAACGTAGGAAGGGAAATAACTCTGGATTCAGCTATTAGTGCATTTTACAACTAATGATTTAAATAATTGCTATTCAAGTGTTCATACTGGGAAGTTGATTTACCTAAAAAAAAAAATATCCGCTGAGTTACAGACATCTCTTTCCCAATGTAAGTCAATCGGAAAAAGTCTTTTTGGGCCCAATGGCATCATGTGACGGACACGGAAGTTGTAGCAACACCGTTTGGCTGCTATAAAAATTACTTCAAAGCCCGGCGCTCTTCCTGGGGGCTTGATTTACATCCATGTTTACTTACTAGAAGTCTTCTTCTTCCCAACCTTTGCTGGCACATTGCTGCGTTTCTTTCCCCTTGTAGATCAGTGGAATAGTGAGAAACCATTGGCAGGAATATGCATCCCATCGTCCTCGTGCACGTGCACCAGGACAAACAAAACAAGGTTCACTCCACTCACAAAAACATTGCTTTATAGCGCTACTAGTAGTCGAAAACTCAACAGGGTACCTTTAAAGAAATTTTGTTTTGCACCTCAAGGTTAAACGCCAAGATATGCTGTACCTTCTGCGTCCATGTGTACGTGAGGGTCTGCATGACGTACATTTTGTCATCAGAGGGTGTACGCGTAGGCTCTGCGGGGATGTCCGTGTACCGGCAATTTGTTGTGACCGCGCGGACCTGTCTGCGCATCCACTATGCTACCAGTGCTAGCATAGCATTCTACTGTGCATGTGTGGAGCGCGTTCTCCAAACGGACAGTATAAACAGAACTACTAACTAATAACTGTCCGCAGCTGTTGGAAGTATAAACAGCCTGGATCAACGCTGGATCCTACAATTCCCATGTTGCAACTCGATAGTATCTTTTCATTAGTCTCTCCCTGACTCACAGACACATATTTCAAATTCAATGCCCCCAGTATATAATGCAGGCTGTCTGTCAAATATGTGCAGTCTCCAAAACCCAAGCCGAGAAAAAAATCCTGATGACATCACTCTGGTTATTTTCCTACACTTGAAAAGCTCCTCCAGGGTAGTTCTCCTCATGACTAGTAAACTGATTTGGAAGTGTAAAATTGGTGGAGTTCCCCTTTAACCTTAGAAATGTGTCTATGGTGCGAAACAATAAAAGTTTGAAAAGTGGAAATTGTATTTTGCTAATGTGTTGTATGTCTGGTTGTGTTGCCTTGGCAGTGCTGGTGGGGAAGGTCATGTCAGCTCACGATAAAGGCTCCCACGCGGAGGTGGAGGTCAAGGTCAAGAAAGTCTTGTACCAGAACCCTCAGATGAAGATCCAGGGGGGAAGCGTCACCCTTTACCCAGAGTCCTGGACCACCCAGGGCTGTACATGTCCCATCCTCAACCCAGGTCAGCTGCACCCACTTCCACTTATTGCTCACAAAAGCTTATTAAATATTTAACTCTTGAGGTGAACAATCTGCCAACTTCATTCTTGAAGGATCTTTCAGTGCTTTCAGCGGTTTGCCAACGTCCCAGCATCACTCACTTAGATTGGACATTTACAGCTAAAAGATTAGAGCCAACTCTCTGTTATGAGACTATTTCACATCTAAACACTTTCACAATAATCTTTTCATCCAAGCCAGCCAGAGGAGCACAGTGTTTAACTGGTTGATCACAGTTATATAATGATCTTTTTACATATTTTTCTCCTGTTCTGTGTATTTTAGTGACATTCTCGGTAGACCTGAAATTCAGTAAAGCTTACGCTCTGCTGTCTCTTCTCTCCAGGATCTGAGTATGTGTTGGCTGGTCACGAGGACTGGAAGACCGGCCGACTGATGATCAACACCAAGAGCCTGGTTAAACCGTGGAAGTCAACCCTGGGACGCAAAATCCTCCACATCCTCAGAAGAGACTGCGGCCGCTGGTAGGGCATCGCCAAGGACTGCAACGGACAGAGGGACATAAAGGAGTGTGCAGAATGAACTGTTTGAATTAGGCATTGCTTTGACACTAAAATGAAAGCAAAACCCCCATGCCTATGACAGGGATTTCACTGTTTCTTCTGCTTCTAAAGTGGAGTCCACAGCCCCAAGAAACAGCTACAACGCCACAGTGCTGTGGTAGAAATAAGCACATACCTCACCAGACTACAGTCACTTGTTCAAACAGAACAAAGCAAGCCATAAAGACTTTCATCTGAAAAAAAAAGACAAAGCTGAATTTCGTTGCTGTGTTACTGTATGATATTTTCCAGGTTATTTATAAAGGAATGCATGTTAAATACTCAATTATTTCCTGGCCAAAGTTGCCGCCGGAGTTGATGAGCCAGTCACATCCTCCTGCATCAATTTCATTGAGAGCTGTTTACTTTGAAATCTTGCAAAGGCGCAGACTGAATTATCGTTGTCGTCTCACAAGATATCGCCGATAAATCATGAATGAAGTCAACATCAGGGTGTGTGTGAGCGTGGATGTGTGCACATGCTGGATGTCCTTGATGGCAGGGAATCTGTGGCAGGACTGTGCAGGTCAGAACAAGTAACTCCTGGATGAAAAAAAAAACATTAAAGGAATCAGCCAGCTTAATCTGAACAGCTCTGCTTTGGCAAAACTCGCCCGCCTGCTGTCTAAGAGCAAGACACACTCCGCTCCACCCTCTCTGGTCTGGAGTACATGCAACCGACTGAAACACTCTGGATTAAGTTTGCTCTCACAGTTTGAGTGGGTCATCGTCAGAGTGCTTCAGTCAGAATCTGTGATTTTCTGCTGTCCTTGTTCAACCTGCTTCCATATGAGGAGGACTTCTCCAAATCCGACCCTGTGGGAGCCAGTGTGTGTGAGAAACAGAGCACACTCTCTTAACATATGCTCCTCTTTTTGGCCTATGACTCCCGCTGGCCCCAAAATAAACATGTATTAAAAGCCTTTGACATCACAGTGTATCAGATCCAGAGTCCACAGGCCCATTTTTGAGCCAGTCCCAGTTAAGAATAGGTCTGGTCCGCTGTCTCCGAGGAGAAGGACAAACTCTGAGAGGAGACACGATGCATTCCTCAAACATGACATCAGCGCCCGTGTCCTTGTCCCAAACACTTTACCAAAATTAGAGAAACGGGCCAGAGATTTTCTTGTAAAGGACAAAGTGGTGATGAATGTACTCAGCCGTCATTGTATATTTGTAATTCTATTTCTGTGTGTCCTATGTGTTTTTAATCTAAACTGTATAAACGACATATCAGTGTGCTCATTTCTTAATGCTTCTGGGAAAAGTCTGTTTCCGTCCATGGTGACATTATGACTATGAATAGCCTGATGTGTGTTACTGTAATATCTACAGGTGGCTGACTGATGTTTGACCCATGTTTTAGTACCGCCCTCCTTTGGTTAAAAGAGAGAAATACACCTTTATATCATGTATGTAGAAGCACAGTGGTGGAAGAAGTATTCAGATCATTTACTGAAGTAAAAGTACTAATACCACACTGTGAAAATACTCCACTACAAGTAAAAGTTCTACATTCAAAACGTTACTTAAGTAAAAGTATGTAAGTACTATCGGCATAGTGTACTTAAAGGACCTTACTTATAATATTTATAAGTATGTTTTCTTTAGTGTATAGTCACCTGAAAATAAGAATCGTTTTTTTCGCTTAGAGTGAGCCGTTTATATCTAGGGAGCGGGTCCTCTTCACGGAGTCCGCCATGTTTCTACAGTAGCCTAGAACGGACAAACCAAACTCTGTTAACTTTTCCTGCTTGGGCCGGAGTCTATAACGTTACTCGCTCCGTCGCCACCGCTCCCTCTCACTTGCTTCACCACTCACTTCCCTCGTATACACACACTCTACACACTGGCCATGCTCAAAATAGCTCAAGATAGCGCCATTCGTGTTTTTGCGTCGGCCACCGTAGCTCTCCTAGACGCTTGGCACACAGGAGAGGCTTCAGTTAGTTGCAATCTCCTCACCTCACCGCTAGATACCACCAGATCCTACACACTGGACCTTTAAAGTATCAAAAGTAAAAGTACTCATTATGCAGAATGGCTCCTTTCACAGTGTTATATTATTATAGAATATTATATTATTCTGTTTTTATCATTGACAAATACATGTAATGAGCATTTTAACATTGTAGTTCGTCAATGTGGACCCAATTTTAGATGCTCTGTATAGTACTGGGTAGATTAGCAGTATAGTATTGTGTATATTTATATTAGGGCTGTCAAAGTTAACACGATAATAACTTGATAACGCAAATTCGTTTTAACGCCATTCATTTATTTTTAGGTTTTAGCGGGCTCAGTTTTAAAGCTAGAGTGAAGACACTGGCATCACATGAAACTAGAAACCTAAGGAATCCATTGGTCGCGAAGGAAAAACTGGCATGGCCATTTTCACAGGGGTCCCTTGACCTCTGACCTCAAGATATGGGAATGAAAATGGGTTCTATGGGTACCCACAAGTCTCCCCTTTACATACATGCCCACTTTATGATAATCACATGCAGTTTGGGGCAAGTCATAGTCAAGTCAGCACACTGACACACTGACAGCTGTTGTTGCCTGTTGGACTTGAGTTTGCCATGTTGTGATTTGAGCATATTCTTATGCTAAATGCAGTACCTGTGAGGGTTTCTGGACAATATTTGTCATTGTTTTGTGTTTTTAATTGATTACCAATAATAAATGTATACATAAATCTGCATAAAGCAGCATATTTTCCCACTCCCATGTTGATAAGAGTATTAAATACTTGACAAATCTGCCTTTAAAGAACATTTTGAACAGATAAAAAATGTGCGATTAACTGTGGACAATCATGCGATCAATTGTGATTAAATATTTGAATCGACTGACAGCCCCTAATTTATATAAACATATACAGTATATATATATTTATATATTTTTCTAAAGTAAAAAGTAACTACTAACTAAGTGTCAAATAAATGTAGTGGAGTAAAAAGTACAATATAGCTTATATTTAGTTACATTGCAGCACTGCTTAAGCCCTTATAAATATGCACACAGTAATCAATGCAAGATTTATAACAATTTATTTCTTATAAAACTGCCTCAAATTAAAATAGAGCAAATAAATGTAGAAATATAAATATTTCATTGCAGTTTCCTCACAAGGTTTTAACAACACAATGAAGCAAAGCATTTTAGGCGAGGTGTTCGCCAAAACCTTTTTTGCATGTTTCTTTTGCATATATTAATTTTGCATATTTCCTAAAAGCAGCACAATATGACTAAAATGACTACATTTCTTAAAGATATGCCCTTTGTCTATTGGCTCGATCCTTTGGAAAATAAATACTGTTAAGCTACTGCAATGACACAAGTCTTTTGCCTTTGCTAGAATAATTACCTACTCAAGCAGTGGAAATTCAGGTCAGAGAAATATTGCATAATTTGCTATCAGTCTGCAGAGGTTTGTTGTCTCTGAGCGGTCATGCTCCTCCTGGTTTGCCTTGGTGCATGCTTAGTAGTCGTCTCCCCGGCTCACTACCTCCTTGTAGGTGGGCCTGAGTAGGATGGTGTGCTCGTACTGGGCGGTGTAGCTGCCCTTAATGTCGCAGAGAGGCGGGTAGGGGTCTACGATGCCAAGGTCGCACAGATTCTTCAACGCCATCAGGTACTTGCTCTCGCCCAAGCGGTCCAGCCAGCGGCGGCAAAACGCCAGAGTGCCAAAGTTCTCATTGATCACATTCAGCAGATGTTTAGCCCTCGGAAGTCTGCAGAATAGGAACAACACAGAGTCGATAATGAGACAAACTGGAGATCGACACTATAGATGTAAACAAACATTCAGATACGACGTCTCTTTGTTAGATTTATGGATTGGAAGACAATATGAGGAGCAAATCAACCTTCAGATTATTTTCCAGAATAAATATTTTGCATCTGAATACAGGGATGGAAAGAGTGGAGCCAACCTTATTGGTACGTGTCCAACATTGAAGTTTTTCATGTAATGTGAACACTCCATGTCATCGTGGACGGCACCTCTTCCTGTGCTGCCAAATGTCTCGATGGCGTACGCTTCACCTTCCTGAGAGGCAACAAAAAAACCCATCAAAAACTCTTTATTTGTTTGTTGATGTAAAATGTAGAATTTAGGGATAAAAGGTACATTGATCTGGATCGATATATCGATTCAATGATCAACGATCCAATATCAGTGATGCAAAGTGAAAATATTGATACATATCATCTTTAAGGGCCCTGACACACCAAGCCAACGGTCGGACGTCGGACTGTTTGGGGCCGTCGGTGAGTGTCTGTCGGCCAAGTTTTTGCGGTGTATACTGCACAGTCGGCTCTAGTCTGCCCGTGTTGGAGTTTTTTCGGCCGATTCAGCACGTTGAATTGGCGGCGGCGCCCGTCGGTGAAAAAAAACACTCTGACTGTTCAGCTTAAACGAATCAGTGCACGAGAAGAGAAATGGAACAGAGGAAAGCAAGCCAACGAGTAAAATCAAGAGGACACACACAGAAGGCTTTTTCATATTTCATCTTCATCTCATCTGGTCATTCATTTCACTGTCCTCTGTCTTCCGGTTTCCCTTTTTGAATGATGAATACAGACTACCACCACTTGCTGGTAGGGAAAGTTATTTCATCTAACGTACGTGGTAGTTGACCGTCGGCTTTAGTCTTTGCGTTGTGTTCGAGTGCAACTTTTTGGCCAAGACAAAGGCGATGTGAGGCGACGCAACAGTCGACCTTTGTCGCCGCTAGTTCTTTGATGTCGGGTTGGTGTGTCTGGGCCTTTAGATACGCCTTTATTTTGAAATTCCCACTTTATATGAATTCTTTTCATCGAAAAGAATAGTTTTTATTTGTATTTTTTCTAAATGTTTTTCATTTAAACAAGAGCTTAGGAATAAAATTGTCAAATCATATTTTAGTTGCATTTTGTGAGTTGATGTAAATGTAACTGATTGTGTTAGTATATATATGAAATGTGATATTGTCTCATAGACCGCTGGTCGCTGAATTGAATCAAATCAGACTTTGTGATATCAGTAAATATTGTATCGTTGTCCAAAGAATCGATATAATATCGTATTGTAATGAAGCTTGTGATATACACCCCTAAGAATTACTCATATTGTTATAGGTCCAGTGCGTAGGATCTGGCGGTATCTAGCGGTGAGGTGAGGAGATTGCAACCAACTGAAGCCTCTCCTGTGTGCCAAGAGTGTTGGAGAGCTACGGACGAACGTCCCTCTCTAGAGACAGTTGTTGTAAGAGTAGCGTAGGTCATTTAGAGCAGAGCTGAGAAGAGCCAGTGCATAGAGAGTGTGTGTATGTGGCAAGTGAGTGGTGAAGCAAGAGAGAGAGAGCGGCGGCAACGGGAGCGAGTAATGTTATCGACTCCGGCCCAAGCAGGAAAAGTTAACAGAGTTTGATTTGTCGTTCTGGGCTACTGCAGAAACATGGCGGACTCTGTGGAGAGGACCCGCTCCCTATGTAGATATAACCAGCTCATTAAGGTAACGAAAACACAACAATTCTTATTATCAGGTGTTTATACACTAAAGAAAACACACTTATTAATTAGGGCTGTCAAAGTTAACGCGATAATAACGCGTTAACGCAAATTCATTTTAACGCCTTTAATTTATTTAAGGTATTAACGCAACTACCTACCAAAAACCGAAGGAATTCATTGGTACCAACCATGGCATACTAGCTTGTCGCCATGTAAATTTTAGCGAGGAAAAATTGGCATGGCCATTTTTAAAGGGGTCCCTGCAGCTGTTGTTGCCTGTTGGGCTTGAGTTTGCCATGTTATGATTTGAGCATATTTTTTATGCTAAATGCAGTACCTGTGAGGGTTTCTGGACAATATTTGTCATTATTTTGTGTTGTTAATCGATTTCCAATAATAAATATATACAGACATTTGCATAAAGCAAGCATATTCGTCCACTCCCATGTTGATAAGAGTATTAAGTACTTGACAAATCTCCCTTTAAGGTACATTTTGAACAGATAAAAAATGTGTGATTAATCGCAATTATCTATGGACAGTCATGTGATTAAAAATTTTAATCGATTGACAGCCTATTATTAATATTATATTCCATTTCTGCCAATAGATCCCCCCCAATTGTTATACACTGGTCCTTTAAAGTCTGTATCTATGCACCTTTATGCAGGTCTGAGTGGGTGTGATGTTACTGAAAGGACAAAAACACTCCAGGGGGACTGAGAGTGAATTTAATAAAAACCTCAAAATGCCAGCGGCTGACATATTCATGTGTAGTCTATTAAGGACAGTAGTGTCCTTTGTGGCGCCTCGTGCGAGTTGATTGGCTAGGTTTCATTGCCGTTTTGTGTCTCTATCAGCGCGTGGCTGTTGTTCGAGTCCCTGTGGTATTAGCTGATAACACTGCGACACCCTCTCTGGCTGTGCCGATAATCAGTCAAAGTGCTCGCGGCCCCGTGGCACGCCCAGCTGCCACTCCAGCCGTGCACTCTCTGATCACAAAGAGGGCAATGGCCCCTGTTACACCAACACGCTTCAGCTAAAAATACAACACGCAAAGCTGCCACCTCAGCAGCACCCTCCCCCCAACACACCTAACCCTCCTGGAACCATCAGGTAAAATGCTCGACTCAGCAACTTGCCAATTAAAATGCTCAGTTCTGTCCAAATCCAGTCGTGTGCTGCAGCTGTGCGGGCATGAGGCAGCCGTGGATCTCAGTGGGAAATGTAAGATAGTGCAAAGCCATGTTTCTCCTTGGCGAAGCACCGGCCTTGTTAATGAACTCTGGATGCCCACAATTCACTGCTCTTACGATGAAACGATGGGCTGGAGTTTTAACACGTGTTGCCACTCGATGCGTCTGGTAATTCCATTAAAAGGTGTAATTAAAGTGCTGACGAGGGTGACTACGAAGCTGTTAGTGCGGTGAATTGGAACACTTTTCTACACCCCGTCGTAACCCTAACCAGCCACATGTTCTTCCAATTACACTTAAGAATTAAAAAGGGGTTATTTATAAGCAAGGTCAAGCAGCTAATAAAGGTTTAATTTCAGACAAAGGAAGCTGCAGTGTTGTTTTGTGCTCAAGAATCTAGTCACATCCACATTTTGGCTCAGATGAAATAGAGTAACTGCTGCACAAACCTCCATCCTTGTGGCTTCTCCGCCTTTCACAATAGGGACCGTCTTCCCTGAGTGTATCCTGTACTGTCCAATAGAGTGGCCGTTGAGATTCCTGATTGGCTTCACTATAAAGAGACACAGAGGTTTAATAAACAGGAAGCAGCAGCACGAAAGTAAAAGATGATAAACTCACATTACCTTGATATGTTTTCCCATCTATCTCCACTTCATAAGACTCCATGACTTCCTGAATGGTCTCACCAACGTCGCACAGGCGCACATCAATTCCTGCAAACTGAGACAGAGAGGTGTGGACACACATCATTACATTGCTCACAAACAGACAGTCTGGACAGTAATGTGATGTGTCTTATTTATAAGCAGTGCAGAAACACTTAACAGTAAAGTACACTAACTCCAACTAACTCTAACTCTAACATTAACGGTTCATATCATGGTCATTTCTAGAAGGTAATCCGCAAATTGCAAAATCTGTTCTGAGATCTGCAAAAACTTGCAAAAATTCTCGCAAGACTCGCTGCCTGACGACCTATCCTAACCTTAAACTATTCAAGGTCAATGCCTAACCTTAACAATCTCGCAAGAGCTTCCCCAACTTGCAGGTTCCCTTCTAGACACAACCTCGTGTGATATCTTACCAAAGGTTATTCCTCATTTTTTGTGCATTTTCTTACAGACATCGAGCGTCAATTTCCGCTCCCGTTTTTTCAAAATAAACTTCCATCTTCACAGGAAACAACTTTGTTAGGTTTAGGCAAGAAAACTATTTAGTAAGGTTTAGGAAAAGATCGTGGTTTGTGTTAAAATAACTCCGGAAGTGCCGTATTAAGTATGGAAGTTAAGTGACAAATAAAGCAACGTTGACGTCTGGTTTCACTCGGGATATAAACACCAGTCTCCTGGGTGAAAGTCTGGTATTTTTTTGACCCACCCATCCACCTCGACCTCCTCCCTACATGGCGTTCGCCGCTTTTTATACTTCCTCGTCCACAATTACGTGGATTACATACGAATTGATTTTGTACGATATATGAAAATTACAGTGCGTTACTTTTCGTAGGTATAGATATGAACGGTGTATGAGAACATCCTGCCTGAGTAGTTACCAAGGGCGCAAATAAGGAACAAATCAGAAACTAATTGCTAATAAATGAATAGTAGTTCCTGAATAACTCTATAAAAACTGCTTGACAGGTAGCCACCATGTTAGTATATGGTATACGAGTATCTGATGATTAGTTCCTCGATTGTGAATCTGTATACAGACCACCTATATGAATCGTTCCTGAACTCTGAACCAGATACTTAGAGGCACAAAACCAAAACCTAATCAAATGCAATTTTTGTATTTCATCATTTATTGCAACTTCCTTATCTCCTGATTATTTGCGTCTCAATACACTTTGTAGTTACTGTTTATATAAGCTGTATATTGTACCTCTTATACTTGTTTTTCATTTTCCATATTGTATACAGTGCTTGCTCAAAATGTGTCATTTTTTTAAGGTAACTTATTTAAACTAGGGGATCCACTGATTTCTAAAACATATAAATTATATTTTCAGTGTACTTCATGCCACTGAGTGCCTGTATTTGTGCACATATTCAGCATATGGCACTGTTGCCACCTATACTCTCATTGTTTTTACATATCTGCACACTTTTGTAATCAATTTATGTATTGTTTTGTATAGTGCTGTACTGTAGCGCTTGCTGAAGCATTGTATTGGTAATATTTATAATTTGTAATTACCTGCCCATTGGGACTACAGATAAAAATAGCTCTTTAGCTAACTCTGGCACATTTAAATCGTGGTAGAAACTGAAATGTTGATGATTAATGTGCACTGTCCCTGGTAAATAAATAAATATTAAATTAATTTGTTTTGTGCATTTGACTTACTTCTTTTTTTAGCTGAGACACTTCTATTTTCCGATTTTTCTTATTTTAATCATTACTTCCTCGTTATGTACATATTATTTGTATGTCCTCCTGTGTCCCCCCTTGTATGTCATGTTAGGAGGAATCCATCATTAATTTTTAATGACCTTAACTTGCAATTTTTGTGTCACATCAAGTCACATGAGTGTTTACTGGGACTCCACCATTAGAGCCACATAGAACTAAATTCTCAATCACTGCATTATTTTAAAGGTTTAATCATAATAAGATTGCAATCTAGATATAAATATTAATGTAAATGTGCTCTGAATAAGATGATTCTCATTCCTTGGTAAGTAGTCAGGATTGTTTGTACACAAAGAAGCAATATACAAGGGGAAGAGCTGCAGTTACCTTAATGCCGGTGTTAGTTGCATCTCTCACAGCCTCCAGCAGCCGGTCATACTTTGGATTGAAAGTGACGGTGAAGGCACAGTCTATTATTCGACCTAAAAGACCAAAAAGTTTAGTTACTCACAACAGTTTCTGTGAGGTAATCATTTTGCAGAAATATTCATAATGTTTTAATCTAAAAAGTTAATTAACTTACGAGAACAGTTTATTCCAGGCAGTAAGAATTATAATGTAATCATCATAATAAATGCCAAGTGTGAAATGGCACAGCAGAACTCCAAAAGCACTTAAAAAGTTATTAGCCAGCTCTCACCGTTGATGTGCGTTCCAAAGTCGATCTTGCAGACGTCGTCGTAGCGCAGCACCGTGGGGTCTCCTGCGTTCGGGGTGTAGTGAGCAGCACAGTGGTTGATGGAGCAGCCTGTGGGGAAGGCCAGGCCTGCCTTTAGCCCGTTCTCTTTGATGAGCCTCCTGGAGCAGTCCTCCAGCTTCTCACTGCCAGAAACAGAAAGCAGCACAAAGGGACGACAGATGAAAGGAACAATGAGACTGTTGTCAGGGCAGATAATGCATCCAGAAAAGCCACAAAAGCACTTCTGCTTTCTTTTATCATTTTAAAACAGTCTCTTGCAGGCTAAGGACAAAGAAGCGCTGAAGCCATTTCAGTCTCAAATGAGCCCAGGCAGGTATGAGCAGCCAAGATTAAAGTCCATTAAAAGGAGAATATTTCAGTGCATGTCTCACCAGATGTCAATCATGGTCATCCCCGGTTTGATCCAGCTCCTGACATACGAGCGGACCTGCCGATGTGCCTCGGCCGCCTCCCTGAAATCACTCCACATCTCCTCGTTGGCCCTGTCCAGCGCCCGCTTCTCTTCACTGGTGGTCCGCCACGCTGCACTGCGCCTGGCAGGAGGTCGACAAGCACACCACAGAGAGGAAGAACTCATTATTTTCTCATTATACAAAGACTTGTAATGAGGTATATGACTCACTTGTGGAAACTCTGCACAGGTGAAAGTCGTGTTGTCAGATCTGACAATTAAAAGAAAATGAAACCACACACTAAACACTGCACCTCATCATCTTGTCCAGTATGAATAAGTGCAAAGACCTAAATACAAACTACGCATGTCACACAGTGGAAGACTAACTGCTGAGTGTGAGGGACAATGTGGAGGTCACACACCCGTCTTTCGATGGTGGATATTCACACTCCTCTCCCTTTGGAAAGTCTCCGCTGGGATAGAGCTCACAAATAGGGATTGAGGGAGGGTCAGTCTGTCCCTTCGCTGTGGCCCAGATAGCGAGAAGGAGAAGCAGAGGAAAAGAAAACACAAGTTATCCTCCCCGTGTCCGTGACATTAGCATTTTAACCTAGCTAGAGAGTACAGTACAGACTCCTGACTTGCAGATCTAATTAAGCAAGACACCCTTGAGTAAAAGAAACCCATTGAATTATATTGCTAGAAAATTCTGTGGTGATATAAAAGCACTTGTATCATATAGTGGGTTATAACGACATGTAGGACATACTGAATATGATGTCATTAATTTTGTCCTGTCATGTAAGGTCCTGTAGCATTTTGTCCTACACCTCCTGTGTCAGTCCTACGTTATGTAACTCTAATGACACTAATTAACCTAGTCAACCTGCTTTTGTGCACTTGTTGTATTTACCTAATGATTCACTCTGATGCCCTCAATGAGTGCTATCTAGTCCAGTGATTCTCAGAGTGGGGTCTGCAAAATAACTTGCTATGAATTATAAAATTGTGCTGTATCATTAAAAAGTGCACTGTGGGGACCATTTGTGCCGATAAAACAAGAATACTGTGTCCATTACTCCCACCCGTGTTAGCTTTGGGCCAATATAGACTCTGATATGATTGTGAAACACAGCTATAAGTTCACTATTTTTAAATTGAAGCACTTGCTGACAGTCAGCTTTAGATTGGTAAGTTTAAATATCTGGATTTATTAGAACTATTCCAGTCTTCATTACTGTTCATTTTCTGAGAGCTTTTAAGATCAATCACTTGAAATGTAGGCTATAAATGCTGTCAAGTTGAGTCCAAATGCAATTTGAATAAACTCATCCTCTGTTTATTGCAAATTTCCCAGCTGTGGGACTAATAAAGGATTATCTCATCTTCGCATGATTCAAGTTGAAATGTATTTCATTAGGTTGAAAAGTTTTAGAATACAAATAGATCCAATGGCATCTAAGAGTACAAATGTTACGATTAAGAGGGGGTCCTTAGAAAATGTTCTCCCCTATAAGGGGTCCCTGGCCCCGAAATGTTTGAGAACCCCTGATCTAGTCTATCTATAAAATCTGATGTGCCTCTGTGACGATAAATATTCTGCCCTGTGCAGTTTCAATTCAAATTCTGAATCGAGTAAATGTGAATTTGATTCAGCTGCCAAAGAGTGATCTGCTGCAGACTGTTAGCTGCACTGAGAAGAAAATGGCTTACATCCTTTCTTCTTTTTCTTCTTCTTCTTCCTTTTTCCAGCTGAGTTCTCTGCTTCATCCCCATCTGTTGAAAGCATCATTAGTTTCAGTACAGTTTTGCAAAGTGAGAAATATCGACAGGGAGCTCGGGCACAATTCCCAGCGTGCTACCGAAAATCGGATATCACATTGCAGATTTGACCAGCTGGATTCCACTGTGCACTTTTCAGGGGCTTAAAGTTCAACACAATCACCACTGCAGATGATGATGGTGAGGAGTTACCTTCTTCTCCATCCTCCTCCCTCTCTTTGTCCTCCAGTGTTTGCTGCTCCAACTGTTTTGTCACATCACCAACACCTCCGGCTTCTCCGTCCCCCTCAGCTTCGTTTGTCCCTGCTGCAAAGTCACACACCATCGTGCATGCATGTGCCGGTGAACACGCACGTGCACATTACAGAACACAAACACACACACACAGAGTGAGTAAATTATTTGTGGGTCAGAGTCATTTCAAGAAAGTGCATCACTATGATCTCAACTTGGCAGTCTCTGTGCATAATTTCTTTCAATACCTTGGGAGTCAATATCCTCAAGGGCATATACCATGCAGCATTATGACATTTAGCCCTTCAAAGGCAGAGCTGTGTGGACCACATTGACTTATGGCAGGTCCAAAAAGTCACGCTTTCTGGGGTTTTATTTTTCCACATTATGAGGCAGTATGGCTGCAATTATCATGTTTTTTACACTAGAGTGGTTGTCATCTTATTGCACTAAAACTGTGGATACTTCTATTGCATAATTGCATGCAGTTTAGGGTGGATTTATGGAACATTTAAGCTGGAGTAAAATTTAATTTTATTACACACATATCTTCAAATGACAGCTTTCAATCAGTTCTGATGGTAAATTCAGAGATTGTCCTGTTTCCATGTGAGCACCCTCAGCTCAGCTGGAGTTGGGACAGCTGGACACCATCTGACAGGTTGAAAAGTCTCCTGTCCCGCATATTTGATGCATCGAGTGGCACCAGATGAGACAATTTTGCGCTATTTCTTTTCAACCGATTCTCAAGCCAACAAAGTGATGCCTCTTACCTGCTGCGGTGGCTTTGCTCCTCTTCTTCTTTCTTCTCTTTTTCTTCACTGACTCCGAGGCGTCTGCGTCTTCCCTCTCCTCGTTCAAGTCGCCCCCGTTGAAAAGTTGCGGCTGCACTTCATGCTGTAGCTGTAGCTCCGCCATGATCAGCGACTGAGAGGTGAAGTGACGCATAAGCTGCTGAGAGCCTCCAGTGGTCAAAGCGGAAAAGTGTGCTGGAGGAAGCTGAGCCAATAATGAGCCATTAAGACGATCTCTGTGCAACAACTTGACCCGAGCAGGAAGACGATCCTGCTCCTGTCCTGAGGAGCAAAAACTTTCATTCATCATCAGATTTTTTTCTCTGTAGGGGGAATTTCATTTTGGCACACAAAAAATGTTCTGTGGAGGCTGAAATGCTTAGTTATGTGACCATCATGTCCTGATAAATGGCCTGTAAAGCTGCACTGCATGCTAGAATCATCACTTTGTCTGAACATCCAGTTTCAGGTTACTGTGCGCACCCGCAGCTCCTCATAACATACTTCAGTGTCACTTCTCCCTTGTGTCCACATTGGAAAACATCTTATCTTTTATTGTGGATAATGTTTTTGTTGTTCGTAGTGTTAGTCGGAGTCGATCATTAATGGTGCGTAATACGTATCGCGAGTATTTGGAGACGGGCGGAGAGCTGCGTATCCAAGCAACAAGCCCGGCAGCACACTGCGCTGGTAGAGGCGCATTTACAGGAGTGAAAGGTGGATTTTAAAGCACAACAGTTCGGGTTTGTTGATATTTTCTTGCAGGGACGTTTATTATCTGCGTGTGGCGACTCTTTAGAGATGGATTTTTTAAAGGAAATAGTGACTTCTTCTGTTGCGCGGACGGAATTCAGACCTGGCCCTTTGTATTTCTTTGACCAGGTGGGCTAATAATTCATTTTACTGGTTTAAAAGGAAACAGCGAGATGTCATAACCTTGTAACTGATCTCTCTGCAGCCAACAAAACGAAACCGAGTTAAAGGGGCACGAAGCAACATTTTGCATTTTAATTTGGCACACGAAGGAGCGCAGTTAGTAGATGCAAAACAAAGGTAATTCAATCTACTTATTGCTACAAATTATTTTACTTTTTTTTTTTTTTCGTGCAACTAATACCTACGTTACATTTCAAACTTTTCTCACAGTAACCGAGAGAATGTCAACAAAGAAAGCGATGAGAGGCTGTCGGGTGAAACACGTGGAGATGGTGAACCTGATAGCTCATCTGCTGTCAACACAAAAGAGCTCGATCCGATGGACGCATACAAGCGAGCAGCCCCTCAGCTATTAAACCAAGTGGCTCTTCTACTCTCACAACATAAGTGGACTGAAGAGAGGCGGATTCCTCGCGGGATTGTAAATATTCTGAATTACTCCTGGAAGGATCTGTCTGTGGGGTCGGTGCGCTTGAAAAGTCAGGAACAAACTGACAGACGACGAAAGTCCAGAGGTTCCGTGAAGTGTGATGGAGCTCCGTCCCGTCAGGTGTCAGCCGATGACAAGAGGGAGGCAGCGGAGAGAAACTCGTGTGTTGTGGAAAATGTTTCTGCAAGAAAACCACAAGTCAGCTCAAATCCTCGCATGAAAAAGCGCAAACCCAATTCTAACACAGGTAAATGAACCCCCGGGTCACAGTTTTTGGAAACCCACCTCCACCGGGAAAAGAAAATAACTATGGGAAGTTAAAATACCTAAAATACTCATGATATACGTCATGTCAAAAAGTAGACATAATAAGTCAAAATTGTGAGATACTACAAACCTTTCATATTGGCTATTTTGTTCTTTTCTTGGCGGAAATGGCTTACATGACATATCTCATATACAGTAAGGGTATAATGGTTATTAATGGTTAATAAATTATTTATTAAAGCCTTCAAGATGAAAACACCATCTGGTTTAGGTTTATCCTCCTCTTATATAAACTCGCGCAAACTCAATAGCCTATATTGATATAATAACAATTGAATGCTTGATGGTTTATGATTGTATAATTAGGTTATTAGAAAGTCATAACTAAAAGTCATGTGCTCAGAAGTCATCAGGTATGCAGATAGAAATAAGTCATTGTGGGTTGTTCCTAGGGCTGTAACGATCATTTTCATTGTTGATTAATCTGTTGATTATTTTCTCGATTAATCGATGAGTTGTTTGGGCTATAAAATGTCGATCAGTGTTTCCAAAAGCCCAAGATGACGTCCTCAAATGTCTTGTTTTGTCCACAACTCAAAGATATTCAGTTTACTGTCATAGAGGAGTAAAGAAACTAGAAAATATTCACATTTAAGAAGCTGAAATCAGAGTTTTTTTGTTTTTTTTATTCTTAAAACAATACTCAAACCGATTGATTGATTATCAAAATAGTTGGCGATTAATTTAGTAGTTGACAACTAATCAATTCATTTTTGCAGCTCTAGTTCTTCCACTACAATAATCCATCAAGTTGTAAATGTTAATACATTTTTTGCTAAATACAAAGCAAGTTATGCTACAAGAGTATATACATAAGCAAAAGGGCGTTTTTTACAACCTGACAACCCAAAAGTATTTAAAAATGGCGTACTAAGTAAGTACTAATAAATGATTTATTAACCATTAATTAAGCCTTTAGTTACAGCACACAAACCCTTTATAAAATATGCATAGCTTTAGAAAATGCTAGTGTTATGGGTACACATATGTAAAAGAATAAGGCAGGACAGACAGAACTATATTTGAACTAATGCCATAGTTAATGTAGGTAAGAAACAATAACAAGGACAGTGATAAAAGTGAAAACACATTAAGTCATTTCTTGTGACCTTTTAAGGCTGAACGTGAGGACAGCTTTGGTTGCAAGCTAGTGGAAGTGAGACGATTAGTTTACCAGACAGGACAAGGTAGCTGGTCGCTGGGCACAGATGTACTGCTGCCTGTTAATCAGTTACAGGGCTATTGAGTTACATTATTAAGTTCCCTGATGCCACTGTTAGTGACTGATATATGGACAGTATTGTCCATACAGATTCAATTAAAAGGTGAATGTAGACCTCAGCTGATAGCTCCATATTCTCACTCCTCAACAGCTCACGCCTCCACCACCACCACCAGTTTCTCCATGTCATCCAACAGCTGCAGTAATCCAGGTAAGACGTGGAGCTGAAGCATTGTGTGTTAATGGAGGCCACTATGTCTGTGGTCGACTGTGTGGCCCTGCTGCCTCAGTTGGATGTGGTTTGTGTCCAGGTTGGATCATCCAGCCGAAGCAGCCCTCCTGTGATGAGCCTCAGCAGCTGATCAGTTTGTGTCAGTGGGTGGTGGAGCGACTCCAGGCGGCAACAAGTCCTGAGTGGGTTGTTAAGCTTTGCTGCTGCATTTAGTCTTCAAGCAAATGTTTGTCAAATGAGGGGTTACATTACACAATGTTGGTGATCCTGTGACTTTTCATCTAGTATCACCAACTGGTCAAACTTTTCACTAATCCAGTGACATATCTCTACATTTATTAGATGGACTGGCACAACATTTTGTACATATATTCATTATTCCTAGACAATGAGTCCTACCGACTTTAATGACCCCCCGACATTTCCTGCACCACCATGAGCTTGCCATTTGTGGTTTTGATTGGAATGTCTTGACAACCACTGGTTGGATTGTAATGAAATTTGGTACACACATTCATGTCTCCCTGAGGCTGAATTGTAATAACTTTGGTAGCGCCCTCATCATATTAAAATTGTACTTATTCCACTACTTTCTGTCCAAATGCCTGCAAGGCATTCCCGTCTGCCTCAGCTATACTTTGTGTTAGGTGCTAATGTTAGCATGCTAACACGCTAAACTAAGATGTTTAACATGGTAAACAATATATGTGCTACACATCAGCATGTTAGCATTGTCATTGTGAGCCTGTTTGCATGCTGATTTTAGCATTTAGCTCAAAGTATAGCTTTAGCTGCTAGCTTGATGTGACTCGCCTTTAGTCTTGTTTTTTTTAAATTACTAATTTAAGTTAACCTCTCAATTTATTCAATACATGAGAAGTAAGATATTATTAGGGATGTCAATCGATTAAAATATTTAATTGCGATTAATCGCTTGATTGTCCATAGTTAATCGCAATTAATCACACTTGTTTTATCTGTTGAAATTTTACCTTAAAGGGAGATTTGTCAAGTATTTGACATGGGAGTGGTTAAATATGCTTGCTTTATGCAAACGTTGGCCTATATTTATTATTGGAAATCAGTTAACAACGCTAAACAATGACAGATATTGTCCAGAAACCCTCACAGGTACTGCATTTACCATAAAAATATGCTCAAATCATTAACATGTCAAACTCAAGCCCAACAGGCAACAACAGCTGTCAGTGTGTCAGTGTGCTGACTTGACTATGACTTGCTCCAAACTGCATGTGATAATCATAAAGTGGGCATGTCTGTAAAGGGGAGACTCGTGGGTACCCATAGAACCCATTTTCATTCACATATCTTGTGGTCAGAGGTCAAGGTCAGTTTTTCTTCACCAAAATGTAACGCAAGTTTGGAGCGTTATTTAACCTTCTTCACGACATACTATGACATGGGTTATACCAATGGATTCGTTAGGTTTTCTAGTTTCATATGACTCCAGTATCTTCATTTTAGCTTTAAAACCGAGCTCGCTACAACATAAAAATCGCAAGTTGTGTTAATGCGTTAAAGAAATTAGTGGCTTTAAAACAAATTTGCATTAATGCGTTATTATCGCTTTATCTTTGACAGCCCAAATCCTCACTGAATTTTGCATTTGGTCATCTGCTATTGAAACTTGTAAATATTTAATTTTGCTATGTAACTCCTCATTAATGCAAAATGAAAGATTTAAGCATAACACATTACTTCATCTTTACATAGAAAACTGCAAACAGCTGAACAGGACCTGACCCTCATACTCCGTTACTATGGTGATGCAGAGGCAAAACTGAAGGACAGGAGAGCGAGGAAAAAGGCCCAACCTGCCACTCTTGTCAACGGGATGCCCCAGATACCAGAAGTGAAGCAGCAGGATCCGGCACGGCAGAAACTACACTACAGGATCAACGACGGCTCCTCACTCATATAGTATCCTACTCTCATCTTTATTCATCACTGTTTTAATTCTAGTAGTTGTCCAAGAAGCAAATGCAGTGTACGGCATATGGCTAATGTGTCACTGCTGACCTTTTGACCTTTGACCCTGCCCTCTCAGCTACCCATCTGGTTGTATCGCAGTATGCCAGAGCCACTCAGGTCTACCCTGTGGAGGCTTCTACACCAACGTGTTCAGTGACAGCGAGTGTCCCGTTATTCTGGCGACTATCACAGCGTTTGGGCACGGCGCTGTGACACATCCTGTTAGGTGAGTTCAGTGCTGATATGGGAGAATGTCTGAATAACATACACAAACATCAGATTGATGTCAATGTTCTCACTCTCCAAAGAAAGCGAAATAGGGTGTTCTCCAAAACGCTGAATGCCTTTAAACAGCGTCTTTTTTTAAATAATAAAGTATGTGATACAGCTAGAGTGCGAATTATGATATTATGTTAATGTATTATATATTGATGACAATAGGCCCTTTTCACGGCAGCCATTTTGACCTGTCATTGCAGGGTGTAATTGATAAAACTAATTATGGTCCCTTTCTATTTAGTGTCACAGCCATTCCAGTGAGCCAGCATGCACAATACCAGGGCCCTGGCCCACCTAAATGGAACAGGGACATAATTAATGTTATTAATTACCCATGTGTTTACCCTGCAATGACATGGCAAAATGGCTGCTGTGAAAAGGACATATCAGGCATGATATCTGAGTGGCGACCAAACAGGTGTTGTGTCGAGTACTGTTTCCCGTCGATATGTCTTTCCCTCTACGTAAACCTGCTGAAGCATCCCTTACCCTAACTACCGAGGGGGGCGCTATGTTTCAGGGAAACACTATTCGACGGGGGAACAGACTTCAACACAACACCTGTCGTGCCTAGAAAGTAACGCGCAAATTGAGAAACTCTCGCGAGATGTTTAATGTTAGGATAACTCGTTGGGCAGCGAGTCTCGCGCTAATACATCCATGGTCTCGCGAGTTACCTTCTAGAAAGGACCAACTGAACCAGCTAATGTTAGCTACTGTTACTTAAGGCAAAAGTTAGTAACTAGCTAATCTTAGCATTCATCCGTAGGCACTTGACAGTAGTGATGTAACGTGCTGTGCCGAGGCTTCGGAGCGTGTGTTGAGTAATCCAGGAAGTTTTATTATACATGTATGTTATTTACTTCCTAGAAAATATACATCATACTATATATTATATAGATATAAATGGATTACATGGTAATAGATTTTTTTTCATTGTTTATAGTCATTCCCAACAGCCTTTACTGGCGCAAAATACAGATCACATGGTTAAGATCATATCTGCCTGTTTTACACTCTTTGGCCACCAGGTGGTTGCGTGTGCACATGAAGCCTCGAGAAATGAACCCTTTTCTGAACCAATTTGCTGGAAAGCTTCAATGCTTCATGAAGATTCAAATCGACATCACTACTTGACACAGTCTTATTCAGAAACTCTGAAGGTGAGAAAGTAAAGTATATTAAACGAGCTAAGTAGCTAGCTACTTACATTACACCTACAGTGTCTGCGTCTCCACTGGCTTGCGAGGCGGGCAGAAGAAACGTTTACGTCGGTTTACGTTAACCCGCGTTCAACTAACGTCAAGGGTAATAAATGGTATGGTACACGTTAGGGGTGTCTGAAATCATATTACAAGAATCTTTCAGGCATGAATATTAATATGGGGAATATATTGTAATATTAACTACGATTACAGGTAAGAAGGATATAAATATGTTTCGACCTCCCCGACCTCTTGTTTTTACCTCTTCTCGGGGGTCCAAGTATTAATTAGGGGGGTCAGATCCCCCCCCCCCCCCCATCTCCCCTGTAATACTAACCTTGGTGACAGCTTTAATGGTGCCATATTATGCTAATTTTCAGGTTCATATGGGTATTTTAATGTTCTACTAGAACATGTTTACATGCTAAAAAATGTTCCTCCAGCTCTGCCATTACAGCAGCGTGGGACCAGGATGGTGGATTCATATGTGACCATCATGGGAACATAACGAAGGAGTGGAGCTGGCAAACAGGTCGCACACCGAGGGACAAGATTGTTATACAGGTGCAGCCACAGTACTAGAATAGTGACTTTGAGACTACCGCAACTTTTTCTACCTGTGACCAGTGACTGAATTAGACCATAAAAGGTGCCAGTACCCTAATTCAGAAGTTTCATGACATGATCATCACCATCACGTGTCTCGGATATATTTATATTTATACACATATCTTAATATATCACACCTCAAATGTAATTTTGTACGACATACATTTCCACAGTTAGTTCATACATGTATTTGGTTAATATTTTTTTATGTTGATATATCTATTCAAAGCAAATTGTACACAAATATGATATTGCATATATGCTATAATAAAAGCAACTGAAAATGTCAAAGGCAAGTCCATAATGTATGGATAAGACTGCATTTATTCAGCTCCAATAATGCAGTCTCATCAAATGTCAGTGTTTCAAATAAACATAATTTAAGTATAACTGAAAAGTTATTATTTAAATTCCTTCCTTATCTTCTGGTAAATCAACATTTCTCCCTTGCAGTAATGGTATAAACATAAAGCATGTTAAGCATCTTAGTTGAGTTTCTTTTCAGATGGTACCTAGATTCAGGAGGTGTACGCAATAAGACTATAGGGTAGGCTACTCATGTCGACAAAAATCAGTGCCGGTACTCAGTACTGGTGAGTACCGGCCCATTTCAGGCACTGCTTATGACATATTCACTGTTATAAAAAAATGATGTCCAAGTTCTTTGCGTAATATACAAACAGAGTCAGCAACATGTTGCATATAGAGACCAGGCCAGAGGTAATCTGCAGACAAGAAATATATTCAGTGACAAGGGTAGTCAGAGGGACTAAGGATCTGGGGAGAAGCTGTCTTGTGAGATAATTGTGAGATGTACATATGGGAAATGTCACATTTATGGGAAACAAAGCAGGGCATGAGGTATGACGCATGACCTACTGATGAACCAACACTAACTGCCTCTGACGGGACCAAGAGAGGTTTTATAACAGTTCTATAGTGTGCAGATTAGATAACCATGGATGAATTAATCACAAGTTATGAGTGCTCACGATTGTAACCTGTAAATGTCTTTGTTTTTTGTCCCCTACAGTTGTCAGATGTAATCTCTGTGAGGCTGCTCAGCGGTACTTCTGCCATGCTCAGCTTCAGGTGTAACAACGAAAGCGTTCAACTTCCTCTTTCTGCCTTGTCGAACATTAACCAATCACAGGAAATGGTGAGATTAAGATTAACAAGTAAAATTAGTAAAAGTATTAGATTTATGATAAACAATTAACACCTACTCTGCATTGACTCTGATTGTTTGCAGACTGAAGGAATGTTTACCTCTGATTCTGCTCAAGACCTCCTGCTGCTGAGGAATACAAAATCCCCCGCTGGGGTCCCAGAGAGCAAGAGGAACCTGATGCTAACACCTGTAAGTTGTATCACCATATGCGTCAGTGAAGGCATGAAATACATTTATAGACTCAAAACACCTGAATATCAAAGGGGCAGCTCAGGCGATACCTTTGAAGATGCCTTCACTGAGTCACTTTATATAAAACAGCTTGCTAAATGCCTTATGTTGTTCTATATCATGTAATCTACCATGCGAGTAATGATGTAAGGCAGGTGTCTGTGGGCTCCCGGGAGGTCCTCCAGATGGTCAGAGAGGAGCCGTCAGCAAAGTGGAGAAGAGGAGGGCATGTTGGCAGGGAGCTGAAGAGGCTCCAGCAGAGAGTACGAAACGCCCTGGACGGCTGGCTGAATTATTATCGCGTGGCCATCGGTACGTACCTGCACCCTGTACTGTACAATGTGTGCTCACGCATCCCAGCTGGGATAAAAACTGCAACCAGTGGGTGTGACGTACTGAACATTATGAGTTATCAAAGTATGCAGCAGTGCAGATAAACGTTGACCCAGTGAGGTTGTTTCAGAGTGATTCAGTGAAGTGAAAAAGTTACAGTATCGCCTCATCCTGCAAACTCAACATTATTGAATAGTTCCATCAGGATCTTGTTCACGGTCACTCGTGTCACTCGGTGTCTGTGTGCATTTCTGAGTGACCTCTTCCTCTCCTTCAGGTATCAAGTGTCTCAAAGTGAAGCGGATGCCAGATGCCCCACTGAGGACCAGGCTGAGGAGGGAGGTACAGTCAGCTGCTCTGCCCTCTCTGAATCCACCTGAGCGGGTAGATGCTAAACTGGTCCAGCCTGAGGAGGAGGGATGGAATGAGTTACAGGAGCTGTACGGACGCCCGTCAGCACCACCAGAGAGACCTCTAGACTCCTACATCAAGCTGCCAAGGTGCACACTTTACACCAAGACATAGGACCAGAATGTTTGACCAAAGTCTAGTGGGCCACAGATCTATCTATCTATCTATCTATCTATCTATCTATCTATCTATCTATCTATCTATCTATCTATCTATCTATCTATCTATCTATCCATCCATCCAGCCATCCAGCCATCCAGCCATCCATCCATCCAAACGGTCAAACTAGGCAACACTGATCAAATATGAATCAAGATTCTGTTAAGTTAATGCCTATTTCTCGCCTCAAATGATTTCAGAAATATCTTGTAGTGCACTGTTTAGCTGTAAAATTAGAAAGTTTGCTCCAGCTGGTTTGCTCCAACTGATCTCAACATGGCGGCCCGTCACGGGCTAGATTTTTTAAAACCTGAAAACAGATCCATGAGGAGGTGCAGAAGTCTAGTTATCTCTCAGAACACTCGAATTACAATATGCTGAAAGGTTATTATGGAATTTTTGTCCAATGATGCCAAAAACATTCTGCCTACTGCAGGTTTAAACATGAAAAATGTGGCAAATGTGTGGAAGAACCCATTAATATAACCGTAAAATCATAACTTAGTTACTTTTTGTGAGTTGATATAAATTTAACTGATTGTGTTAAATATATATGAAATATGATATTGTCTCATCTATCTCGTCTATCTATCTATCTGTCTGTCTACCTACCTATCCATCCTGTGGTAGTGACAGAGACACACTGGTTATTGATCATTTTCAAGTGCTTGAGTTCTGCTAGACTTTGCACAGATGTATGCTGCATTATGTAATATATAATATAATAATATATGAAATTTCTCTGTTTTGACCTCTATGTTAGGACACGAAAAAAGCGAACAAAGGAAGAGGAGCCCTGTATCACCCAGATAGGACCCCTTCAAATTCATGGCAACATCAAACTAAAGTAAGATCCACCTGTATTACTGAGGCACATTCAAATGTTATTATGTAGAAAATGACATTGACTGCAGTTTGTAAGATCATGAGTATATTTACAGTGACAGCTTCACTATCACCCCTCACCCTGCCAGGTCAATGATTATTCCAAACAGTGCAGATCTGCAGCCCTCCGCTGCCACCCGCTGTCCAGCTCCGCCGTGGTCGTTCACCCCCTCCGCCCCCCTTACAGTGTGCCCCGCTCTGCTGAGAGCTGCCCTGCTGGGGGAGGGGGGGCGCCGGCGGTGCTGCTGCAGCGCTACGCTGATGCCAGCGGTGACGGACCTGGAGTACGATGCCTTCGTTATGGGCCAGCCTCCGCACAGTCAACAGATCCTGGTGGTGTTCCTGACTCCTCCTCGGCCACTCCAACCTGTCATCGCACATGCAGCGGTGTTCGACCAGGTTGTACTGGAGCAGCTTTACAGGAGGAGGAACAAGCACAGAACCATACCGTGTACTCAGGTGTGACTGCTGTCTTACGTATAGGGGATGGACAAAATAACAAAAACACAATACGCAGCAATTTCTGGTCACCTGTTATATACTGTATGTATATATTACAGTCTGATTCACAGTGTGTGCCTCATTTGTTTCCTGTATCACTGTAGTTAAAATAGCATCCAGTTTACATAATCAGCAACACTAAATGTGTTACAGTAAATATGCACAGACTACAAAACAATGGGTCAGTGAAAGACATACTACAGTCAGCAGGATATCCTACAGCATGTTTTTCTTGAAACTCAGTAACAGTTTGTTTTTTTAATCTAGTGCCAGATGGATTCGTTTCGCCTGGTGAGGTATGAGATGTCAACCGGGGAGCCCAGCTGTGGAGTGGACAACATCCTGCTGCAGCAGCGGCACAACGCTGCTCCTGGGATGGTCCTGGTCAGTAAACCTTCCCACTGCAGGCTCTGCTCAGTGCAGGTGTTCATGGTTCCCACTGGGTGGCAGCAGCAGTGAGGAGAACAGCAGTAAGGTGTCCTTTCCAAGAAACCCAGACATTTATTATAAAGTACTGTAGGCTAACAAGCAGGGATGGCACTTCTTAATTACAAAAGGGTGGTCTAATTTTTAGCCCAAAGTCTTCACAGCTGCTTTACAGATTTTTGCTGTAAGATGATAATCCCTCCTTCACTCCATAAGTCAAACAGAAGACCTAGAAGTCCTACTCACACTGTACTAGGGCTGTCCTCGACCAAAGAATTTCTTAGTCGACTAACATTCATTCTATTTTTCGAATAATCAATTGGTTGATTTAATCAACAGATCTGTAAAACTGAGTTTCTCCACAAAGAATCACAAAAAAGCACCACATTACATCTTGTGTTTATCAGACATGTACTCATAAGTTTCTTAGAAATAAGTCATTCAGCATGAAAAAAGCTTAAAAAACGACTAATCGACTAAAGAAATCTTAGTCGTCTTAGACCAAAACGGTCAATTAGTCGACTAACCAACTAAGAGGAGGCAGCCATACACTGTATACACACACTGTAGGATCCTCTATTGAGAAATCTAAAAATATCCACTTTACTGATGAAAGGATGGAATCAACGTGGTGTCGCAAACCACTTCTCTATAATCTAAATAAAAATACATGAGGTAATGCTTTATACTGTAAATATCCCAATGAAAACTGCAGTGCATGCAGGTTTATTTTCTCCGTTTCCACACATCTAATGTAAATTGTTCTTGTTCATGTGATAGATGTACATCAGAGGGAAGCTGCTGTTTGTCGGCTACGTATTCAGTGGTCACAGCTGCTCAGTCAGAGACTTTCAGAAGCAAATCTCCAGAACCAGGAGAGACTACAGATCAGGTCTGAGCCTCCCTTCAGACTACAAGTTCAGGTATTACTACACCACACCCAGTCATGTAGTGATATAGTGTGAATGTAAAGGGATTAAACAACAACTGTCAATGAAATTCAAAGCACAGGCAGTGCCTGAAATGGGCTGGTACTCACCAGTACTGAGTATAATTTTTGTCTACTTGTGTACCCTTCTTATTGCGTACCACCACCTCCTGGTGAGTCTAGGTGTGCACCCCTGTATAACTGTGTCTCTGTGTAAATACATAACTAGCTTCACGCTGAGCAAACAACATTATAAATGCTTTTGGTATTCATTCTCATTGTCCAATTTAATCTGTAGGCCAACAGGTACTGTATTATATTTTCAGTTGGTTTTATTGTAGGGTATATGCAATTTTATATTTGTGTACAATTTGATTTGTATCAGCAGCTGCATAAAAATTGTTTATTGTAAACTGTGGAAATGTATATCGTATGTAGGCCTAAGGTATGTAATGAAATGCATACAAAAATACATTTGAAGTGGGATATATCACCAAGATATACGTATAAATATAAATATATCCAAGACACGTGATGATCATGTCATGCAACTGCTGAATTAGCGTGCTGGCCCCTTTTTTGGTCCAATTCAGGCACTGAGCACAGTAAAAGCAATACAACACTATTAAAATACTCCATTACTTTAAGTAAAAGTATGAAACTATTACCACCAAAATGTACTTAAAGTATCAAAAGTAAAAGTACTCATTAGGCAGAATGGCCCTGGTCAGTGTTTTATCATTGGCTCATTATTACTGTAATGATGTATAAGCAGTACTTTAATTTTGTAGGAGGAGCTAATTTTATTTGTTTCATATATTGTTTGGTATTTTAATCTACAGTAAACTGGTCCAACAAGTCAACATGTTTTGAAAATAAAATATAAAATATCCTAAAATACTCAATACTCAAGTAAAGTACAAGTATCTCAAAACTGTATGTTGTAGCACTGGTGTTCATAGTTTTCCTTGCAGCGATGCAGTTAAAACCCCTGCAGCCACAGATGCACACAACTCCCAAGATGCAACACTGAAAGGAGGAGATGACACAAAGCTGACTGCTTCATTGGAAAAGGAAAAGGCCAACGAGAGGTATGTGACTATATAGATCCCTGCATATTCCTGACATGTAACTTGATGTTTCACAACACGCACGTTTTCTTTAATTCATGTGTTGTGTTCTCATAAATCTTTACCGCCTTTGATTCTGCCCATGTTGTTAATTACAGCAACGGAGTTAAAGATGCTTGATGTTTTCTTCCTGAACAGAAAAAACAATCCAGTTTCTGAGGAGTCAAACCAACGACAGAGAAACTTTTCTATCAAACCAAAGAAGACTCCAGCACGCCCTTGTGTTCCTGTTATCACTCACTGAATATGCTCCAGTGACTGGATTATATATGTATGTTATATATATATATGTATTAAAAAGTCTCCAAACTGCATCAACTGTGGGTTAATACTTCGGGTAACTGTGCAATCAAACTGCAAATGACTCAATTGCTTATATGCAGGTTGGCACCACTGACTAGTCTAATCTGTATCTGAAATGCTAAATTGTTTTGGACAACTCTTAGAGGCATCAGAGCTAAAGATCTATCGTCAAAGGTAATCAGTGACGGCTGATGTTTCAGTGGGCTTTTCATCTTATGTAAATAGGAAACATCTGTATTCATTGTAATATTTTATGAGCAGATTTACAGTTTTTTCTCATTTGCTTTAGCTAATTTTTTGAAACAGTCTTAACTTTCTCTAAACTGTAAGTGCAATTGTCGCAACTGTTTCATGGGTCATCACAAATCTATTGCATGTCTGCAAAAGGTAGTAACTCTCCCCAAATACTTCATTCATGCTTCAAAACCTAGTTATTGTGTCAGTAAGTTGGCCACCAAAATGAAAAGTTGTTTTGTCATCGTGAGCCGTACTGTTCAAAATGATTAGGTGTTTTTTCACCATGACAGTCTATCCTGGAAATGTTTCTTATATACAAATTTCTGTTTTGTTCTACTTTTTTGTTTACGCTGACTGCTTACTGACATTACTTTACAAGACTGTCAGTTTTGTCCAGCTGAATGCTCTTGTGTATCACACTGAGAAGTTTAGATTCCCATTTCAACGGTAGGTCAAAGTTTACTGGGAAAAGTCAATACTGTACAATAGTACACAGAAAAGGATATGCACATTTGTATATATACAGTAATTTTATTTGTGTTGCAGTGTGTTACATGTACTGTAAACAGAAAATTCTCCTTTGATCGTTCATGTAAAGTCGTATACGGGGAACAGAAATTTTACCACAAAATTACATCCATGCCAAAAACACAACAACATCCCTGCAACAATGAAATAACCTGCGGTAGTTCAGTTCAAAAACAACAAATTATACCTCCTCGTCATAGATTTTTATGGAATATACATGCATGTCTGACAGATTTTGATAACTGAATGGATCATTTTGCATGTGATGGCTCAAATGATGAAATAATGTGTCGAAGTTGTGAAGAGTGTGACAATTTCACTGAGAATCAACTCATCAGTTTTGATCAGTAAGACGTGAGCAAGTGGTTATTGTACTGACTCTTTTGCACACACGTGCCAAAACACGTGCAATTTGCTTTAATGAATGAGAAATTAAAATCTGTAGTGAACAGCAAACTAATTGGTCAGAAATTTTAACTTATTGTTTTGGAGAAAAAAAAACAATTTTCATTCAAGAATTGAGCCAAAGCAGATGAGAAAAACTGTAATAAAATCACCAAACTATCCAGAACTGTGTTTTCTTTTTGTATCTAATGTCTCAGGATCTTTCTTGACAAGCTGCCATTCACCTCCCTTCCTCTGTGTTATCCAGCTTCCTGTAAAATTGACAGATTAATCAACCTGGTGACAAAGTTACAGCATGATGAAAGCACCACCCACATAAATTATGTTTATTTTTTAGTTTTACTTCCTCAACTATCAAATATAGCTTACAAAGCATCAGCTGGCTTCCACTCATATTTCTGGTCTCTTAGTCACACTAGTGGTGTTAATATAGCAGTGATGCTGATGATGTATGTGGAAAGATGTGAGTGGGTGGAAATTCCTGTGTAATGATGATAAAGTCTTAATGCAATGGACGGATAGTAGACTAGTTTACACAGAAAACTTCACAGTATTCAGGATTTTCTCTTACCGATTTAATTAATGTTACATTTAACGATTCTTTAGAGCTACCAACCTTTTATTTTGGTTGCTGTGTGGCCCCTGAGGACCTCTAGTGGATTATTGATGGAAACACAGAGGAAGCTCTCTGGTTCATGTCGCTGGCAGCCAGTCAGTTCTGCTCCGGTGAGAATGAACTGAGTGTATCGGGATCACATGTGTTGCTCGAACAAAAGCGATGAAAATGTCGATTTTTGACCTATAACTTATTTGGAGACGACTTCTTGAGATGTATCCGGACACAGGAGATGTTTACTGATGAATAAGGAAAGAGAAAACAGAAGAGAAGCGATGATGAACTCAGGTAAGTGACTGTAGACTCGATGAAAGATTTGTTAGTGAGTGCGCAAATCAGGAAGTTTATGTATTTATTGATGTGTTAGTTTATTTATCTCTTAGGTGCAACTCAGATAAACATTGCTACACAGGGGGAGAAGCAATGCAACAGATGTCATTTATTTTATATACTGTATAGGGCGTCTAGCTGAAGCGAATCTGCAGCCTCTGTTCCTCAATATGCTTTTAAAGCTTTGAGTTAAAACAGATAAACAAATAGGTCTATTGACAGATTCAAGATAAAAACATCAGAAGACATAAAACAGACTGTGTATATGTGTCTACAGGTAAGTGACTGGAAATCATGTGAACTTCATTTCCCTCTCTGTCAGTCAGTGGTTGGTTGTGCCCAGGTTCTCCAAATCAAAACTCATGACAGCGTTTTTTGTAGACTTGTAGATGTGTTTAGTATCAAACCTGTGGCTTGTTGAACGAGGAAGTAATGTGCTGAGAGGAAAAACCAACATCCCTCCCTGTCAGCAGGTCATGTTTTGTTATTGTTTTGTCCACCACAGAACATTTTTTAGGCCACTATCTGAGCCAGATGTACCCGGTTGCATGACTCTTTTTTGCACCCCCCTACTCCATGTCTCTCCCACTCTTCATCTCCCATCTGCTCCTCCTCCTCCTCTGCCTGTTGACACGCACCATTAGCTGGATTACTGTGCTGTTGTGAGTGGCAAACATAAACCATGTGATATTTGAACCCCCTGGTGAGGTGGTTTACAGCAGTTTTCCACTAAGCTGTCACTAGGTTCAGTGCTACAGAGTTAAAGAGTGAACCAAATGTATGAAATTCACCATCTGGATATTAAAAATGTGCTTTTTTTATTGTGCCAGATTAGATCTATAATCTTTTTGATGTGTTTCAGATTTGAATTTCAAGTGCGTATATATTTTGTTTTTCTCTCCTCAGGCATGCAAAAGCCACCTCTGGCTCCAAAACCAAAGCTGGCCCAGCCCCAGAGGCCAGGGCTGTCTCCCTCCACCCCCAGAAGAGACGTCCTCTCGCTCCCATCTCCCGGCACGCCGAGGAGGGTCAAACCAGACTTGGCCCCCAAACCCTGCCTCTCCAAACTCACCAAGAGCCCTCTCCAAACATCTGCGACAGAAACCCCGCGGATCGAGGGGCATCTTAACTCCCACAATGGAATACAGCAGGAGAACAAAAAGTCAGATTGGGATTATATTATTCCCATTTGTCTGTGCAGCCAGGAAAACTGCACGTGCATCAGGAGCACTAACAGAAAGCTTCCCCGAGGTACTGCGGATAACAGCGTTCATCAAGTGATGAACACGTCCACCAATACTCACCTCACAAACCATAAACCTCTTGAAACTTTAGACAGAACTCTCAACACAGACACCTCCAGTCCTGATGTGACCGTTAGGCCGTCCCTTCCTCACAGAACATGGAGCGATGAGGCAAACTGTAACGTAACGTCCCAGGGTGCACCTGGGCGAGGACTAGAGGAAGATGTTCTTGGCTCAGAGCACATATCTTGTGCAACCCAGGCCAAACCAGTCCCACCAGCCTCTAGGAAGCCCATCCCTGTCCCTGTACCACGGAAACCCAGGACGCCTGTGCTGGCCTGCCAGGAAAAGGTGGAGGAGGAGAGTGAAGAGATTATGAGCCAGGAAGGGAGGGAGATGGACGTCAAAGAGGTGAAGGTGTCATCGGAGGGGAAAGGCAGCTCATCGCTGTCTGTCAGTGTACCTGTTGGAAACAGGCCACCACTGTCTGCGAGAAAAGCCTGCGCTCAGCAGGCACCTCCGCCCAGGAAGAAGCCTCTACTGTCTGCACCTGAGAAAGCGCCGACCTCTGCTCTCCCAAAGGATGTGGAGGAGTACGACCTGGGTTGGGACAGCAGCAGCAGCAGCCAGGAGATGGAGGTATCGGTTGACAAGGAGGATGAGGAGGTGGAGGTGGAGGAGGAAGTAACGCATGATGATCAGGACGCAGTCTACAGTGACTTCACACCTCCTTCTCGCAGTTTGCTCAGTCAACCGGAGCTGAGTCGGCCTCCTGCCGTCACCGTGGCAGCAGAAGACGGGGCTGTCAAGGTCGTTCCGAAGAAGCCCCAGAGATACAGCAGCCCGATGGCGTGGATGCAGAGGAAGGAGTCCTCTGAGGAAGAGTGGAAGTCAGGAGATGACGAGAAAAAACAGGCTCCTCCTGTACAAGATAGTGCATTGAAGGAGAGAGTGATGAGGGAGCTGCCTTCGCCTCCAGATGAGAAAACGAGCAGCAAACTCGCAACACCTGGAATCACCAAGCCTCTTCGGTCCAGCCTGGGCAAACAGAAAGCCAAGTCGTTCTCCGGCGCCGACCTCTTTCGCTCCGACGGGCAGAAGAGGAACTCTTTCCGGAAGCTGCTGGACTTGAAGCTCTCTGTGAAGATGCTCCCCAAGTTGATAGCAAAAGGAGGCCAGAGCCCGGAGCGCACCGCTAGCGATAACGAACAAAGCGTGGACAGGGAGAAAGACGGAGGTCAGGACCTTGTCGAGCATCTCAGAGCTCCACGCAAATTATCCTGCCCGCTGATTGGAGTAGAGCAAAGCGTGGACGGAGATGAGTTTTCTCCTGGAGCAGAACAAGCTGATAACTATGAGAACATGCCTCTCTATGAGGAGATACCAGACTACATGAATGTGCATGTAGGAAGGGCAGTGACGTCCCCTCAGGCCTCCATCTCTCAACTTGCAGACTGGCAGTATAATGATGAGGGCATCTATGAGGAGCAGGAGCCGTATATGGCCTTTGAGAAAACCACTGGACACGAACAGTGTCAGACGCCAACAGACTATGAGAGGTAGATTATGACGGCTTTCATTTCTGTCTTGTTTCTCTCAGTGCCTCACATCTGATCTTACCGATCCCTTGTTTTCTGAAAGGAGTGCAGGAAAACGCCGTAGGCTTCTTAAAAACATTCATCAGTAATTGATCTAGTTGATTACAGAGAGTTAACAGGGAAGGTCACAGAGAAGCATGTCACAATGTGTCCTCTGTTGCAGATTCCAGTCCGGGGAGTTGGACGAGTATAGTGGCACGCGTGCTCTGCCTTTCAGGTGTTGATGGATTGTGGGTTGACTAATAATTTAGATTGCACATACGTCTTTTTAAAATATACACTTCATACTGTAAGTTATTATCAGAGACAAGTCTATGTCCTCGAAGGCAAGTGTGTGTGTATTTATTTGTTTTTTTAGGGTTTTTTGTAGGCTAAGAGGACACTTCGGGCACATCTCCAGTGTTATCAAGCCACGTAGACAGTTTTTGTTACCAGCCGTGACAGTGTGTGGCCGGTATTGTTTTCACCTTTTGAGTCTGTTTGTCATCATGGTGAAATGTGGTCCTAGAGACACCTACTGTAGCAGGAACTACCATATAAGCAGTTTTCCTTTGCCAGGTGTTTATATGTTTGTCAGATTTTGTCATTACGATAGCATCACAACGCGATGCAAGTTGCAGAGGTGAAAGATGAGTGTGGTCTGAAAAAGGGCGCCGGAAGTGTGGGGGGGGGGGGTAGGAACTTCCTCTTGGAATGTCAAGTCTGTTCAATTTCTGTGGTTCAATGTCACGAGAGTTGACAGAAATTCATGCTGTCTTTTTTTTTTCGGTAGTGATATATTATAGCTAAAACAAAAGTAAAACTGTAATGAATTTACATAAATTTTTTATTTTATTTTTATTAGTTTTTACCCAGGCAATATCGATTCAGTTTAGTTTAATTTTTTCTTAAAGGATATAGTTTTTAATTTTAATTTTTTTCAGTTAACTAAAAGTATTTGGCTATTTGGCGTTGCAGCTGGTGTGATCCATTACAAGATGGTCTCTAGTTTGCTCACGGCTTTGAGACATCTGTCGCTGAGATTTTTGCCTACACTCAAATATAATGGAGGTGACTGAATTCCATTTGCAATGAAAAAGTATTTTTAGAAATCGGATGTCTTTCCAGAAACCATGTTCATATTAGGTCTGCACAATTGATCAAATTTTTATGGAAATCGCAATATGGCCTACTGTAATTTTCAAATCGCAGGAGGCGCAATATTTGTTAAAGGCGAAATGAGTCAAAATACCATTTTACATTAAATATTGTCATGCTGAAGTGATGTCCTGGTCTACACATCATATTCTACAGACTTAAAAAACATTTTTGTTTGGTACAGATCCCCACATGATTTTTGCGGGGAGCTGTACCAAACAAACAACATAATCATTTTAATATGTTTTTCAATGAAAATGAAAATAACGATGCAAAAATCATCATTCCCTCTAATATCGTAAATAATATCGCAATTGCAATATCAGTCAAAATAATCTCAATTATATATTTTTTAAAAATCGTGCTGCCCTAGTTACTTTGCATAAGCCACAGAGCCCACTGTCAACAGTTTAATGGAAAGTCTTTTTTTTCTTTCAAAGAAACGGTCACTAAAAACAGTGAGATTGTGAATAAAGACACTCCTCTACAAATTAAATTCTTAAATGCTCGAAACTAGAAAAAAAACCCAACTAGAATATCTGCATGTGATATGTAGTAGCTGTCGGGACATTGAGGAAATATGTTTTTGAGTGAACCGACCCTTTAAAAGTTTGGCTGGAACAACCAGCTTGATACTTAATCAGCTCAATTAAACTTAGCATGTTTATATTCTTGGTAGTGATGTTTCTAATTAATGTTTTATGCAAAGAAGTCATATGTTGCGCTACGAAATGACCAGTGAGCAGAAGTCAGTTTGAAAAATAGGATTAGAGTTTGTGTAACTGTACACTCGGCCTCGCACAGCTTAGCGAGTCGCCCCTCTTTAGCTCAAACTGTGCAACAGTCACATGTTAACAAGCTCACAAACAGAGACCAGCCACAGCTTCATGCAACAGCTATTGTAAACATACCACAGTGAGTTAGACCCACAGACTCCAGCTCAGCCTTGGCCCATTTCTTCTTCTGCAGTTTAATTCAGGGAGGAGCCTTCACATGTAGTTCTCCCTCTGGGGATTGAGGCATTTTAGATATGTAGTTTCTCTTTGAGCTGTTCACATTGCTGTCATTTTAAAGGTGTGTGTGTGTGTGTGTGTGTGTGTGTGTGTGTGTGTGTGTGTGTGTGTGTGTGTGTGTGTGTGTGTGTGTGTGTGTGTGTGTGTGTGTGTGTGTGTGTGTGTGTGTGTGTGTGTGTGATGATTAGTGGTTTGCACTTCTTCTGTTCCTGTTGGACGAGGCTATTATGATGTGAATTTTTTTCGGTTGTGTCAAGTGCTCTCTTTCCTGTGTGTGCTTTGGTTTATGATTCCCACTTGATCAGAGCAAGAAATGTTGAAATACTGCTGTACTGACTGAAAGAAGCTCTCCACCGTTCTCATCTCTCTTTCCCCATCTTCTATGAATAGCATCCTCTTTTTCTTGTGCTTTTTTATACTAATCGTGTGTTGTCATTGTGTGCTGCATTCAGTGTTTTTAATAAATGCCTGCAGCTGCTTCTGTGTGTCCAAAACACCTGTACAGTGGTGTGTTCCTGCTTTAATTATCCTCTGACCCTAGCATCCTGTCCCTTTTGACAGAAGCTCTGTCGATGAGGAGGTGACGCCCCTGGATGATGGTCCCTCGGATGATGGTCCCTCGGATGATGACGTCTTGGCCAACACCTCTGAGGACGAGGACGATAGCAGCTCCGTCTCAAGTAAAGGAGATGCTGAGCAGCCAGAGGAGAGTTCGGTGAGAAGCACACACTGTTAGATTTATGACTTCAGAAATACTTCCTGGTATCATCTCACAGGGTTTGTCCTTTGCAAGATGTCAGCGATAACATTTTTTTTTATCATATGGGGAAGAACTTTTCTTCCTTTTGACACTGTTAACTCTCATTAATATGTTTATTTGTTTCACACATATAAAAAGACATTAAAATACAATTCACATGAAAGGAATGTAAAATGCGTGTGAGGGTGTGGTAGAAACCTATTAAAACCACACCCAAAGGACATACAAAAGGTAAAAATACTACCATACAAAAGTAACCAGTAAATTTTAGATTTTAGTGCTCAAAAATTTCACATATGAAAATAAGTGTAGGAATAAAGTTCAAACAAAAAAATGCAGAGAAGCAGGATTAATTGCCATATTTACAGTTTAAGAGTGAGCATTTTTTTCCAAATCAAATATTTTTGTCAGCAGCATTTCTTAGCCTGTCTTTGTACATAAACAATGACACAGAGGAATCCATTAAATGTACATTTTATTCCATAAGATAACTCCACAAAATTAGATGGAAAAGTGAACACGGGATACAAGGGAAGATGAAGATTATCAACCTGTCTGGTTGGTAATTATGGAATTGAGAGTTGTTTACAAAATAATATCTAAAACTATTATGTAAATCTGCATCCTTATATCTCGCTTTCAAGACAAATGTGCAGGGTTGAAGACTGTTTATGTCAAATATAGTCAACAACTGTACAGTTATTTTAAAGAATGTGGTGCACTTGGCATAACAGCATTCCAAAACGTTGCTGATCTAGTTTCTGTAGCAGCAATACTTTGTTCAGATAAGTTGGAAAAGTACTTGCCCATACAATATTACAGTATGTTAATATCAGGTGCATGCTAATTCTATATGAATATATTATGATGCACAGTATGTATCTGCGGTGAGAATTTATCATACTGCATTGTAATTCTAAGTCTGTGTTTTTGCACCTTTTTGTTTTATGCAGAGTGGACAAAAGAAGAGCAAGATTCACCATATCGTCACAGAAATCATGACCTCCGAGAGTGTGTAAGAGTCTTCATTTGTTTTTCTTTAAGTGTAGGTTTATGAAAAAAAATGTTAAAGTGGTGCTCACAACATTGGAAAAGGACATTTAAAATATCTTCAGTAGCATCTCATGTTGAAGACGGTGTTCCTATTAGATTGGATTCGATTAAATAAACTTTTTTGTCTGTCTCAAAGTAACAGAAATTCTCCTTTGACAGGGCTCAACATCAAACAAACATTTAAAACACATTTAAAAACACACACATGTGCGTGAAATGGAACTAAAACTGTTAAAACTACGGTTGACAAGAAGAGTGCTAACAGGTCAGGGTACAGAGCCTATTTTCATTTGTTCAGGGTGATGATCGCTGAGGGAATCAAATATTTTTTGTAGATGTTTTTCCGAGCCAGTGGGACTTTATAGCGTCGACCTGATGGCAGTAACTGGAGGGATTGGGGTCCTGCTGGATATTAAACATTTGTCGCTATCAACGGGTTTCACAGGAACTATATCTCTGGTATTAAATTAAATCTCACAACAACTTCTGTGTATTATCAAAAGGACATTGTTTTTGATAGCTGTTGAATTGTTTTAATTTTATTTATTTTTTTAATGCTATGAGCAACACAGACAAAATTCCATTCACCCCCATTGTATTGGGTGGAGACAGGTATCTCAACACCTTGGCAAATACTAATAATAATACATTTATTTTATATAGCGCTTTAAAAGGTACTCAAAGGCACTTTACATGGTAAAAACAGTAACAGATGCACTAAAAGCAATAACAATAAAAAGACAGTCAAATTACATTAAAACAGTATAAATACAGTTGCATTAGATGTACAACAATGATTGGGGGGGTCACAGATTAAAAGCAGATTTAAATAGATAAACAGTGAACCGTGTACTTTTGGGGAAGCGACTCTTTATAACTTCTTTAACTTTCCCCATTCTTTGTTTTCTAGGTTTGTTGATGTCCTGAAGCTGCTTCATGTGGTAAGTACCCTCACACTTCATGTTATTTGCTTCACACAAAAATAAGTCTTATGTTTGCTGTGATAAGAGCAGAGGCTGGTGTTATAGAGTTGCAGAGGGAGGAAAATGTTGTCTAAAATTATACACCATAAGACATTTTAAACCTCCTAAGTGGGAAAAAACATAGTGAGAGATACAATTCCATATTGAAGTTTGTTTTTTTGGAAAATATTTTCACAGCCAGCCAACTTTAAGAGTACAGAAATCATCCACATGTGAAATGGTATGAATTAGAGGCAGCAAAAAAATACATAAATATGGCTTTCTTTTCTTTTTTTTCATATATATATATGGTGCTATATTTATTTTTATTTATTTATCTATCTATTTATCTCATAACCCGTGTCTCATTCCTCTTACTCATTACATTTATGCAATACTGAAACTGGAGATACAGTCACTTAATTTTACACACAATCCTCATTTTAATATGTATATAGAACTATATTTTATTTTATTTATGTCATCACTTTTTATCTTACAACTTATTGTCTTTTTATCTTATCGTTGTATTTCTATCTTATAAATGTCATTTTATCTCAACTTATGCGACTAGTGCTTTTATTGCTGATCTGACCCGTTCTCTCATCCTATACATTTCATTGTACCATTGACCCTGTGTTAACCTACATATGACAAATAAAACTGAAACTAAATATTGAACAAACAATATTAGATGTTTTTAAACAAAAATGACCATCCTTATCTAAACATATGAAGCGAGTCACGCCACATACAGTACAGTACTGTTGAGTTTCTCTACGGCTCTCTCTATATGTTTTATCTAGTCAATAGCCCACATTCTCCATATGTGTTTGATTAAGCCACTGGGGCACACCCCATACAGGATCAGACTGTGTGTAGACCCGACTCCCCTCAGTCTCCACCACACAGCTCACATTCCTCACGGTTTTCCCCGGCTTTTTCAGTGCTAGTGTGATCTGACTGTAATACTATACTTCTGGACTTAAATGGAGACATGTTGTCTCCTTGTGTTGTTTTGAGAAATGTAATCTGTAATGGATCAAATCCACCAAAATGATATGACTATCTGGTTTCTGTGCTGTACTTCCCTCAAAATATGTTTGAGAAATTTGAGTATTTGTATCTATAGTCAGATCATTACAAATCTTTTTTAAAACTTCTCTTTATTGGAATTTTGCAGTTTATAAATCACAAAATCAACGTATGAAATGATTCCACTATAGTCCCCATCCCTCTTCTGCTCCAGTCCCCACCATATCCCCCACGCCCAGATCAGTATGACTCTAACCAATTTTTAACCATTGCTGTCTTACAATAATAATCTCACAATAGAAACTGCATCCACTAAGTTGCTTTGCATATGATATAAAATGTACAGTATATAAACGAATAAAGGAGCACTATCCCAAATGTAAATCATAAACTTGTTCGCTCTCTCAGACAAAAAAAACAGACAGTTTATGAGAAAAGGATTTTATCTCTTATGTTATTTAATCACAACTACAAACGCAACCACAATGGTGGGTCGTGTTAGCATTAAGGACAATTATAGGGTAACTTTGGTTTTTCAACCTGGACCCTATTTTCCCATGTTTTTGTGTCTAAGTGACTAATGGGGACAACACTTTTTGAATTGGTCCAGTATTTAGGGAGTATGCGTCGCTGCAACCGCGAAATGAGTTGCGAGGGCAAGTGAGCAGCCTCAATGTAACATTACGTTCACTAAAAGTGTTTTTGCCACTGACTCAGGCTCAGATTGTTGTTAGTTTCTGACAACATTATGGAGAGGACCCTACAGAGAAATTAAACATTTTCTTACCTTTCACTTGATCCGGTCTATTTGTTATTGTGTCCAAGTCCCGCTCAAGGAGAAGTCTAGTTGTGAAATCCGAATATCCGTATACTCTGGCTCAAATAAATACGGAAGGCTATTGAATCCAAAGACCTCATCAACATTATTGGAATCATCTAAATATTCAGCCATGACATTGAAAATCTTTTAGATAACACTAAGCTCTGAACTCTCTGTACTCCAACACAACAAACTCTGCCTAGCTGTCACTTGCGTTTCCACCATGGATGTATTCCACTATTCCACCGTTGTCTTCCGGCAACACGTCACCTTGCCAAATTTCAAAACGAGACTTCTCCTTGAGCAAGACTCTACCCATAATGTCAGACACTTATAATAACAATCAGACCCTGTCAGTGGCAAAAACAAGAACTTTCAGTGGATGTAAATGACGGTGCCAGCTTGCCCGAATAGCACCATATTGCAGCCTGTGAGCAGCTGCCACAGCAGCATTATCCCTCAATACTGGACCAATCTCAGAAATTGTTGTCCTTATTAGTCACTTAGACACAAAATCATGGGAAAATAGGGTCCAGGTTGAAAAATACTGAAGTTACCCTTTAAGCCATATTGATATCAAATGCACAAGAGGAACAGGCACAATTGTTATTATATTAGTAACCAACAGGGATTAGACATGTCTAATACATAAAGGGCCGACAGATTGCTAACCGTCTTTTGTACCTGTGTTTGCAATGTACCTTTACCTCAAAGTTAAAGTCCTTTACTGGAAAGTTAACATTTTTCAGCCTCTTTATTTTCACAAAAAAAAGGATGAGTGTGAGCAGATGTCTCGGAGACAAAGGTCTCGAAGCAAGCTTGTAGTGGGACTGAGTCATAAACAATGACTCCTCGCTGCAGAGCTCAGACAGGAAGTGCTCGGGTCTCTGCAGACTGCAGAGGAATGGAGTCCAGTAATGAGGATCAGTCATACCAAGTTCAAAAGAATGTAGAGGTGACTTAGTATTTGTTCATTCTCCATCTCTACCAGGCACCCGGCCAGCTTTTCCCCAACTGATTAATGATAACACCACACGCCATTTGTTGTGTGTTTTTATCTGAGTTATGAGTCGAGCCATATTTTCAGCAATGCTCTGTGTACTGTTGCTGTCAGCTGAAAACATATCGTCTCCAAAAACAGAAAGACAAGAAAAGCTTTGATTTATAGCTTTTATTTGAATTGAAAACATGCAAATCAACCAAACTGAAGAACCACAGCTTCTTGTAGATTGTGTCCACCTCACTCTTATCAAAAAATATTCACTTGCTGCTGATTCGGCCGCGTCTGCATTGTAATCTTTTCTTATCTTGTGAATCATCCAGCTTTTTTTCTAATTCCCGGACAAATACATTTCCACATGACGCACCTCCTTCACCGTCAGATCACACGTGTTAACCACAGGAGCTCTCTACTGGGCGCTCAGTCTGTAAGCACTTTTATTTGCCATGTGTCCTCATAAACCACAAAAAAACTCCACATCATCAGAAAAAGAAGCAGAAACTGCACCCTCAGGGTCTCTTGTTCTCCTTTTTCTTAGTTCTGATTCATGGTATCGTGGAAATTCACAAATGCTTAATGCGAGTCAGGTGTGTGTAGGTCATGGATCAGCACTATTTTTCTTTCTTTATCTTTTATACTGAAGGTTTCTGGAGCTCATGTGGTTTGTAGTGTTGTTTTTGGGACCATGTTGCAGTTCTTCTTTAATACTTCATTGAGATTTGCTTCTGGGTTTTCCCCTGTATGTGCCTGAGTTCCTGTATTTGACCAGCTGACTCTTTATCTGTCTGACAGGACTTCCGTGACGCGGCGTCCACGGCGTCTCGTCAGAGTGGGAAGCCTGTGATTGAGGAGCGTCTTCTCAGCCAGATCCTGTACTACCTCCCACAGCTCTACGAACTCAACCAAGACCTGCTCAGAGAGCTGAAGCAGAGAGTGGCCAAATGGTACAACACAATCCTAAAAAAGTGTATTAATTTTTGTGTGTATTGATCACTGTTACTGGCTGAAAACAGCTATATATGCACCAACACTATAGACCAGGGGTTCTCAAACTGATTACTCATCGTATTTTTATTTAGTCAGAGATCCGTAACGATTGGCAATAACATCATAACGTATTGTATTCATAACACAAGTAGAGATGGCTATTGTTAGGATTTTTTATCAATAATAGCCTACTACTCTTTTCGATTCTCCTTATCGGTTTTGTTCTTTATCAATACTCTTACCGGTTCTTCATTACTAAATAATTGCTTTTTAATATACTATTTAAAAAACAAATAAATTCAGAACAGGATTAGAATTTATTTATGTTTTAAATCTAACAAAATGTTGTTTCTAGAGCAGCAAAGGTAATGTTTACAACAGCAAAGTCACTACATAAACTCAATAATATCTCACTGGAAACAAATATAAAATGTCAATAAAATAAGTAATATTCCTGAGTCAAGAACGAAGAACACAATGTCATTTCATTGCCATTCTGTTGCTACGGCAACAGCTTTGGTCCAAGTTTACTTCCTATCAGCTACTGCATTAACAAATATTGCAACAGGAAATACAAAGGGGCCCATTTACAATGGTTATGGGTTGTGTCTAGAAGGTAAACGCCAAGTTGCGAAAAGGTGCAAAAACTCTCTGAAGACTCGCTGCCCGAAGACCTATCCTAACCTTAACCATTCGAGCTGTGCGTTCCAATACCCATACCCCATACCATTTAGTATGCCAGAAAAAGATTGAGGCTTTTGTCCGAAATCACATACAATGCATGTACTATGTACTATTGTTCAACATACGTTTGTGTAAATAAACAGTAGTATGTATCTATTTGGACGCACTGAGCAGTAATTTATGCCGTCACTTCCTGAGAGCCTCCTTGCTGGTTGGAGATGTGTAACCATGGTAACCTGTGCCAACCTCATGTGACCAAAATGACTGTTTGTGAGAATCAAAGTCTGAATTAATTTAAAATACTGTATATATTACGCCAAGCAAAGTGAAATCTTATATTTACAGTTAAATTGAAGCATTATTGACGTTACAGAGCTGTCCGTCTACGTCTGTCATGAACGTTGTCGTCACTATCGCATTTCATTATGGGATATTTATGCCGCCGTAGTGTCCAGCTTTGCATACCGTAATATTTCACTGAAATAGTATGCAATTTGCGTACTATTGGTTTCATACTAAGGTTTCGGACATACTTAAAAATCTCACATACTTCTTTTAGCATACTTAATAGCATGTTAGTATGGAACGCAACCTTAGTATGTGCCAATACATAGTATGTCAAATGCAGTATGCCAAAAATACCAGGATGTCCTATTGCATCTGGTCGCATTTTACAGTAGCCAGCATGCTTTTCTGGCTATTTTGACCCACAATCCTCTGCGCACCAGATGTATGAGCAAGAGGATCACAGTTCAAGGCGCAATGTTATGACGAAGTAATATGTCCCAATTGTATGCGTACTGCATGCAACAGTATATACTTTGTAAGGGCAGCTGCAGTATGTACTAAAAGTAAAAAGAAAATGTATGCGATTTGAAAAGTAGCCAAGGTCAATGCCTAACCTTAACCATTTCGCGAGAGTTACGCAACTTGGGGGTTACCTTCTAGACATGACCATGTTTATGTTGTCAAGTTTCAAAAGGTCTATATTGCCAAAGGTATATGGAAACCCCTGTACCCATATTTGTGTCTAATTTTGGTCTGGGGAGATTTTCCATGGTTTAGGCTAGATGGCGTAGTTCCATTTAACAGACATTTTAATGTTACTGAATACAGTGATATTTTATATTTGTATATATGTGTATATACTGTATATGTGTATATATATTATTATTATTGCTACAGGAATACAGCTTTGTTACACATACATTCATTCAAGGTGGTGTCACAGTGTCTAGTTTATCTCGTTCTACTTTATTCTATGTACAGGGATGAGAACGCCAAGCTGGCAGACATCTTCCTGAAGAAAGGGCCCTATCTGAAGATGTACTCCACTTACATCCGCGAGTTTGATAAGAATGTGGCTCTACTGGAAGAGCAGACGAAGAAGAACCCAGCATTCGGTGCTGTGGTACGGGAGTTTGAGGTATGAGGCTTGCTTGACCTGTTTTCTCTGTCTGAGGGGTGTGTCTGTTGGCTTTCATTGTTTATGCATGCGAGTTTAATCCTAGAAATTGTTTCATTTGAATTTGTGTCATTTTATTTTGTCCAAGGCCAGTCCACGCTGTGCCAGCTTGGCTCTGAAGCATTATCTACTAAAGCCCGTTCAGAGGCTTCCTCAGTATCGGCTGCTGCTCACAGGTACATCTGCAAAAAAGTCTTTTTCACAGCATAACGCTCGTTCATTCACAATATATGCAAGTCAAAGCTTTATTTAAATCCATAATCACTTCGTCATTGTATTTGTGGGCTCATAAACATTGCACCAACCTGTGATGTGTCATTATTGGCATCATGCTGCCCTCTGGTGGCCAGAAAAACAAAAATAGTTTGGTATTTCTGTCTTGCACCTTCAATCCTCATATAATAAGATTTTTGAAGTGCAGCCCAAATCAGATTTGGTGACATAACATGAGCTTTAACACGAGGGAGCTTAGTGTTTCAGGAGTCTAATGGATCAGGGTCGATCCCTCGGGACCAAAATGTGAAGAATGTTCCTCACGTCACTCTTGTGTAATAGTATTACGTAAGCACCTGCAGACCTTTTTATCCAGGATTTTAATTCCAGGAATTTACTGCGCTTGTAACCCAGTGTACAAAGGAGTTTTTTTCGCTGTTGACCCTGACTCTTAAATGTTTCTAATCGTGTTTCAGATTATCTAAAACACCTGTCTGAAGACTCAGATGATTACAAGGACACACAAGGTAAACCTTTTTACATACTGTAAACTCACCTGGCATAGAAACATTGTCCGTTGTGTATGTGATGTGATGTACATCTTTTCAAATTTCTATCCACTCAGCTGCTCTTGAAATAGTGAAAGAGGTGGCCAATCACGCCAACGACATCATGAAACAAGGGGTGAGAACCAATTAGACGTATTCTATTAACATGTTGATGAAATGCTCCATATGATCGCTGAAGGTTCACTTTTTTTGCTTATCAGGATAACTTCCAGAAGCTGATCCAGGTGCAGTGCCGTCTGAACGGCCACCATGAGATCGTCCAACCTGGGCGGGTAAGGCCATAAACATTTTGTTTAGAGCTGTGGGTTCTTTTCTTTCTTTCAAATATATTTTTATTAATTGTCAATAATAAATAAAACAAGAACTGTTGTTTTCTCAAGAAAGCTCACCCGTGTCACACACACATCCATCTGCTCACACAAACAACAAACACACAAGCAACGACAGTTGACCACAGAAGACATATTCTAAATTATGGATGAAGTTAAAATGATAGATAACAATACAGAAAAAAAATATCTACAGTACACCTTAATAGTAGGATAAAAAGAATGTCAAGAAATAAAGGAAATTGAAAATCAATAAATAGGGTAGGAAAATATAATAAATAAATAAATAAAAAGATTGTATTGCTCTTTTAAATATAAACCATTTGGAAACGTACCTACATTAGATTATGTTTCATTAATAAGATTAAAATTTTTGCACTTCATTTACATTTATCACCGAAGCCCTTTCACTTGTGTATTAACACATTTTTCAGATGCAGCAACATAATTAATAAAGTTGAGAACATACAGCTTCATGTTAAGTTCCTCCATTTAGCAGCCGCTCCGGAGCTTTGATTGTATCACCACGATCTTCCTCAGAGGGAGTTTGCCCAGTTGTCATGAACTAGTACATGTTTAAATGTCCATTTTTTCTTCTACTTGAAGTACTTCTAGTCCATGTTGGAGTTCAGTGTTGATCTTGAAAGTAGCAGTTGACAAAACAATCTCACCTCAAGGTCCTCAAGGTTTAAAATTAACTCAAAACTCATCTTGTGACATTTTTGTGCTCCAGATCTTCCTGAAAGAGGGCACCCTGAAGAAGCTGTCCAGGAAGGTCATGCAGCCCAGAATGTTCTTTCTGGTACAGTAAAACACCATCAACATCTCATCCATCTCTTCCTTATTTCATTCTTATACAACATAATCATGGTATTACTGCAATGACTGTAAACCTGCCTAAACCATCTACTGCAGTCACTCCGACCTTCAAAGTATGTTCTGTGAAGCTTTGATTGATCAGAGAGATACTTTTTCTGGCTTTGTTTTTCAGTTAAGGCTTTCTTTTCTAAATAAGGAATTATATAGTCATACACTTCTTGTATCTATCAGAGCCACTGTGCTCTTATGCTGCTGTAAAGATCGGAAACACTTCATTTTACAAGTCTGCAAATTTGGGTAATTAGGTGATTATTAGCAAGTAACCTATTTGAAATTTCTTTGGAATTACTGCCAAATTACCCCAATATTTACCTCAAAATCTATCGAAAATGACTTTATCATAAACATTATTTAATAATTAAATGCTAAAATAGCATATAATCGTTAAAATAGGGCCCTTAGGCTTGAGGAGCGGCTGTGAAAACCAAAACTAATAGAAGGCACTTCTGATCAGGCACAAATCTCACCATTGACTTATTGTCGACACAAATGTAACCTGGTAGCTAATGTAATGATTCAGGGAGTTTTTAAAGAAATTTCAAATAAGTTATTTGCTAAATATTATCTATTTATCAGCAGACATGGAAATAAAGCATCAATTAACTTTGTATTCTTTTCCTGGAAATGTATTAAATAAATTACCAGCTATTGGGAAATAGCGGAATATAATTATTAAATAATGTTTATAATAAAGTAATTTTCGATAAATTTTGAGGTAAATATTGTGGTAATTTGGCAGTAATTCCAAAGAAATTTCAAATAGGTTACCAGTAAATTACCATGAATTTGCAGACCTGTGAAATGAAGTGTTACCTAAAGATCCTAAGGAAGTCCTGAGATTAAGGCTCAAATGTGATCGAGCCCTTTGATGATATGACCTCAAACTTTGTAACCGCTGCTATCAAAGCATTATTGAGGCTAATGAAGCCAAAGAAACATTGAAATCAAATTGTTTTTACCGTTATTTTCTTAATCTTACTCTGAGCTCCTCTGTACTGTATTAGAAAACACAGAATAGACAGAAATGGCAAAAGAGAAATTAAGTGTCTCTGTCATTTCTCCTTTAGTTTAACGACACATTGCTGTACACCACTCCTGTTCAGTCTGGCCAGTACAAGTTCAAGAACATGCTGTCTCTGGCTGGGATGAAGGTGAGAACTTCACTCCTTATTCGTTTGCACTCTTCATCTTTTCACATATATATATATTATTATCTCAGGATATGTTATACACTGCCATCACTGCTCACAATGAAAATAATTACAGGTTAGCAAACCAAGCCAAGAGGCCAATCAGAACGAGCTGAACATTGAGAGCGTGGAGCGCTCCTTCATCCTCTCAGCGAGGTAATGATCAGAAACAAAAGATATATATCTTGGTAGATAATGAACATGTGTTGTTTCTGTGTTTTTCCTTGCAGTGCATACGGTCTGTGAATACTGTGTAGGTGTGTTAATCACACTGTGTTTTCTCTCTGCAGTTCAGCCACAGAGCGAGACGAATGGCTTGAGGCCATTTCCACAGCGATCAACGACTATACCAGGAAGAAGATCAGTTTCATATCCGGCAAACCTCCAGAAGAGGTAAGAAAACAAGTTCAACCATATACAGTATATCTCCTGTTTGCAGTATTTTATAGTAATGAATACTGAGCCTATTTTATAGTGCATGTATGAGCAATGAGAGTTAACACCTGTCTGTGTCTTTTTAATATTCAGGTAGAGCTGAGGGATGATGGTGATGATGCTCCTTTGGGATCCAAAGCCCCCATATGGATCCCTGACCCACGGACCACCATGTGTATGATCTGCATCTGTGAGTTCACCCTAACATGGAGGCGGCATCACTGCCGCGCATGTGGAAAGGTAAGGGGATAAAAAGTGGAAAAAAACGTCTATTTATGACGGCTATTTAGCCTGAGGTGATTTTCTTCATTTGTGTATCCTAGCCTAGTTCTATATATTTGTGTATATGCTTAAAAGTGCTATTGATAACATTGATAACCTTCAGCAGTCGCATTCTCTGTCCCCCGTTTCATTGCATTTACTTCACAACAAGTCGTAGCCAGGCACTTACCATCAATCTCAGCCATTTATCCGTTTTTTCCACACTAACTGACGACCCAGAGATACCAGCGTTGTTTTACTATTGGCTCATAAGCCTTGTTAGAAGTGGGAACCAAACATTCAGTTTGGACCCGCCAAAATGTTTAAAATGATTAATTAATTATCATAGTTTTTTTTTTTAGGAAAAGCCATACTTTTATTCGGCACCTTTCTTAAGCCTTTAATTATTCATCTACATAAAAATATTATCAATAAGACCTTTAATGTATTTTCTTGTATGTATTTGCAACAGGGGTGGTCTATCACATGTGTATACATTACAGCCTTTTTATATACCATCATCTTTATGTACCTTTCTGTACATTTTTTTATATCTTTATAAATTATAATAAGTAGCATTGATATACTATTGGTGCATACGTTTAATATATAATATATTTTCTTGTTAATATTTGATTATTTGAAACAGTTGTGGTATGTCCCGTGTGCTTGTGTATGCATTATGGGTATTTAAGATGGTGACTCTCTGCACTTATCAGAAGTCTGAGGAAGAGCCTGATGATCGAAACATTACGGCAATAAAAATCCTTCTAACGGGAGCTATTTGGTGTTCGGATCTATCTGTTTTAATTCTGCTAGAAAAAGGCCCTCCCATCTAAAACAAATGTAGTTTCTGAAATATTCTTCATCAAAAAATGAGAGCTGAACTTCCTGATAATATGAGGGATAGATTTAATTAATTTACTGAGAATCCTGCTTTTAATAGCAAAAAAATGCAAAGTTTCCTGGTTAAAACCGCAACCCCCCATCATAGCGCAATGGAGGGACAGGGTAAAAAAATGTCTTTATTATAGAAAAAATTACAGCAAAAAACAAGTTTGTTGAAAGATGGTGACCATCAATACGGCGATGCCAGAACCAATTTGTTTTTCTTACTTTTATTTATTTTATTGTATTTATTTTTATTTTTATTCCTAGCAATATGCACCTCCTCCAAGTTTTATATTATCTGTATTAAGTGTGACGAATAAAGAAAAAATAAGTGCAAAAAAGAGAGCAGCAAAATAAGGAAATGGCTTCCTAAAAAACATAGGAAAAACATTGTTGTAGAATAAGGAGAGATAACATATTTAATGCTTTATCATCCCATCAGGTGGTGTGCCAGTCTTGTTCCTCCAACAAATACTGTCTTGAATACCTAAAGAACCAGTTAGCACGAGTGTGTGACCAGTGTTTCCCTGTTCTTCAGCAGCAGAAAAGTAAGTCTAGCTTCCTTCTAACATTGTTTGCAGTAAAATAAGATAAGATAAAATACGTCAATTAATATAAACGTTGATTAAATTAAAGAGATTGAAGGAGAAAAGCTCAACAGTGAGCAGGAGCTGCTGTAACAAGCTGCCACTCGTGCAGCGCCAAGAACAATATGATCCAAACACACTGTCATCCTCATATTTTTATGTTGTCATAGGCGAAAGATCAGTGTGGATTAGACACGGGTAATCCACTTATTCTATGTATTTTTCTACTGTATGTATTAAACAACTGCATGTTCCACATTGTGTGTTCATCAGGTAAGCGAGCCCTCTCATCACCCATGTCCCCTGGAAACAGAGCTGCGTTTGCTTTCTCCAGGAGGCAGAAGAAGATACCCGCAGCACTCAAAGAGGTGACTGATGCTTTGTCATGATCAAGACACACTGTTGTGGAGATAATGACCTGTTATCTCATCATATGAGTTTTGTTTGTTTCAGGTGACAGCGAGCACAGACAACTCCTCCATGAGTGGGTATCTGCAGAGGTCAAAGGGCAATAAGAAGCAGGGGAAGAGGCTGTGGTTCGTCATCAAAAACAAGGTCCTGTACACGTACGCTGCCAGCGAGGTAAGATCTCCTGCTTGTATCAATGTCGTGTTGTAATTTAACTAGGGCTGTCAAAGTTAACGCAATAAAAACGCGTTAACGCAAATTTATTTTAACGCCACTAATTCATTAATGCATTAACGCAATCGATCTTTCCGAGGTTGTAGCAGGCTCAGGTTTAAAGCTAGAGTGAAATATGAAACTTGAAAATGAATAAATAAAAATATGAAACTAGAGACCTTAAGGAATCCATTGCTACCAACCATTTCACACTAGCTTGTCACGAAGGAGGTTAAATAACGTGGAAAAAGGAAAAACTGGAATGGCCGTTTTCAAAGGGGTCCTTTGACCTCTGACCTCCAGATATGTGAATGAAAATGGGTTCTATGGGTACCCAGGAGTCTCCCCTTTACAGACATGCCCACTTTATGATAATCACATGCAGTTTGGGGCAAGTGATAGTCAAGTCAGCACACTGACACACTGACAGCTGTTGTTGCCTGTTGGGCTTGAGTTTGCCATGTTATGATTTGAGCATATTTTTTTATGCAAAATGCAGTACCTGTGAGGGTTTCTGGAAAATATTTGTCATTGTTTTGTTTTGTTAATTGAGCTCCAATAATAAATATATACATACATTTGCATAAAACAAGCATATTTGCCCACTCCAATGTTGAAAGGAGTATTAAATACTTGACAAATCTCCCTTTAAGGTACATTTTGAACAGATAAAATGTAATTAATCACAATTAATTATGGACAATCATGCAATTAATCGCGATTAAATATTTTATATATCGATTGACAACTCTAAATATAACCAAAGGAAAGGGTATTGATTTCATGTCCATCTAACATCGTCTTTTATTGTGTCTTTCTGCAGGATGTTGCAGCCTTAGAGAGTCAGCCCCTCTTAGGATTCATGTTGAAAGTTGATTCATCACAGAAGTTACAGTTTAAGCTTTACCACAAAAACACACTGTACCACATTTTTAAAGCTGACGACCTCCAAACAGCACAGAGGTACAGTATAAAGAAGAGTGACACGTGTTGCATATGGTGACAGCAATGATAATAATACTTTTTCTTTTGTTTTGTTTTTTTACACAGATGGATCGACTCATTCAAAGGAGCCACGGTGCTTTAATATCAGTTGACAGTGTGTGTAGCTGTTCAACATACTGTTTTACCTCAGTGCTCTCTGAATTCTACAAAAAAACATCTGGAGACACCACATTAGTTGCACTGTCTGAAATAAAATGCAATATATTATTTTATTGCTTTTATCAGACATACTGTAGTTACCTTTTACTTAGCCATGTTAGTTTTGTATGTTAACATGATTTTTTTTTCACCAGGATTTATGCAGTTTTAGCTACAAATTTAGAATCATATGCCACAATCATCTGTAGCTATTTTAGACTTTGTTTATTGTTACAACATTTTAATTATTTTCTTAGTAACCTGCTTGAATCTCCATAGCACAAATGTTAATAAAAGCCCATTGTCAATAGATTTGTAATGAATACTGTCATAACATTTTGATCCACATTTACAAAGTAATTTTTAGAGGTCAAAACAAATCATATAGATGTTTCTTGTTGTCCGGAATTAATTGCTTTATTTCACACAATGTGCTCACACATGCTTGTGTAAGAAACGTTCACCTTACATTATTAAGTCTTTCTGTAACTCTGTCTAACTTAGAGTGTTAATTGTTTATCAGGGGAATATTCACTATTTGGACATAACTACCATAATGTGTATTGTAATTGCACACAAATGGCTGTATATATTATATCCCCCCCCACACACACACACACACACACACACACACACACACACACACACACACACACACACACACACACACACACACACACACACACCTTCTGTAAATATAGAGGATTGTAAATGAAATGTCATCAAATTTCCATGAATCTCACTTTTATTATTTAAATTCTGTCACTGTAATAAATTTTTGTTTTACTGTGCTTTTTGTCATGGTCATCAATTTGGCTGCACATTAAAATAGTGGAAAAGCAATAGTCAGCAAACAGGGAAATGAATTACACAAATATTAGGACTGTCAATTGATTAAATTATTTAATCGCAATTAATAGCATGATTGTCCATAGTTAATCGCGATTAATTACACATTTTTCATCTGTTCAAAATGTACCTTGAAGGGAGATTTGTCAAGTATTTAATACTCTTATCAACATGGGAGTGGGCAAATATGCTTGCTTTTGCAAATGTATGTATATATTTATTATTGGAAATCAATTAACAACATAAAACAATGACAAATACTGTCCAGAAACCCTCACAGGTACTGCATTTAACATTTAAAAAAATACTTATAAAAAAAGGCATTAAAGAAATTTGTGGCGTTAAAATGAATTTGCGTTAACGCGTTAACTTTGACAGCCCTAATAAATACTCATTGTAGCCTACTGTAACTGAATAGCATTTTGAGTACAAAAATGTGGTTTCTATTGCAGAAATACCAGTAATTTTACAACTGTAGAGCCTTGCGTAGCCAGTGAAGAGCATTAGGCTGATTTGCATTGTTCACTATATTATTGATTTTACGATGAAGCCTATGATGTCTTCTCAGACATCTGAATTCATAATATTACATCCAATGATCTAGCCAATCCTCTGTAAAAAAAAAGAAAGAAAAGAAAAGTACTTATTATTCTGAGTAAGTTTGAATTACTCCTAAGGAAAATATTGCGGTACCAGTACTTCTACTTGAGCATGACGTGTTTGTTCTGACTGTGACATGCAGAACTGTTAATAAAATTACTCAACAACTATACACCGTGTGATCTAATTGATTGCCACAGATATGCTATTACTCCTGTGACAGAAAAAAGTAAAAAAAAACAACATTTTGACAGGTTCACACACACACACACACACACACACACACACACACACACACACACACACACACACACACACACACACACACACACACACAACATTACATTATTAAGTCTTTCTGTAACTCTGAGTCTAACTTAGAGTGTTAATTGTTTATCAGGAGAATATTCACTATTTGGACATAACTACCATAATGTGTATTGTAATTGCACACAAATGGCTGTATATATTATATCCACACACACACACACACACACACTGGGGCAGGCTATGAACCGCGGCTACCTTACTGCGCATGCGCGTAAACCGTTTATTGATGAAAAAAAGGTCACGAACTCTGACCCTCCCACCAACTGCAATAAACAGTTAAAATATTAATTTACTGAAGACTATACATTATCTGACCCAGCGGCTCCTCGGCAGGTAAGAGATATTTACTGAGGCGGAGGCATGAGAGGCTGAAGAAGGAGACCCGAGTGGCCGGTGACACAGGAAGGGAGGGAGAGGAGCTCAGAGCATCTGCAGCACACAGCTAGCTCACAGCTAGCCTAGCTCCTTAGCACTGCCGTCCGGAGCTCAGCGCTTTAAAAACTACATTTGGCAAGTATGCAATAATGTTGGTGTGTGTGTGCGACTGCATAGCTGGCTCTGTAACTACCGGTGTATGTTAAGGTGTAGCTAGCTGTTCGGTAACAGGAGTATTGTTACCGGAGAGGCTAGTTAGCCAACGAGCTAACCCGGGTGTTACCGTTAGCTGCTGTTAGCTGCTATGCTAACGATGCTAACTAGCCTCCGCTAACTAAGCAGCCACATCTTTAATTTAAGTCTGAATGCGACAACGGCATGTCGTAGCGTTGAGCAACCAGTTGTCTTGTTAAATCGCCCGATTCGTGTGGAAGTCCGGTACGAGATTAAACGCGAGTTTAGCCCGGTTGTGTAAACCGAAGTTCCGCTGTTGACTCTGCTGCTCGGGCGTCATTGGGCCTTGAACCCTGGCGTGCTTTAACCCTTCAATGTTGACCTTTCACCCACAGGAAAAGAAATACCTTTATCTTCCGTATCGATTTTTAAATAGCTGGCTGTCGAGAGCTAGTTTGTGTTACAGCTGCAGCTTTACCGCTCTTTCGTTGTCACTTTACGGTGATATTAAGCCGTATTTTATAACAAGGCCACCAATAGTACAGTTTCGAGCTAGCGCCGGTTAGCTAGATAGTTTAGCATAGGCCACAAACTAATGTTAGTTAGTGGCACGCAATATAATACATCAGATGTTTGTATTTTTACCTATTGGTTTATTATAAGATGATTCAAGCTTGTTTAGACTAAGTTGGCTCTTAACATCGTTTATAAATATCAATCACGTTTTGTCCAGATCTCCCAGCTAAAGGGAGAGGTACCGTTAGTTAAACTAGTGAAGAGGAGGGATATGAGTAGTTGTAACCGCAGTTAAGTGTTTGTAAGACTTATCCGCTCGTAGTTGTCATCTTAATAACAGTACTGAGTTATGATACAGGGTGCCAGATAATGTAGAGTCCAAGCAGCGTCAGTATATAACGCATGCTGTTTACACGTGTTGCAAGTTTTATGATGATGAATGCCTTTATTGTGAAATGCTTTATAGGGTCTTTTTACAAACAGAACCCAAACATCAAGTCAAGTCAAGTTCGACTTTATTGTCATTTTTCCACATACAAAGTACATCGCTTAAACGAAATGTCGTTGCTTGCGGACCAGGGTGCAAACACAGACATACAAAAACATAGTCACAGACTCGCATAACATAGAACACAACACAGCAAACAAAGTGCAATAGTGCAGCAGAATAAAAAGTGGATGACAGGATGATTAGCGGTATAAAAGCAATCAGGTATTAAAAGAACTATATATAAAAACCCATGACTCTCCAGTAATTCTACCTAGTATAAATACATAAATAAATAGAAGTGATCCTGCATAGTAGACCTGAAATGTCTGTTTCATGTCCAGCATGAGATGTGGGGCGGGAGGGGTCACGGATGGGAAAGGGGTGTGGAGGGGGTATGAAGTGTTTGTGTGGTGGATAGCAGCAGGGTGTTTAGTGATCTCACAGCTTGGGGGAAGAAGCTGTTGCAGAACCTAGCAGTGGTGGTTCTGATACTGCGAAACCTCCTGCCTGATGGCAGAGGTGTAAACAGTCTGTGTGAGCCTCTCTACTGTGGAATCACTGATGAGCAGTGGAGAGTGGTCAGCGGGCCTCCTCCCGAAGTCGACAACCATCTCTTTAGTTTTTACGACATTAAGAGATAGGTTGCTGTCCTTGCACCAGGTCACCAGATGCTCCACTTCCTCTCTGTATGATGTTTCATCATTGTTGCTGATGAGGCCCACTACCGTCGTGTTGTCAGCAAACTTAATGATGTGGTTGGATATGGACTTGGCAGCACAGTCGTGGTTGAGCAGTGTGAACAGCAGTGGACTGAACACGCAGCCCTAGGGAGAACCCGTGCTCAGCGTGATGGTACCTGAGGTTCTGCTGCCGATCCGTACAGTCTGTGGTCTCTCTGTCAGAAAGTCCAGGATCCAATTGCAGAGGGAGGTGTCGAGACCCAGCAGGGAAAGTTTTCTAATCAGCTTCTGAGGGATGATAATGTTGAATGCTGAACTGAAATCAATGAACAGCATTCTAACACAAGTGCCTCTAGTGTCCAGGTGAGATAGGGCTGAGTGCAGGGTGTGTGAAATAGCATCATCGATGGAGCGGTTGGGGCAGTATGCAAACTGGAGAGGGTCCAGCGAGATGGGGAGGGCAGATTTTATGTGTCTCTTGACCAGCCTCTCGAGGCACTTCATTATGATGGGAATCAGTGCCACAGGGCGATAGTCATAGAGACTTATCACAGTGGGCTTCTTTGGCACATGAGTGGTTGTGGATCTTCTGTGCATATTGACTTTTGCTTACCTGATGGCACGGGAGAGCTCCACACTCGCTGACCTGAGAGCCAGTCCGTCCCCGGATCTGAAAGCAGTGTTCCGTGCTCTCAGCAGGGCACGTACCTCCGCCATCAGCCACGGCTTCTGGTTGGCACGTGTGGTTATGGGCTTCACAACAGTGACGTCCTCTATGCATTTTCTCCATGTATCCAGTCACAGAGTCAGTGTATTCCTACACACGTGTGCTGGCCATAGGTAGCTGCCTCCCTGAACATGTTCCAGTCCGTTAAAAAGTACATATCTACAGTTGGGAACCTTTTGCACCAATAAAACAAGCATATTGTGTCCATCACTCCCACCCACGTTAGCTTTGGGCCAATAGAAACTCATGAATGAGTCACTTCACAAATGACAGAAAGTATTGAGATGTATTATATATGGGATTTGATGGCAGCAAGAAAATGATGAAAACCTTGAAGGAATTCCCTTACCTGACTCAAAGGTTGCTTGAATAAAAGAAAACATATGCTCTCTCTACAGGTGTGCATGCCTCATGGGGCACTGATGTGAAGAACAGTACAAGAAGGTGTGTGCAGTATCAGAATGGATGGACACACTCAAAGGATTCAACTTGTGTCGGCAGACAGCAACATGGCATTAGGACACAGGATCCAGGTGATGTGACAGCCTGTCCTCCTCTAGAGAATGCTGTTCTTTTTAAAATTGTGTGTGAATAAACAAAATGTGCGCTTAATTTTGGCAAAATTAGATCCAAGATCAAAGACTAGCCGGCGGTTTTACCCAGCACTGTATCGCATTTGCACAATTTCTCCCTAGTTCTCCAATGACAAGCCCTTTTTTTTTATTTTTAAAAGTGTTATTCTTTTATAATATCATTAGCTTAACTTCTCCCACACTCTTTTTGCATACAGTCAGCACTCATTCATGTTTTGCTTTTTTATTTCTAATAGATTGTAACTGATCAGCAGACTGGCCAGAAAATCCAGATCGTCACAGCACTTGAGCCATCTTCACCTGGAAAGCAGCAGTATATCTTAGCAAATGCTGACTATTCATCTGGTGGGAAGGTGATCCTGGCCAAGCAGGAAGGCTCACCCAACAAGGTCATCCTCGCCGCTCCAGACGGCTCTGGGGTTAACCAGCTGCTGTTCGCCTCTCCTGATCTGGCTGGGCAGCAGATTCAGGTATTACCGGAGAATATTAGCAGCTTCTTTCAGCCATAAACAAGTTACTGAAAGGTCTTATGACTGAAGCATGAACATGTTTAGTCAGTCTACACGTATTGCAATGTTTGCTGTATTAAATGATTCCATTTTCTCGTGTTGTTTGTCAGTTTGTGACTGAAGGGTCAGACCAGTCCATTGGGAAGCCGGTTGTGGAGTACTGTGTTGTCTGTGGGGACAAGGCCTCTGGTAGGAATTAAGTTTAATTTGCTTTAACATTATTATTTGTCAGTAACACACATGAGCAAGCATTCACTAATCTGACCCTGTTTTCTCTTTCCTCTCTCAGGGCGCCATTACGGAGCTGTCAGCTGTGAGGGCTGTAAGGGCTTCTTCAAACGCAGCATTAGAAAGAACCTTGTGTACACATGCAGGGGCTCCGGAGAGTGTGCCATCAACAAGCTCCACCGGAACCGCTGCCAGTACTGTCGACTGCAGCGCTGCATATCTCTTGGGATGAAACAGGATTGTAAGAGAGTGTAATATTCTATATATATATATATATATATATATATATATATACAGTTGTGGATATGTCATTTGCATAGATAAGGTCTGATGTCTTTGATTTGTCTTTAGCTGTGCAGTGTGAGAGGAAGCCCGTCGAAGTGACCACCAGAGAGAAATCCGTCAACTGCGCAGCCTCCACTGAGAAAATCTACATCCGTAAAAACCTGTGTAGCCCTCTGGCGGCCACACCCACTTTTATGTCCGACAAGGAAACTGCTAGGTACAGCCACTTCACAAAATACAATACACTAATTTACCAGTTTCTTAGACACACCTGTACAGTCTAGCATCTCTCTGATACACTGTCTTTATCTGACCAGTATAAGATTAAGAAATATGGGATTTGTTGCATTGGACTGAATTAACTTAGATTGTACACGTTCAACTGATAAACTGATAAGGGTTTGAGTAATGACTTAATCATATTGCATGGTTCCATATTACATAATGCAATTTGAATTATTAAATCTCTTAACTTCAGGTCTACAAGTTTGCTTGAGTCCAGCATGTTGCTCAACATCCAACAACCCTTCTCCAAGATGGAAAACACCATCTTGATTCCAGCATCACCTGACAAGGTAACACTGATGCAGTCAAATGACCTTTAACCAAAGTCCTACCAAGCCAGTCTATAATCAATCCATACTAAAGCCCCTGAGATTGTGAGGGTTTTAAATACATCAGATTGATAACTTATAATTTAGAAAGGAATAATTGATTGTGGTGCATCTGTCTAAACAAAAATTTAAACACTTTTGTGTTCATGAAACATGGTTGATAATGACTGCTTCCTGTTCAGCAGGATGACCATTCTCAAGGTGACCTCGGCACGCTGGCAAATGTAGTGACGTCCCTCGCCCACCTCAACAAGGCCAGGGAGGCAAGTGACGGCGGCAATGATCTGATGGGAGATGAAACGCTCAGCAACGGGGACAGCTCGATGACAGACATGCAAGGAGATGAGCAAACTGCAAGTGATATCACTCGGTGAGGCAGATGTCATAAAGGATCAGGAGGCTTTGATACTAACCAGAAGTTGTGTCTGAATAAGTTGATACATATACTAGAGATCGACATGAGCACTATAAAGAAACCCAGGGCTGTTGTTTCTTGTTCGTCACAAAGCTTTAATAGAATTTCCTGCAGGGCCATGTGGTTTCTGACTCCGCTCTTAAGGACTTAATTAGATTCATCCATAGTCTGCTGCTCTGAGTTATATCCTATATTTTGTGTTTCTGTGTAAGCTATATACAGTATATATATATATATATATATATATATATATAGCTTATATATATATATATATATATATATTAGACGTCTAACTCAAAACGTGGATTTTTTTAATGTTAACTTTTTGTGTTCATATTTTGCGTACAATTAGAGCATTTGACACCCTGGCTAAAGTGCTGCACCCTGGTGACGTCTCAGCGGGTGAGTCCCTGGAGGCCACAATGCAGCTGATGTCGGGGGACCAGACAGGTCCTGTGGTGGAGTTGGAGGGACCGATACTCTCCGACAGCCACATCCCTTTCAAGGTAAAAGCACGGCCACTCAGGATGACCAAAACCCCCTGCCTATGTTTTACTGAGTTACACATTTTTAAACATTTTGTCTCATAAACGCTGCAGTCATGTGTTCCTCATTTACTCTGCAATTTGTTCCTACAGCTTATGATGCCTTTGCCTGTGCCAGAGTACCTCAATGTCAACTACATCTGTGAGTCAGCTTCCCGGCTACTTTTCCTCTCTATGCACTGGGCGCGCTCCATCCCTGCCTTTCAAACCCTTGGGTAAGCCTTTGTCACAAGATTTTTTTCATTGTTTTATAACACCTTTTTAAATGGTGGCATTGGACTGTGTCATTACATGTCAGTTATAAAATGACAGCTAAGTGAGCTTTCTGTAATACGGCCACACAGGTCTCTGTAGTAACATTAATCTTATTTTATTTTACAGTGGTCAAGACAATGACATTAACTTAATGAAAGCGTGCTGGAATGAGCTGTTTGCCCTGGGTCTGGCACAGTGCTCCAACGTCATGAATGTTGGTACCATCCTAGGTGCCATTATCAACCATCTGCAGACCAGCTTACAGGAAGGTAGGAGGGCTCTGCTGGAGATTGTCTGCCAGGTGTAACACAATTTATGCCGTGCAGACCTTGAGACGGGGCTGTCGCAATAACCGCAATACTGTAATACCGCGCTATTGACAAGCCAACTGCCACAACCACTATGTTTATATTTTATTCTTTTTTTAATTATTTTCAATGGGAGCGCCGCATATTTGAACTATGCTACAAACACCACAGCGTGACGAGGCGCTGAGCGTCTATTCGACGCTGAGTGCTGCACGTTTGATGTTTTTTTCTGGTCGCCAAGAGTTGACAAATGTTGCTGAACAACAACAATGGAGGAGAAATTAATACACATAGACCAGCGGGTCCGTCCTCTCTCCCGACGTTCTTCAGTCTTCCCTTCATCCAGAGCAAGTACTCTGGTTGCGTCCGAAATTCCATACTAACATGCTATTTAGTGAGCTAAAACAGTATATGAGATATTTTAGTGTGTCCGAAACCTTAGTCTGAAATCAGTAGTACGCGAACTGCATACTACTTCTGGTGACATATTGCAGTATACAACGCTGGACACTATGTCGGCATAAATATCCCACAATGCAATGCGGTATTGACGGCAACGCGTCGATGAACAGCTCTGTAACATCAATGCTTCAATTTAACTGTAAGTATAAGATTTCACTTTGCTAGGCATAATATGTATTTTAAATTAATTCAGACTTTGATTCTCACAAACCGTCATTTTGGTCACATGAGGTTGACACGGGTTACCATGGTTACACGTCTCCAACCGGCAAGGAGGCTCTCAGGAAGTGACGACGTAAATTACAGTTCAGTGCATCTGAAAAGATACATACTACTGTTAATTCACACAAAAGTATGTTGAGCGATAGTACACATATTGAGTATGTAGTGCATAGTATGCGATTTCGGACGAAGCCTATACCTTGTACTGACATTTTTTCTTCTGCGGATATTCTGTATCATAGCAACCAGATGCAACCAAAGCGTCTCAGCGAGAGAAAAAAACCTGCTGCGCCTCATTGCCCTTCTGTGTTCTGCAATTAACAATTAACATGTACTTAATTAGTTTTAAAACTGTCATCTTTGTCATTTAAATAGCAACAATATACCTAATAATAGCCTAACAATAAAGATTATTTATACTGCTCTAAAATCAGGATAATTTAAGTAATTTGCAATAAAAATGGCAATAATACTGCATATCGCTCTGTTGAGCCAATCATTATCACTGCAGGGGAAGTTCCTTCACCGCGACAGCCCTACCTTGAGATCTGTCATGATTATTTTGTGGCACAATCTGTCTTGAATTTGCAGATTTTCTTCCCCATATATCCTTGACTCCTCTTTTTTTTTATCTCCTACAGATAAGCTGTCTCCAGATCGAGTCAAACTAGTAATGGAGCACATCTGGAGGATGCAGGAGTTCTGTAACAGCATGATCAAGCTGACCCCAGACTCTTATGAATATGCCTACCTCAAAGCCATCGTTCTCTTTAGTCCTGGTGCGTAGACAACTGACCAGTTTACAAAAATGACAATTACATTTTCTTGTCGTCCCGTTGGGGCAGAATCCTTAGAGGAAAATCCTCAGCAGAAGTTGTACATAAATGTAGGGCCAAATGTGCATGGACTCCTGTCTGACTGTGTGTTGTTTCTGTACTAGATCACCCAGGCATAGATAATACCCCACAGATAGAGCGGTTTCAGGAGAAGGCCTACATGGAGCTGCAGGACTACGTAACCAGAACCTACCCAGAAGACTCCTATCGGTCAGTAGGCTTTACCTCTGCACTACATAATGATGTACTAATACAGAATACACCAGAACGGCACATATGGGTACTTTAAAAACGTCACGACCGCACCCCTTTTTTGGGATCGAAAACCAAAGATCGCATAGATGTCAATGTAATTTGTATGCATTTATTTCTTGTTAAACAAACATTTGTTTTATACACATTTCTAATAATTATTTTTGCGACCTTGCCTGAATCTGAGCGTAAATGAATAAATTAAGGTTGGTTGTCGTCATGCCCGTTAAGTCTTCCCCAAGTGGATGAATGACCTGACACATTGGCTGGATATTGCTTATACAGACATCTACTGTATAACCACATATTTGATGGAATCACCAGGTATCGTTAGGCTTTGTGTTGTCTGTAAATAATTAACCTGTTAATAGCCAACTGTTTGATCTTTAGGCTCAGATTTAGTTATACATATATATATACAACGATAACTATTTTTGTGTGCACTGAAAAATATTTTTGGAGAGAGTCATTTATATATAAATCACAAAATACATTTGGGAATCCTTCTATGTGCATTCATTAATATAGAGACTGATCTGACTCCATATGCAGCAGCCTCCCTATCAAGCTAGATAAGCTAACTTATCCATCAGTAGTAACTGTCGCAACATCATTTAGCGATTTACTACACTGACAGTGAATATTCATGAATCCTAAGTTTCCTTAAAATCTCAGTGTGAAAGCCTCGGTTAACCCGCTACACAACAGCTTTTCTGCATTTTCCCGTTTCTCTCCATATGTGACGGTGCGTTTCTTTCCCCCAAAAGGGACGCAATGCCGGTCTGATGTTTTGCTTAATATTTAGCAAGACAGATTTGTGATGATATCATAGATGTACTTGCTACAGTACACATGTTTACACATGTTGTGTCTCATTTCCCCTCTCATTGCTCTCAGGTTATCCAAGCTGTTGCTGCGTCTCCCCGCCCTCCGGCTGATAAGTGCAGCTGTCACAGAGGAGCTGTTCTTCGCTGGGCTCATCGGCAACGTGCAGATCGACAGCATCATCCCTTACATCCTCAAAATGGAGTCCACCGATTATAACAGCCAGGCGGTCTCTGGGGTCTGACACAACTGTGCCATTTGTAATTGCAACATTGGACTGTGAAAACCGGACAGCCAGCCAATCAGAGTTCCCCACGGTCCGATCACTAAGTGGTCACAACATACTGTATTTATGACACAGCATCCTATGGGACTTCTGTTTTACCTTGCTCTTACTTCTGACTCCTCGGTAACCAGTAGAGCACAAAGAGGACAAATACAAATCAACTCCAGTGGCAAAGTGAGCCTGCCAACATCTGCCCATTCAGGAACGAACCCTTGAAACCTGCATAGTAGATTGCGCTTTTTATTGTACATAGTATTTTATGCTTCATCGCCTCCAGGCCTTTCCTTTTTCTGCAGATCTTGCTTCTACTTTGCAGGAATCAGGTGTGTTTTTTCACTGCTTTCGTACATGCTCATGCTTTTTTTATTTTCTAATAGTTATGAGGAAAAAAATACTTGTCATAATGTGAATTGATTTGTGAGATGTTGTTATCGCAAAAAGGTTCTAACCTTTATTTCTTATTTGTTTGCCAATCCAAAGGATCGGGCAGCATCACTTGTCAAATATTTGACATCATGAAGTTATTGTGTGTGTATATACAGTAGATTTGTATATAGAATGCACCAAGAAGGCTAAAATGGGCAGCACTTGGTAATTCGTGAATTCCATCTTTTGGACAAATCAATGTGGATGGAAAATGGTCAAAGTCATTTGAAAATAAAAACGCCTTTCAACCATGTTCCTCTATTATTTACACAATAGAGCTTTCATTTTGATTGGATATCGGTAAAGGATAGATGGAGCTGATTGTTGATTGTACTGTTTGCAAGAATCAAGTGTTCTCTTTCAGGCTCTATGTTTTTTAACACCATTTTGTTTTCGCGTCAGTATTTTGGACAGCGGCTGTAGACTACCAAATAACCAAAAATATGATGTGTTGGACCCATGCTCAATCATGTTGGGATAAACTGGGAGGTCAGCAGTCTGAATTATAATAGTCTTTCTGTGTGGATGAAGAGAGGGCAAGTATTTTCTGTAACAGTGCCCATTCTTTTGCCGCTTATTGAAAAAGGCAGCAGTGTTTTTGCATGTTATTGCAAAAATCCTGCAAATAAAAAAAATGGCTTACGTAAATTCTGTGCCAGGTAATCAGTTTAAGACCGAGACATCAATGGAGTATTCAAACTGTTAAAAGCAAACATTCGTCTGAGTATACCAAGCTAATCAACCTTTGACCTTTGTCAATCCAAACTGACCCCATACACATAAACAATTGATTTTGGGGTGAGAAATATTGTCTCTTGCCGCCTCGAATGCATTAATTCTAGGGCTGTCAATCGGTTCAAATATTTAATCGTGTTTAATTGCATGATTGCCCATAGTTAATGAGTAATTGCACATTTTTATCTGTTCAAAATGTACCTTAAAGGGAGATTTGTATAAGTATAAGTATGTAATACTCTTTTCACATGGGAGTCGACAAATATGCTTACTCTATGCAAATGTATGTATATATTTATTACTGGAAATCAATTAACAACACAAAACAATGACAAATATTTTCCAGAAACCCTCACAGGTACTGCATTTAGCATAAAAAAATATGCTCAAATCATAACATGGCAAACTCAAGCCCAACAGGCAACAACAGCTGTCAGTGTGCCGACTTGACTATGACTTGCCCCAAACTGCATGTGATCATCATAAAGTGGGCATGTCTGTAAAGGGGAGACTCGTGGGTACCCATAGAACCTATTTCCATTCACATATCTTGAGGTCAGAGGTCAAAGGACCCCTTTGAAAATTGCCATGCCAGCTTTTCCTCGCCAAAATTTAGCACAAGTTTATTTATTTAGTTATTTAGGCTCCTTCACGACAAGCTAGTTGGTACCAATGGATTCCTCTGGTTTTCTAGTTTCATATGATACCAGTATCTTCACTCTAGCTTTAAAACTGAGCCTGCTACAACCTAAAAATCTTTGCAAAAGTTGCTTTAATGCATTAAAGAAATTAGTGACGTTGAAACGAATTTGTGTTAACGCGTTCTTATCGCGTTAACTTTGACAGCTCTAATTAATTCACAATGGAAAGAGAGATAACTGGTTGCTCTGTGTACTCAACCGTAAAGCAAAATGTGTCAGGTGCTGTTGGAAAATGGGGAAAAAATCAAGATAGACAGGTAGGCAATCTAGGCACTCCAAAATATTAAAACAAGTGGCAAACGAGGATCGAGAATATCTTAAAAAGCCCTTATTATAGTGGCTTAATTGTTAAAAAAAAAAGCCAACATGTTTCGACCACTGTAGGTTTCCTCTTGTTTGCCACTTGTTTTAATATTTTGGAGTGTCTTGACTTCCTGCATTAATTCACAATTTGACTGTGTCTGGCATGCGTTTATCAGCTCACTTTGGGGCTGTTTAGAAGCATGTTTACTGAGTTATCTGGACAACTTTGCAGAGAAAACCTGCAACAGCTCTTTGATCCAGACTTGATGAGTTTCTGAGTTTAAATTAACGTGTCAAGAAAACTCAGTAATTATGGACCTTGCCCCTGTTTCTGTAAACACGGCAGATTGTTTATATTTTCCTTCTGAATTAATAATGCAAAATCTGTATCCTACCCCAGTGACTTACTGTTGTGTCAAGTGACGTGAAGGTGGAAGATGTCGCAGGGCGCAGTGCAAAGGACTATAGAGACTTTCAGAGTGTTATTAGCAAATCAATTTTTCATCAGTGCTCTGTGGATATGGGTGAACAGAAGACAGCACCTGTATGCTTTCTTGTGCTGTAGTTACCCAGTGAATGTGTCCACTGATAGGAGCATTAAAACTTGATGACCAGATGATATTGTCTGCTGCTGTTTTTATAAGTCCATTGTTCAGCGTTATCCTGTAGCTTCTTTATGTGATTCTCCACAGCGCTATCACATCACTACATCACTTCACCCTGTTTGAACCGCAGAGGCTAATGCACAAACAAAAGAGGACGGCCCAGACAATTTGCAACTGCAAAAACAAAAAAACGTATTGTGTGCTAACTGTAAAAGTTAAGCGATTTGTGATGCAACGCGGGTTTTTCACAACTAGGTGGATTAGCTTAGTCCCAGCTGAATGAATGTAAGTGAAAGGGCCAGACGGTCTGTTCCCATGGCCTCTTCTTGGGTCTTTGGCTTTTACTGCTTGAACGAAATTAGGGAAAGTGCTGCAAAACAAGGTGTCTCTGATGTTAACTTTAATTTACTCTTACAGATATAGCTTTAACAATTCTAAGGATAAAATAAATAAATAAAATGTCATGAAAGGTGATTATCATACATACAATAAAGTAAATTAAAAAAACAAAAAAACAGACAATTACGTCCAGCAAAACAACCCTGTAGAATACAACACCACACAATAGCACAACATGAAGGATTTTCAACAGACTGAATAGGCTGAAACTACAGTTTATTACAACTCTTCCTACAATATACAACATATTTGTCATGAAGGGTATCAGAGAAATACTTACAATATTACCATTTCCTACTATACCAATGCATTCTTGTCATACATTTCAATGAATTACTTTTAAACATTTTTTAATTGCAGAGTGTGCTACACATATTCAGATCCTCAATTCAACTGTTACCTACAGTAGCCTATGTTCACCCCTTTCACTGAAATAATTGTCAATAATGATTATTTGTACACTTGTATGTTTATTGTGCACATTCCTCTCAAGTCATAATCGGTTTTCTCTTATTTTAAACATCTTTTGAATAATTTTAGGTAAAGCTTTATTTTTTATTTTAAACATGATTTGTACTTTTCGTTTTAAATCATTTAAAATTCATGTCTCTCCTTTGAATTATGGATTTGACTTATATGTATTTCCACATACTTCCACACAATAAATACTGTATAAGTGAAAAGTACATTTACTCAGGAACTGTACAATTTTGAGGTACTTTACACAGGCATCACCATTTACATGTAATGTATATATTTCTACTCCACCACATTTCAGAGGGAAGTATTGCACTTTTGTTTGACAGCTATTAACTAATTGCTAGAGTTTACATGCAGAACATACAATTAAGATATCACATATTATTCAAGATTAAACTACCCAGCAGTATATAAAGTAGTTGACCAGCTACATTAAAATGCTGCCTACTTAGAATCCAATAATACTTTTACTTTGATATTTTATTTGCATTTTTCTGATAATACCTATTTTTTTGTAATCAGAACATTTACTTGTAACAGAGTATTTTTTTACATTGAAATACTACATTTACTTAAGTAAAGGATCTGAGTACCACCACTTGTAAAATGGCCCGATTCACTATTAATTGTGATCACATTTTTTTATTTTTTTAAATATTATTTGAACCGAAGAGATGTAGACATACGATCAGCAATACAGCAGTGAATAAAGGTAATCAAAAGGTAATCAAACCAAACATTATGTATAGGGAACGGGTCAGTAAAGTTAACAAAAATATGACAGACCACAAAAAACACTATCTACACACCCACGCTAAAGAAAAAACATATATATATATATATATATACATACATACATACATACATACATGCACATACATGCACATACATAAAAACCATGCATACTAACATATTGCACATATATTCATGTCTGCAATAGGAACAAAGTGAAGATCATTAACATAAGTAATATTGATATAAACGGTGTTGCTTCAACCCTTATAAAATAAGCAAGTATTATCACACCGAAATATGTCTACAACAATCGATAAGGAAACAGATTATAAAGACAAAACAGGGAAGAAGAACTAAAACATATCACAGAACAGGACCAGAGGGAGATTCATGAATAAATAAATAAAGTTAAATTTGAGAACTAAAGAAATAGATGACACTATTAATTTAAAGGGGACATATTATGAGAAACTCATGTTTTCAGTGCTTGTTCACATACATTTGGGTATCTGGAGTGCCTACCATCCCACAAACAAGAAATAAGATAATAATACAATAAGACAACCCAGTCAGTTTTTTGTGGGCTGCCTAGATCAGAAAACATGTGATTCAACAAGCCATTCAGATTTGACTCCCCTTCCTATGTCACATGCAGGTGTAACATGGTTAATAATGCTTCCACTTGCCATTGTACCAGAGTATATACTGTATATATGTGTATTTTGGTTCAGTGTTCTATCACTTTAAAATATGTGTGGTTGCCTTTAAGGGAATGACTCACCTCACATTCTTCCCAGTTTAACTTGTCCGTGTAAGGGGTAAGTCACGATTATAACAATGTGCAGATTGTTTAAAGAGAGTGTACTCTATGTACCTAGAGGAGTTGAGACATGGAAAAAGACTTGTGCGGGATTGTAGATTTGCAAATTTATTATATCTGTTCTACGAACAACCACATGTGCTATGTTGCCAAGTTGTTGCTAAGTTAGCCAACTACCAAGCCGTGTGTTGTGTGATAACATGAGTGTTTCTATATTTCTGGTAACATCATTACTGAAGATATATGTTCCAGAACAGTCAAGTGACCGCACTGTTTTTCTGTTATCAGAATAAACCAGCTCAACTGGGAATCCTGGCCTGTGGTGTCCTTTGGTGCCTTCAAATGAAACTCGTGAACTCGTGTTTACAACATGGGAAGTCGTGTACACAATATGCTTGGCGTTCGAGTGGTTAAAGTCGTGAGAACACCGCTGCTAAGCAACGGCATAATTAACGTTACTGTCAGCATCTAGGAGCCACAGAGGCTAACAGTTTAGCAAGCTAGCAAGTAGGTAACATAATGCAGGAAATACAAAGGCATAATAACAGAGGAAAAAGATGAGGCCGTTGTGAATATCAACATTTTCCTCAGACATATTATAGAATTACGAAGAAAAACAATATACGACTAAAATTACAATATATTCACTTCACTACCGAATAATTAACTTCCATGGCCTCCGCCATTTCTGACAACGTCAACAAACACGTCACAACTCGTAAACTCAGAGCTTTTAGAAACTTTCCACTTATGAGGTTGTGATTACGACATGAGGGGGGGACGTTCATATGGACTCATCTCGTGAACACGGTAAACATTACTCCATCAGAAGGCACCATTTATAACACATTGCAAGAACACACCTGTTACACAGGCTCATTAGAATATACCACCCACGGCTTGAGAACTACCTTTACAAAGGTGCACCATATTTTTCTCGTTAGCCAATCAGAGCCGACTGAGCTTTTTCGGGAGGGGAGTCTCTTAAAGAGACAGGCGCTGAAACGGAGCATTTCAGACAGAGATACAGATATATTCAGACATAAAGTATGAGAAAAATAATGTGTTTTTTGAAAAATAAAAGCTGCAGTGGGTAGAAATGAAGCAAATGTGATTAAAGAAAGTTATTTTTATAAAACGGTCGCTATAGCCTGACAGTAGTACATGAGACAGGTAATCTGAAAAAAATCATGTGCCTCTGTGTCCTCCGGTGCTCATAATGGCATCTGCAAGATTTCAAAGACCGGAGGAAAACAACCAATCAGAGCCGAGCTGGAGCCTGCAATCTCTGAGCAGCTGTCAATCACTCACAAAATCCGATCAAACGGTCAAACTAGGCAGCGCTGATCAAATATGAATCAATATTCGGTTACTGTAATGCCTATTTCTCACCTCAAATGTTTTCAGAATCATCTTGTAGTGTACTGTTTAGCTGTAAAATGAGAAAGTTTGTGACCCGGCAGCCATGTTGAGAACCATTGATGAAATACCAAGCACTGCCCACCAGCCGGAGCACAGCCAATAGGAACGCTCTCTCTCTTTGAAATGACCTGTGATTGGCCAAAGTCTCCCGTCAGGGACTAGATTTTTTAAAGCCTGAAAACAGAGCCATGAGGAGGAGCAGAAGTCTAGTTTTCTCTCAGAGCACTTGAATTACAATATGATGAAAGGTTATTATGGATTTTTTGCCCAATGACACCAAAAACTTTCTGCCTACTGCAGGTTTAAAACATGTAAACAACACCCAAAATACAAGTATGAACCTGAAAACGAGCATGATATGTCCCCTTTAAAAAAAAAAAATACACTTAAAACCATTATGTGGGAATACTTTACTGTTTTATCACAAACACACCTTAAAGAGTGTTTTTTATCTCCCCGTGAGAGGCACGTGTGTTGAAAGAGTTAAGCCCTCCTCCTCCTGCAGTCACCCTGCAGAGAGGAATAGGCGGAGTCTGGGTTCACATAGTTTTTGTATGATGAAGAGAGCAGTCACTGTGCGTTAGTGTGTAGAGAGAGAGACAAGGGGAGAAACGGGGCTCAACATGGAAACGAGATTAGCCGTGAGTTGTAAACTAGTCCCGGTGTTGAAGTGAAGAACCAGCAGCTCCTGACTGACCGCCATCAGGATTATTATGCCCAGCGCCAACGTGTCCGTACGAAGTTTATCTGAAGTGGAGAAATACCTCAGCAGCCGGATGGTGAGTAACGCTATCATTGTTGTGTGATAACCAGCAGGTCCCGTACTGTACCAGAGACACATTGTCTCTTCGTCAACACGTCATGTGAAACCAAACAGCTGCTCCGCTTAAAGCTGCACATTTCTCCCAACAAAGAGCCTCTAACCCGGCGACACATTCAGGCACATCACGTAGAAAACAGCATTTCTTTATGGAGATGTTTAGTGATAAGAGGGTGTCTTCAAGTATCTGTCGCTGTAAACTCTGAGTGGTCGGGACGTAATGGGTTTGTCCACATATTTGACGATATCCACACAATAGTCTTTCTGTGCTGCCTTACATCCTAATTAGGGTGTAAACTAACGATTCTTTTTTATATCAGTTAATCTGGCGATCATTTTATCGTAGGGCTGAGCAATATGGCGATATATATCGTAGAAACAATATAAAAATATATATATTTTTATATAGTCTATAGTTTCTATCGCGATATAGGCCAGGCCCAGCTATAAATATTTATTTTTTTCTCTATAATTTCACTTAAAACTGTTGTGTTTAATTCACACAGGACTATACAAAAATAGGCTTTATCATGTGGTTATTTCATATAGACTATTTATGTATTGAATTACCAGAAAACATGCTATATCGTGATATGTGTTGTTATAGGGATATGAAATGACCTATATCGCAATAGAAGATTTTGGCCACATCGCCCAGACCTATTTCGTTGGTTATGCGATTCATTGTTTGGTCAATAAAATGTCATAAAATAGTGAAAAATAGTCCCCACAAGTTCCCACAGGCCAAGTTGATGTCTTTAAATGTCTTGTTTTGTTCAACCAACAGTCCAAAAGATTTTCAGTTATGCAAAATATCCCCACGGGTGAATTTGGATCCAGTGAATTTTGGGGATTATGGTTTTAAAAAATTACTTGAATGATTAATTATCATTATATCATTATTTACTTTATTATTGCCAGGCAACAGTGTTGGTGGTAATTGTTTTGGTACAGCATGTAGCTTGGTTTCAGTGTAAAGAAAGAGAGAAGAAAACTAGCAAACCGACACCATAAACCATTACAACACTAACAAAAAGTAAACATGAATTTGAAGATATGTACAGTGAAAATATATATGAACTAGAGCTGCAATGATTAATAGATTAGTTATTAAATTAATTGCCAACTATTTGATAATCGATTTGTTGGTTTGAGTCATAGTTGTGCCGTTTAAAGCTGCACATTTCTCCCAACAAAGAGCCTTTAAACCTGCGACACATTCAGGCACATAACGTAGAAAACAGCATTTCTTTATGGAGATTTTTAGTGACACAAGGGTGTCTTCAAGTATCTGTCACTGTAAACTCTGAGTGGTCGGGACATAATGGGTTTGTCCACATATTTGACGATATCTTTCTGTGCTGCCTTACATCGCAATTAGGATTGAAACTAACAATTATTTTTTATATCAGTTAATCTGGCGATAATTTTATCAATTTTCCGATTTATTGTTTGGTCTATAAAATGTCAAAAATAGTGAAAAATGGCCACCATAAGTTCCCAGAGCCCAAGTTGATGTCTTTGCTTGGTTTGTTTAACCAACAGTCCAAAAGATTTTCAGTTCAAGAAACTATCCCCAAAAAATATCCCATGGGTGAAGTTGGATCCAGTGAATTTTGGGGATTTGGGTTTAGAAAATACTTGAATGATTAACTAATTATCAATATATTTTTATTTTCTTTGATTAATCAACTAAATCTTTACAAGATACAAGAGACTTTATTATTGCTAGGCAACAGTGTTGGTGGTAATTGTTTTGTTACAGCATGTTGCGCAGGTCCAGTGCAAAGGAAGAGAAGAAAACAAGCAAACGGAAACCATAAACCATAACAACAACGCTCTCATCAAGGAAACACATCAATGTGAAAATATATGATATGAACAGTTAAATTCCTCAGCATATCAAGTAGCCCAACAGACAGATAGTACAATGATCGATGTACCAGTGCAAACAAGTCCAGTCCAGTTTCAGCTCTAATGGACATTTGCAGGTGTTTTTTGACTGTTGTAGTGCCATCGAGTGACCAAGTCCAGTAACCCAGTCCTGTAGTGAATACTTGTTGTGTCTTGAATGGAACTGGTTGATATTGATTCATCCATTATGGTAACTGATTCTTTTATGCTGTAGTTTGTGGTGATGTTGTATTGCATTGCAGGTGTTTCTAATATTTGTCCTCCTCCAACCAAGATGGACAAAGCATTTCACTTCCAGTACAATAGAAACAGAAAGTCTTAAGTAAGGTATTTATGGCAGTTGTTTCGTATTGTTTCTGTTTTTGTGTCTACTCAATGACTCAATGCTGGACCTTATTTGTAGTGGTCGCTCGTGTTAACCATTTTGTATATCCTGACATTTAGCATATACATCATCACAGCAGATGTAGGAAATCTTCTCTGAAGTAAAACATAATTTGACATTTTTCTGAAAATATAATGATTTTATCATAGCGATCACATAATCTTCATTTACCACTAAACAGATTATTTCAATATCATACACTTAACACATTATACTGTAATGAGTGAAGTGTATAAGTATTGATAATGTTTTGTTAACATTAATTCAAAGCCTGCAACAAAGAGGGGATTGAAATCACATAGAGAAATGTACCGGTTACTGTCAGAGCCTATCCCATTTTATGTCTTTACGCAGAAATGTAGTCAAGTTTAGGGCTGCAACTAACGATTCTTTTCATTATCGATTAATCTCTCGATTATTTTCTTAATTAATTGATTAGTTGTTTGGTCTATAAAAGAAAAGAAAATGGTGAAAAATGTCCAAAGCCCAAGATGACGTCCTCAAATGTCTTGTTTTGTCCACAACTCAAAGATATTCAGTTTACTGTCATACAGGGGTAAAGAAACCAGAAAATATTCACATTTAAGAAGCTGGAATCAGAGAATTCTGACTTTTTTTATCTTAAGAAATTACTCAACCGATTAATCAATTATCAAAATAGTTGGCGATTAATTTAATTGTTGACAACTAATCGATTAATCGTTGAAGCTCTAGTCAAGTCAGTCAATTTTATTGATGTAGTTGCCTGAAAGTGCTTTAAAATCTGTACAACACATAACTCCCTCTATCCTTAAACCATTGACTCAGATAAGGAAAAAAACAACCCCTAAAACACCTTCAACACTCCACTAACAGGTTTTGGGGAAAACCATCGAACCATTTGTCAGTGTTAATGTATGATACTCAGAAAAATCCCCTTATGTGCCTTGACAGATCAACCTGAGTATGCACATTTAAAGCCAGTGGCTTTCAGTTGCGGTGACACCGCGGAGAGGAATGCTCCGTCAGTTGTGAGTCTTGTGCAACCAGAAAGTCAGTCAGGTGTCGTGCAGCAGGTTGTTTCTCTTCCCAGTATCATGTACGAGCCTTCAGGCCACTCTTGTCACCTTCAGTCTTCAAAGGGAACATGCATCTGAAAGGGAGCTCTGGCAGCTTTTCTTCAGCCTGTTTAGTTTGTATTAAAACTCCCCTGCTGCCATGTTAGCAATTGCAGACACTTCAGATTAAAGTGTAATAAACTCTAACTCTTATAAATTAATGAAATCAATAACATTTCCCATGGAGTAGAGCTTGAAAGATTCACACACAAATAATTTGAGGCAGCCTCTCAAGTAAACAATTAGGCTGTTGTAATATAACCACCAACACAATATAATGGAGCAACATATCTGACGATTTTTGGACTGTGTAATTATGCTTTTCCTCCTTTTGTTGGCTGCAAATGACATTCCAGTTTCTTGTTCCTCAAAAAGCCATTGTGCTGCAGATAAAGTGGGTAAGAGGCCAAAGATGATGCAACACCTCAGCTTGAGTCGGAGTCTGTTTAACCCTCACTGACTGGATGGCGGCACTTTAGAGATCTGTGTTGCATTTCTCAGTGATGTGTTTTATTTTACATTTTAATCTGTCGCATTATCTATCGTAATCAGTGGGCAAACTGGTTGCAAAACGAAGTCTGATTGTATAGAAGTCTATGAGAAAATGACCCTACTTCTCACTTGATTTATTACCTCAGTAAACATTGTAAACATGAGTTTATGGTCTCAATCGCTAGTTTCAAGTCTTCTTCAATGCAGCATGATGTTCATTTAGTAAATTATGGTCCCATTTAGAGTCAAATAGACCATAAAGCAGGGTATGCTTTAGGGCGTGGCTACCTTGTGATTGACAGGTAGCTACCACAGCATTGTCCGGTCCCTTTCACTGTGTGTTTTCAGTTCATAGAGGTTAATTATAACCTTTTTGGTCACCTGAAAATGTCTTATTAAGTGTTTGGTTGTACTTAGCTCCACCCTCTCGTGTCACTTCTGGTTGCAAAAAAACAAGATGGCGACGGCCAAAGTGCCAAACTCGAGGCTTCAAAACGGCAGTCCACAAACCAATGGGTGACGTCACGGTGACTACGTCCGCTTCTTATATACAGTCTATAATCGTAATTGCAAAATTCTAGGGCTTTTGTACATACTGTACTTTATGTTATACCTTAAATATCTGAATGTATCTATCAAATTATTTTTCCTAATTGAAAAGTTTGAATGGCTTTTACTATTTTTATAATGGTTTTGCCTCTTCTCTGTTTGTATATCTCATTTGTTTTCCTTTTATTTGTTTTTGTAATTGACTCGATGTCATTGTAAATGAGGGTTCGCCCCGCAATGATCTCTCGAGTATAAATACATGTTGAATGAATGAATGTCTGTCCTCGCATGAACCTTATGCTTCACCTGTAGTGGCTTTCAAACAATCATGTCACCTGACAAAAGGCAAACATTCACAATCACATCAGCAACCTTTTAATATGCTATGTTCTGTATGTTGTGAATCATTATCTGGCAAATATTGTCCTCCTTTTTTTATTCTCTCTATTATGTTTTTCATGGCTAATGAGCTGCTTGACTCTTCAGCAACCCTGCTACGTCACCGGCTCTATTCACTCTCTCACTTTGCATCAGTGCATTGAATATAGCTGCATATTTATCTTAATTGAATCCCCATTCAATACTTTCCCAGTCCACAGGGGCAAGCAGACGCTGGGAGTGTTAATGGGCTATTGATTCAGTCCTGGACCAGCTTGTCTATGAGATAATAGCGAATACGTCTTGAGCAATTCACTCCGCCGGCCTCCCGGGGATTAGTCATTCAGGAAACTCAACACGTCAAACTCTAGTTTTATTTCCTCGGTTGTTCTGATGAGGCATACTGTTACTGTTTGGCCTCTGAAGGAAGGTTTTGCAATCAAAGTTTCGCCACATATGCAGCTGTGGGATGCAGATGAGAGGAGGAGGGTCAGCTTTCTGACTACAATCAAAGATGTGCTCCCTGACGCTCTCCCTCTCTGGTTTTCTTCCCGTCTCCCTGTGTGAGCTCTGAGTGGGAGAGCGTCTGTATCCATGAGGATCAGCTGGAGGGAATACCAATAAGCACCGCGGGCTTCTTCCCCTCTGTGGCTCTGTTCTCGGCTGAAGGGACGGTTTTGTTCCATCTCAATGAGTGTGCCAGCTCTGTTGCCCCGTGTGTGTGTGTGTGTGTGTGTGTGTGTGTGTGTGTGTGTGTGTGTGTGTTTGTGTGTGTGTCTGTGTGTGTGTGTGTGTGTGTGTGTGTTTATTTGGGGTGCTCAGAGGGAATGACAGATAGAATAAGTGCCACACTATGTACCACACACACCACAGCCGCATCATTTTGATCCAATTTCCTCAGATCATCGCAAACACCTGCGCCTGTAGTTGTATGTGCCTGCATGACCTGACCTCTACTTTGTGAACTGATGGTTTCATCAGATTACAGCTGCAATTCTTTGCACTTGCAAACATTACTTCCTCGTAATGCCTTCCTGTTTGCATTTGAAAATGTCTGTGGTTATATTAACACCCCCCCCCCCACCCTGCCTAACAGGAACAGCGAGTTTAACAAGAAACAGGCTCAGTTTCTGTACGTCCTGCTAATCTTAACCAATATTTATTTATACCACCCGGTTGTGACTAATTTGTGTGCTTCCACCTCACTCCACTTTAACCCATTTGTGCCCAAAGACAATATTTAGTATGAAGAGGAAAAATGCCACAACATTTGTTCTGATTGGTCAAAAGTCTTGAAATTTGGGACGGACATACTTTAGGCAAGGATCTAACAGTACAACTTTGAAATTTTTGGATCACACGGAAAATCACACTTTTATTAAAGCTGCAGTGGGTAGAAATGGAGAAAATATGATTAAAAAAAGTAATTTTTTTATAAAACGATCACCATATCCTGACAGTAGTGCATGAGACAGGTAATCTGTAAAAATCATGTGCCTCTGTGTTCTCCGGTGTCCTCCGGTGCTCCTAATGGCATCTGCAAGATTTCACAGACCGGAGGAAAATAACCAATCAGAGCTGATCTGGTGTCTGCCGTCTCTGAGCAGCTGTCAATCACTCTCAAACTCAGATCAAACGGTCAAACTAGGCAGAGCTGATCAAATATGAATAAATATTCTGTTATTTTAATGCCCATTTCTCACCTCAAATGTTTTCAGAAACGTCTTGTAGTGTACCGTTTAGCTGTAAAATGAGAAGGTTTGTGACCCGGCAGCCATGTTGAGATCAGTTGAGGAAATACCAGGCACCGCCCACCAGCCGGAGCACAGCCAATAAGAACGCTCTCTCTCTGAAATGACCTGTGATTGGTCAAAGTCTCCTGTAACGGGCTACATTTTTTAAAGCCTGAAAACAGAGCCATGAGGAGGTGCAGAAGTCTAGTTTTCTCTCAGAACACTTGAATTACAATATGCTGAAAGGTTATTATGCAATTTTTGCCCAATGTTGCCAAAAACTTGTTGCCTACTGAAGCTTTAATAGTCAATGTCAGGATTTTTGAAGAATTAGGAAAAACGCTAACATTGTGTTTATTAAATGTTTTCCATATGAAATCTTTACACTGCATGTCTGTGGAAATCTTTGATATTTAACTTATTATGAGTTCATAGATACCAGATACTTGATTGTGCTCCTTGTAGTTTCTGAGATAGTCCTTTTCTTATCATACTATATCTAGTATTTGGGCACATGGGACTACTGTCTATTTCAAAAACAGTAGTCCCATCATGTGCCCAAAGACTAGATATAGTATGATAAGAAAAACGTACTTTTCAGCCAAAAGGTTTGACCGATTTGGGAAATTTCTACACATTTGTGCGCTTAGGCAGGCTCAGATAACACTACTACCAAAGGAAATGAAAAATTTCAGTTGCCAGCACAAATGGGTTAATGCTGAATTGCTGCTTTTCCTCTTTCTTCTGGTGCTGCAGTGGGCAGATGAGGTCTGCTTTTGCATGAAAAACTGAATCGCTAACTAGATCATTGATCCAAGAGAGAGAGCACACTGAGGTGCAAGATAAGCAGCATCTGCAGTTTCTGTCGACTCCCCCCGACTTTGCCCCCCAAAATGTGGCTATGATTTGGAAGGATTTCTCTCACAGCTCTCCCTTGTTGGGCTAAGATTGAGGCTAATACAGTTGGATCTTTATGTTGTGCTGTCTAGCGCGGTCAGAGCATATTAAATGGGTCATGGTGTTGGACAGACGCTGTGTGCTATGTAGGGCAGCGTGGGGGACAGGGGGCTCAAACAGGGCCGAGGTGTAAGGGAGGCACCCCGGGGGCACAGAGGGCCTCCTGTTGGTGGAGATGATGATGATGATGATCGGGATGATGTGTGCTGCTGTGTTGTGTTTGGGAGCATCCTCCCTTTGTTCTATTCCTGTCCTCCGTAGCGCTCTCTCTGTTTTGTCTCCCACTTCATGCCTGTCTCTCTTCTTCTGCTCTACTGACACACTAATAATATCAATGTGTGAGTCAAACAGCAGTGGGCGTTTGCCTGGCTCCTTAATTTCAAAGACAACATTTTCTCACATTGATAGTGGTAAACCAGATTTTAAGCATATGATCAGAGAGATGGGTCTCACACATCCCAGCTTTTATATCCCAAAGAATCACAGTCGGTAAGCGCAAGTAGGAGTTCATCGTGTTGCTCGAGGACGCCCGTACATGTCACCTGGCTGGAGATGTAAACTCTACCCTGTGGGCAACCACCAGGTCTGAGAAGTGAAGCCAATGCTGAAGTGCCTTAAGCTTGCATTCTTTCTAATATCCAGCAGGGGGCGACTCCTCTGGTTCCAAAAAGAAGTCTGATTGTATAGAAGTCTATGAGAAAATGACCCTACTTCTCACTTGATTTATTACCTCAGTAAACATTGTAAACATGAGTTTATGGTCTCAATCGCTAGTTTCAAGTCTTCTTCAATACAGCATGATGTTCATTTAGTAAATAATGGTCCCATTTAGAGTCAAATAGACCATAAAGCAGGGTATGCTTTAGGGCGTGACTACCTTGTGATTGACAGGTCGCTACCACGGCGTTGTCCGGTCTGGGTGTTGTCAGCGGTTTCGTCTTCCAACTTTAATCCTTTCACAGTGTGTTTTCAGTTCTTGAAAGTTAATTGTAACATTTCGGTCGCCTAAAAGTGTCTTATTCAGCGTTTGGTTGTACTTAGCTCCACCCTTTTATGTCACTTCTGGTTGCAAAAAAACAAGATGGCGACGGGCAAAAACAAAGGCTTCGTCCTAAATCACATACTATGCACTACATACTGAATGTGTACTATCGTCCAACATATTTTTGTGTGAATGAACAGTAGTATGTATCTTTTCGGACGCACTGAGCAGTAATTTACGTCGTCACTTCCTGAGAGCCTCCTTGCTGGTTGGAGATTTGTAACCATGGTAACCCGTGCCAACCTCATGTGACCAAAACGACGGTTTGTGAGAATCAAAGTCTGAATTAATTTAAAATATATATTACGCCTAGCAAAGTGAAATCTTATTCTTACAGTTAAATTTAAGCATTATTGATGTTACAGAGCTATCCATCAAAGTCTGTTATGAACGTTGTCGTCACTATCGCATTGCTTTGTGGGATATTTATGCAACCGTAGTGCCCAGCGTTGCATACTGTAATATTTCACTGGAAATAGTATGCAATTCGCTTGGTTTCATACTAAGGTTTCGGACATGCTATAATATCTCACATACTGTTTTAGCTTACTAAATAGCATGTTAGTATGGAATTTCGGATGCAACCGAAGATGGCGACGGCCAAAATGCCAAACTCGAGGCTTCAAAATGGCAGTCCACAAACTAATGGATGACGTCACGGTGACTAAGTCCACATCTTAGATACAGCTCATGACTCTACCCTGTGTTAAATTTGTGACCTCTCAGTTAAGGACTGTCCACCTAACTGTCAGACTTTACCGCCGCCATCTGCCGCACTGTAGCAGCTTTTCCCCCCTAGTTACTGGGCTTTCACCCCTCCCGTCCCGTCGTCTCCTGCCATCCCCAAAGACCTTCAATCCTCACCCTGTTTCACTGTCCTACCTCGAAAACCCCTGAAGACCGCCTGCATAAGTGTATGGGGGTCAACGGAGTGAAAAGTAGGGCAGCTCCTCAGCAGATTTCGGAGGACATTTTCATCAGCGTGAGTCGAATTCATTTAGCAGAGCCGCTCATCCAGAGAGACCCTCAGATTAGCCAGCATGGGTAGAGCCGCGATGGAAATGGGCTTATTAGATTTCTTATCAAAAAATAGTCAGATGTCGTTTTTGGGTTCGAGTGTGTGTGTGTGTACACATCTGGGTCGTGTTATTCGTGTTATCTGAGCTGCTCTCGTGAATCAGGGGACTCATCCTGCCAAAAGACATCTTGTTTTTATAAGAAAAAACTTCCCTCATTCCAGCTGTGTAATACAGCTTTGGCTCGACTCACTACTACTCCAGATGCTTTTGCTGCAGGCCTCAGCAGTGATCCATCATTGGCTGCCAGGTCACAATTTTACGCTCATCCTGAATCTGATATCACAGCACCTTGAAGCAATAAACGTCCCCTGTGTTGTGTGTTTGGCCCCTAATATGCTACAGAAGAGAATATTGAACATGTCAAAGTTGAGGCCGGTGCTGGGAGAGTGCCTGAAGAGCTAGCTTAGTTCCAGTGCTGCATAAATAGCATGCAGTCTAAGCCGTCTGGTTGAACAGGCAGCTCTTTGTGTTTGTTGTTCGAAAACTAAGAAGACTGAGTAATATGAGCAACCTACACGCAAGCCTGCCCTACACTTCCTCTTGAAGAAGGAGGATTTCAGGCTCCGCTTTCTTTTGTATGACAAACAGGTTTGACGAAAGGACGGTTTACTGTTCGTGTGAACCTAACTGTTTTGACAAGAGCAGGATTGTGATTGGGCGCAGGGCTCCTCAGGCTATACGTCAGGCCAGTGAATCCATATGCAGCAGCTCGCTCATCAGAGTCCTGGACAGAGCAGAGGTAGGACACGATGACAAAGTGTTGCTTTTTGCTTCGCAGACAAAGAGTCCAGTGTGTTCAAGAAGGACAGATGCCAGAGGAGGGGGGGGGAGTGGGATGAGGACAGAGGCTGAAATACCCCATGCATGCTTGTAGAAAGAAGCATGGCATTTTCTGGTTACACACTATACATAAATAAGTATGGAGGCTAATATGTATATACAGGATAATTGAACTTGAAGTTTACAGCCATGCTAGCAGTTGGTTGGAGCTGTACTTGCTTTGAGGCAGATGCTAGTGCTAACATGGTAACATGCTGATGTTTAGCAGGGGGAGGAGGATGATGATGATTAGTGAAACAGGACTTTGATGACTTGGGCTTTCATTTACCTAGTAGCCTATTATCATATTGCTATCTATGTCAGTTGAATGCCATCCATTTAATAACCTTGCAACTGATATAAGAGAATAAAGTACTTTCATTTGGCTATTGCAGGAAACCATTGCGAAACAAAATAGCCAAATTTATTTTGTTATGAGCCTTAATAATAATAATTCACCAATAAAGAGTGGTTAAACCATGTCAATGACCTTTCCATTTGATTTCTGGTGTTAAATGTATGTGAAGAAATGGGTTCATTTGCATTTGTATGTTATCTGGTCACCGTAATTATGAAAATCTGCATTTTCACCACTCGTGTACATCAATGACGAACCCCATGGGCCATTAGTTGACCTCGGCAACATGAAAAAACTCGACACCATTAGGGTCCTAAAAACACAGGTTACAAAAAAATGCCATGCAGGTACATGGGAAGCTATTTTTCCTGCTAGACTAATATTGTTTACCATCTTAGTTTAGCATGTTAGCATGCTAACACTTGCTAATTGGCACTGAACACAAAGTACAGCTGAGGATGGCGTGAATGACACATGACAATTCTCACTGGAATGAATAGGCGCCATCATGGGGTCCGATATCCAGTTCTTATAATACATCCATGAGCGTTACAGGAAAAGTCAGCGAAGTTATTAGGATTCATCCACTGGGGAACGTGAATGTCAATGTGATTACAAAATGACAGTCTATCCCATAGTTGTTGAGGTATTTCAGTATGTAAATTGGTGGATGGACAGACAGACAGACAGACAGATAGACAGACATTGCTCATAGAGCAGCTTCTGTGTTGCACATATAGTGAAAAAAACACATTGTAGTAATAAATGATGTCAGACATGATGCACCAGATTCTTGCTCACTGGTATCATCACCCTCACAAACAAGTTTGACTCGTTGATTGAGTATGAGGTCACTCATAATAACAATAGCAAGTAAATGGGAATGTGTAATTGGATAACTTAAATCCAACTGGTTTCAACGAGGAATAGTCTATTCTTCTGAGTGACAATGTGTTACTGTGTTATTATCTGATGTACGTCATGCTTAATCACCCTATTATTGGTAAACCCTGTCTTAAGTTCAGTCATGTGTTCGAGGAGTGTGTGGTGAACTCTAGATGCATTGGTCAATAGTAAAGGTGCTTAGCTTGCAATATGTAACCGTTATGTGGTGATGTGGAAATGCTAAGCAGGATTCAGCCCTGAGTCTTAGCTGTGATCTGTTTATTTGCTTCAAGCTAGCCGTGTTACATTTGTTCAGGATTAGTGCAGCTTTGCATCGCCCATAGTGCTTGTTGTACAACACTTTGTTGATCAGCTTACACCTCTTGTCTTACACTGGCGTGTAACTGTGATCAAGATTTGGTGGTTTGTTAGGCCACCGTTATATTGCAGTTACATTACACTTCTCTAAAAAGTCTAAAAATAATGCTCCGAAACCTGATTAAATTCCGTCTTCACAGCTCTGCTCAGGTTTCTGCTTTTGGTTTCCTGCCATAGTTCAACTTGCTTTCTTGAACCATTTTTATTCTGTTTCACTTCCTCAAGTCTACAGCAGACCTCTGTGTCAGACAGTGAACTATTGAGACATCAGTCAGAAACCGACTGTAATGTTGAGCCTTTATCAGGAAAATGTCAATTTACTGTAAAACTTGTTTTATCAGTCTGTTGTTGCGAGTACCATCTTCTATGCTGTGGTGTGCTGGGGTGTGGGAATCAAAGCAAAGGACACCAACAGACTGAATAAACTAATAAATAAGGCAGATTCTGTCATTGGTTCCAAGCTGGTCACACTGGGGGATGTGGTGGAGGACAGAACGCTTGCACAACTGCTGGCGATCAACACCTCCCACCTCCTACACAGCATGACAGCCACACTAAAGAGCACCGTTAGCAACAGACTTATTCAACCCTGGTGTGTAAAGGAGCATTACAGGAAATCAGTCCTGTTTGGTCTGTAAAGTGAAGCCAGTGCTGAAGTGCCTTAAACTTGTATTCCTTCAAATAGTCAGCAGGGGGGAGAGTCCTCTGGTTACAAAAAGAAGTCTGATTGTATAGAAGTCTATGAGAAAATGACCCTACTTCTCACTTGATTTATTACCTCTGTAAACATTGTAAACATGAGTTCATGGTCTCAATCGCTAAATCGTAAATTATGGTCCCATTTTGAGTCAAATAGACCTTAAAGCAGGGTATGCTTTATGACGTGGCTACCTTGTGATTGACAGGTCGCTACCACGGCGTTGTCCGGCCTTGGAGTTTTCCGTGTTTTCATCTTAGAACTTTAACCCTTTCACTGTGTTATTTCAGTTCATGAAAGTTAATTATAAGTATATTATAATGTCTAATTCAGCGTTCGGTTGTACTTAGCTCCACCCTGTCGTATCACTTCTGGTTGCAAAGAACCAATATGGAGACGGCCAGAAACCAAGATGGCGACGGACAAAATGCCGAACTCAAGGCTTCAAAATGGCAGTCCACAAACCAATGGGTGACGTCACGGTGACTACGTCCACTTCTTATAAACAGTCTATGCTATCAGACTTTGCAACTCTTTGCACATCAAGAACATTGAATACACTTGAATAATATATTGACCGACTTCATATATAACTTATATTTGAATCTGTGTTTGTTATATTATCTTGTATTTTAATGTGTCTGGCTGCGAATTAATTACCCTCCGGGGATTAATAAAGTAAACTATCAATCTATCTAAATAGGGGACAGAGTCTGAATAAGGGATTTCCCGAACCTTGTGGCCTCGTGTGACATTATCACTGACCTACATTAGATGTGCGAGCTCCACTTTTTTCACACATTAATAGCTGTTATCTGAATTGTGTCATCTGCGTCATCTGTGTGCTATACTGTAAACAAACAGGATTAAATTCTGGCTACTAAAACACAACAGATGTGCCCAAATAAGAGCATTACATGCACACCCAGATTGTCTCACTGTGGCAATAACAGGAAAGCTGAATAGAGCAGAGGCGAGGACTCGCTATATAAAATTATTGTATAAGAAGAGCAAATACAGAAAACTTAAATTTAAAAAAGCATTATAGGAAATGTTTTATTACCTGAGTCTTAGTTTAAACAAAATTCCCTAGTGGGATAATAAAGAGAACCTAACCTAACCTAATTTTTTCGGTCATCACCACCAGCCGCTTTCCAGAGACTCGAGGAAGCAGCAACAAGACACAGTGGCATAGCAACGCCAGCAGAGTGGATTTAAAAAACAGTTTAACCCAATTATCCAAACCATTCATTGATGAATGAGAGTGTTTGTTGTAGATGTCATTGTACTGCAGAGCTACTTAGCAGCGGCCACGGCCTGTAGTTGTGCACATACATATTTTTGCAATGCAATTGTAGATGGTAATGGACAGTTAAAGATCTTGTCCTTCATTTTACCTTTTAAATACAGGATTTAAATCATGGATGTATAAAGAGAACTGGATACAGCGTTGTAGGCGGGCTCCTGTTCATTCCTATGAGAGTTGCTCAGTGGCGCATGAGGCCAAAACTGTTCGACTGCCGAGTGATAAGGTACCCGGATCATCCTGCGATCTTCCGCATCCATTGGTCCCACGGAGCAGGCGCAGTAGAGTTTCCTTTAACTCCGCCTCCCAGCCCTCGCTCCAGCCTCGGTCTGGGTCTCATTCACATGAACGGAGGAAGGGAAATAACTCTGGATTCAGCTATTAGTGCATTTTCCAACTTTTAGGACCTCATGATTTAAATAAGGGCTATTCAAGTGTTCGTACTGGGAAGTTGATTCACCTCAAGAAAAATTATCCCCCGAGTTAGAGACCACCGTTTGGCCACTACGAAAATTTGTTTCAATGCCTGGCACTCTTCCTGGCAGCTTGATTTAAATAAACAAACCTGTTTCTATAAAGAATCTATTGATTATGTGAGATAAAATAAAATACTGTATCATAACTGTAACTTGTAACATAACTAACTGAAAGTTAGTTTAAAAAGGAAAAATATTTTATTTATAAGTAATACAATGATTTAACCAAAACTATGGGAGTCTGGAGGCCTGGCCAGAAAGAACAAAAGTATGAAGGAAGTCTGGGCCAGCCACACCAGGGGCCGTAGGACCCAGAGCTAAACTAAACTTTGAAAACGAACTGCAAACAGTACAAAAACTGAACCACCATACCGCCTTCCTCAAAAGAAAATGTGTCTGGAAGAGAGCGCTCCTTCTCCTCCAGCCTCCCACTAATCAGCAGATATGAGGAACAACTGAGAGAGAGAGGAGCAGAGAGAAGAGAGGGAAAAGAGCACAAGAAGGTGGAGCGCGTAACAATAACCAAGAGGAATGATAGTTAAAACTAGAAAATAGGGTCCAATTTTAAAACTGAATGAAATTGTCATTTAATGAAATGCATAAAATTGTAAAGGTAGTTGTTGTTTACCTTTTCCAGATGACCTGTTTTGCTAATTAGACCAAGATTATCTCTGCAAATGCTCCATATCTAATCCAGTTTCTGTATCTGTTTGTCGTTTCTCCTCCTTGCAGGACCGGAGTACTGAGGGCAGTTCCCTGAGCATCCCTGGGTCGATGCGTCGGGGCTCTTCAGAGAACAATCTGGACCTGGATCTGAGTGATGCAAGTCCTGGTTCTGCTCTGGGCCTCGAGGTCCAGCGTAGTCGTTCTTGCTTGGACAACCTCCAGCAGAAGATGCTGAAAGTCACGGAGCAGTTGAAGATCGAGCAGACGGCCCGGGACGAGAACGTAGCCGAGTACCTGAAGCTGGTGAACAGCGCGGACAAGCTGCAGGTCAGTCGCATCAAGCAGGTGTTTGAGAAGAAGAACCAGAAGTCGGCTCAAAACATCGCCCAGATGCAAAAGAAGCTGGAGCAGTACCATCGAAAGATGAAAGACAGTGAAACCCACCACAGCCCGTCCCTTCGCACGCCCACTGTCAAACTGTCAAGCACCTTACCCAGGGAGTCTCCCAGAGAGCTGCTGAGGGACATGACCGGCAGCGGGCGACATCCGACCATGGACAAGATCAAGACCATCGGCCCAGGCGTCTCCCTCTCCCCTCCTTTCTTCTTCAGCAAGCCCCGAGAGTTCGCCAACCTCATCAGGAACAAGTTTGGCAGCGCTGACAACATCGCCCATCTCAAGACCGCACTGGATGCTTCCACGCCGCTGCCCACTGACAGCGCAGCAAAGGGGCTGAGCAGCAGCACCTCTATGGTGGGCAAGCCCAAGTATCCCAGTGATGACGAGTGCTCCTCGGGGAGCGCCTCCATCTCAGCAGACAGTAACGGGAACCCGGCGGGGGGAGTGTCGGCGGGGCAGGCGCAGGGCCAGCAGGCCGGGGGAGACAGCCAGACCAGACTGGCCCTGAGCCTGGAGGAGGTGAGGGAGATCAAAGATGCCCAGAACCAGCTGGAAGAGGACATGGAGGAGATAAAGGCTCAGTTCAAGAGAGAGTACGGCATCATCAGCCAAACACTGCAGGAGGAGAGATACAGGTGTGTTTATATTACTTAAAGGAACAGTGTGTAACATTTAGGGGGATCTATTGGCAGAAATATGGAATATAATATTTAGAAGTATGTTTTCTTTAGTATATAATCACCTGAAACTAAGAATCGTTGTGTTTTCGTTACCTTAGAATGAGCCGCTTATATCTACATACAAAGTGGGTCCTCCTCACGGAGCCGGCCGGCATGTTTCTACCATAGACTGTATATAAAGAAGGACGGCATGACCGCTCCCCGAAAGTGAAGCCAAAACATCTCGATGCCTCCTGGTGACTGGCTGCAGAATAGGTCATAAAACCTGCCCCCTCCATGTTAGCGGATGGGACATGGGCCAAACTAAATACTAATACTAAAGTCTAATACATTTTTCCCAAAGATGGTTTCTGTCATTTGAGGTTGTTCTTATCACGCTGATGTATGTTCAAGTGTTCATTTTTCTGATAAGTTTGGTTTTAATTAGTTATTTGATGCTATATAAAAGGGATGAGACATCATGATTGATAGCTGTGAGTCTCTCACTGACAAGCTACTGCCACGCTCGGCTCGCAATTGGTTCATCACTACTGCTCAGACTCTGGCTCCATATGACGTCAAATCTCCGTATCCGGGATATTTTGGCTTCACTTCTGTACAGTGGGAGGAAGTGGAGACGCGTCGTCCATCTTTATATACAGTATATGGTTTCTACTGCAGCCCAGAAGGGCAAAACCAAACACTGGATCTAGGTTTCCGTTTTCGCGTAAGCCACTGTAGTTCTCCTATACACTTGACACATGGGAGAAGTTTCATCCATTTATCCATCCATTTTCCTCCGCTTATCCGGGGCCGGGTCGCGGGGGCAGCAGGCTCCTCTCTGTTGATACATAATTAATCTTCAAGTTTCAGTTGGTTGCAATTTGCAACCTCACCACTAGATGCCGCCAGATCCTACACACTGTCCCTTTAATATTTCATTGTCCTTCAGCGCCACACCTAATGTCTAATGTTATGTCTATTCTCAGGTTTAGAATAATTACTATGCATCTAAACATGTTAATAACCATAAATGGTAGATGTAATTCATCACACTAACATCAGCAGAAGCACTTCATATACAGTACGTTCAAATCTGCCTATAAATTAGGGCTGAACGATTTAGAAAAAATATCTAATTGTGTTTATTTTGACTGGTAGCAATTGCGATATGATGTGCAATATAATATTATATAAAAAATATATATATAAAATAAAATATAAAAATATATATAAAAAATAATAATATGGAATAATTTTTACATCGCTATTCTCATTTTCAGTGAAAAACATTCAAATGGTTATGGTGTGATTTTTGTGGGGATTTGTACCAAACAAAGATGTTTTCTTAAGTCTGTAGAATATGATGTGTAGGCCAGGACATCTCTGCAGCACCACAATATTTCATTTAAATTTGTATTTTGACAACATTTGACAAATATTGTGCCTCCTGCGATTTGAAAATTGCAGTCGGCCATATTGCGATTGCGATAAAATTTCGATTAATTGTGCAGCCCTACTATAAATGATGTTTTTTAACTAATACTTCTGCATCGTCTTCCAGGTACGAGCGTTTAGAAGACCAACTAAACGATCTGACGGAGCTCCACCAACATGAGATGACTAATCTGAAGCAGGAGCTGGCCAGCATCGAGGAGAGGGTGGCCTACCAGGCTCATGAAAGGGCCAGGGACATACAGGTATGTAATAATAGTGAATCTATTATGTGGTGATGCTAGACTTGGAAACTGCAGACCATGTGGCTTAACTATGTGTCGTTAGGGTGGGGTATCAGCAGACAGGTCAGATAGGAGAGAGTAAATTCAAATGTATTATTTTAGATTAAAGTAAAATTTCTTGTCCGACATCCGTTAATAAGGCTTTTGTCAAGTAATGAGGCCATTACCATATAGAGGTGAATGTATTAGTTGTCTGTGTGTGATAGTTCCCTTCGTCAGATAACGCTCTAAAAAAATCTGTTTTGTCATTTGACATTTATCCTCTCTGTCCTTGTGTCTCCCTGCTGATACATAATTAATCTTCAGGCAGAATAATTGAGGATTAAAAGGTCATCAAAATGCCCTTTAGCCATTTTGGGAAACGTTCAGACCCTCAAAAGTCTTGTCTCTCCATCTTCTTTCTCAGGAGGCTCTGGAGTCGTGTCAGACGCGAGTGTCAAAGCTGGAGCTCCAGCAGCAGCAGCAGCAGACGGTCCAGCTCGAGAGCCGCGACGCCCGAGTCCTGCTGGGAAAGTGCATCAACATCATGCTCGCCATCATCACCGTCATCCTGGTGTGCGTCTCCACCGCTGCCAAGTTTGCCGCTCCGCTGATGAGGAGCCGGCACCACGTGGTCGCTACCGTCCTGGGAGTTTGTTTTTTGACCATATTCTGGAAGAACTGGGACCGTTTACAGTACGCCATAGACAGGTTGCTGGTTCCTGCCTGATGGCGAAGAGTGCACACTGAATATAACACTGCAGAAACACGGATGCTGTCTGTTGTCAGGATAGGACTGTCTAAGAGGATTGGTTGTACAATCGTCACAAGACACGATCGCCACGCATTTACAGAGGTCATTGTGTTTTTAAAGTCAGACTGAAGTGATTTTTCTTGTCTAGAACTTGAATGTGTGTCGCTAACACTTTTCGTTTAACCTTTAAAATAATATTTATATAACAGTACATTTTGTTACTTCTCCAAGAATTGCTATGAAATCTTCATAAATAGTCGATTCAAGGATTAAGAAGGGTGGAGAGAAGTGCACATGAGACTTACTCTTGATTATTCTTTCTCATGTTGCTTCAGCTCGACTATAACATCTCTCAAAACTGTTGAAAACATGCACACACAAACAAAACCTCAAGCTTGGTATCTTGTTGCCCACGGTTATGAAATGTCCCCCTTAGAGGAATAGTTGGACATTTTGGGAAATAAGCTTATTCACCTTCTTGCCGAAAGTTAGCTGAGAAGATTGATACTACTGTTATATGTGTGGTAAATGTGAACTTACTGCCAGCAGTTAGCTTAGCTCAGCATAATCACTGAAAACAGGGGAAACAGCTAGCATGGCTTTGTTTAAAGGTAACAAAATCCACCTTCCAGCACCTCTGAAGCTCACTAATTAACACATCATCTAAACATCTTGTTTGTGTAATCTTTGCAAGTGCTCAAAGTGTAAAAAACGACACGTTTTGGGTTATGTGCCGAACTATTTCTTGGCCAGGCCTGAATCCAGGAAGCGACTGCTCCCAACCAAGAAATAGTCCGGCACATAACCCAAAACGTGTCATTATTACACTTTGGTTTTTGGTTTGTTTTTAGAGGTTCAGAGGTACATTTTGTTACCTTTTCACAGAGACAAGCTAGCTATCTCCCCATGTTTTGAGTCTTTATGCTAAGCTAAGCTAACTGGCTACTGGTTGTAGCTTCATATTTAGCATACTAACACGAGAGTGGTATCAATCCTCTAATCCAGGGGTGCCCTTGTAGGGCCAAACCTGGAACTCAATGGTGGGCCACCTATTGTAATGTATTGTATTGTATTGTATTGTATTGTTAAGATGCAAAACGACATTAGGTCCCCAAATTCCCCTAATTGAATATCATTTTAGCTTTAGTTAACCCCTCAAAGTCCCTTGCTGAATACAATTGAGCTAATTTCCAAGACTGTTTGGGGACCCCAGCAAGCAGAAATATTCAAATACACCATTTTTAGAATAGGCGAAAATAACACATTTATACTGTATTAAAAAAAACTGCATGTTTTTTGCCCCGAACTGCATGTTATTATCATAAAGTGGGCAGGTCTGTAAAGGGGAGACTCATGGGCACCCATAGAACCCATTTTCATTTACATATCTTAAGGTCAGAGGTCAAGGGACCCATGTGAAAATGGCCATGCCAGTTTTTCCTCGCCAAAATTTAGCGTAACTTTGGAGCGTTACTTAATTTTCCTAAGTACCTTCACTCCTGATGGCGGGCCAACTTTGCAAAAAAATCAATCTGCATATTTCTCCAAATGTTGAACTATTCCTTTAAATGAAGAATCTACAGACTGAAGCACAGAGGCAATGGACATTTTATGTGTTTATTTTCTTGATTCCTTATTGCCTTGTCAGCCCTGTGTGGTAAGTCATCTCTTAAGGTTTTTTTTCTGTTTATTGTTCCTGATGTTTAAAGTGCAATATATTTGATTAATAAGAGCACTGTTTTTAAAATGTTTCTTTTAGGAGTGACTGTTTTACGTCAATGTCTTACAGTGACAGGGTGCTGGTGCTGTGGGAGGGTGGGGGTTTGGTGAGGAAGTGTCATTAACATTGGCATAAGAGAGATCCATAACCACTGAAGCCACTGCTGGGCTCCGATAAGACCAGCTGTCTCCTCTCTCAAGGGCCAAAAATCAATCCCACTGCATCACCGTGCTGGTAGCGTGGTGATATCAACACACGCCATCTCACCAGCGCAGGCACATATTTCGTACACACCCAAACCACAAGAAACGGAGTCCGTCACTTGGCTCTCTTTATGTCTTATGGGTCTGATGTCTTTTACTAATAATGTGATTGAGAGGCGATGGTTTATACTGTGATTCAAGGCATTTTTCTGAGGAAAAATGCAGTTCCTTTTTTTTTTTAAAGAAGCAGCAAACAGCCTTCAGTACTCCGCTGATGACAGAGGAGCACGTTAAGTGATGATCTACGAGCCAACTTTTGACTGATTAATGTGTTTATCTTACGAACATTGCCTATGATGATCTCACATGAAGCTACGGACCACTTTTTAATGTTTGTTTACTATAATTATAACATGTTTGTGTTGATGTCGTCTCTCTGTTGTTCGACTGACTGTATTGTATTTTTTTTTTTGTTCCTGTTTTGACATATTTTAGGAAGTTTTACCTACAGATCTGGTTTACATTCTCTCTTCATCTCCAGTGCACTATGTGATCAATCAGTTAAGTATTTTCATGCATTACGTGCCTTTTGTCTGACACTTTTCTGTTAAATTAAACAAGCCTTTTTAATCAACTTGTGACTCATGTTTGGAATGGAGTTGTTTGGTAATTTTTGGTTGTATTCGTGTATTCGTCATTTGATTGCTTCTTTTCTTACATATTCCAGTACTGGGTGTCTCAGTAGTGTGGACAGCCAGAAAATCAATGATTACTTCACCATTGGTGTAAAAAAGGAAACAGATGGAAGGTGTTAATACACTGAAACTTCCTGGAAGTAACCTATTTTACATCGACAGAAGACATTAAAGCTGCAGTAGGCAGAATGTTTTTGGCATCATTGGGCGAAAATTCCATAATAACCTTCAGCATATTGTATTTCAAGTATTCTGAGAGATAACTAGACTTCTGCACCTCCTCATGGCTCTGTTTTCAGGCTTTAAAAAATCTAGTCCGTGACAGGAGACTTTGGCCAATCACAGGTCATTACAGAGAGAGAGCGTTCCTATTGGCTGTTCATTCAACAGAGGCAGCTGATTAAATATGAATCAATATTCTGTAACTGTAATGCCTATTTCTTTGCTCCGGCTGGTGGGCGGTGTTTGGTATTTCCTTAACAGATCTCAACATGGTTGCCGGGTCACAAACTTTCTCATTTTACAGCAAAACGGTACACTACAAGATGTTTCTGAAAACATTTGAGGTGAGAAATAGGTACTACAGTGACAGAATATACTGTCGATTCATATTTGATCAGCGCTGCCTAGTATGACTGTTTGATCAGAGTTCGCGAGTGATTGACAGCTGCTCAGAGACGGCAAGATCCGGATCAGCTCTGACTGGTTGTTTTTCTCCGGTCTGTGAAATCTTGCAGATGCCATTAGGAGCACCGGAGGACACACAGGCACATGATTTTTTTCAGATTACCTGTCTCTCTCACTACTGTCAGGATATAATGACCGTTCTATAAAACACCTTTATATTAATCATATTTGCTCCAATTTTACTCACTGCAGCTTTAAGTACACTCTCCATTAATACAACTTCAAATTTCTTTATTTTCCTTTTGGACATTTGCACCAGAATAATAAACCTTAGAAAAACTTAATATGCATACATTATCTAATAAGTTTCACTCAATATGAATACCATAAATATTTGCTGTTCTCTTTCTACTAATACTCTCTCCTCCACCACTAGAGGGTGTAGGCGCTGCACTGTTGCTACAACAGAGACCAAGAAAACACATTGGGAGACTGCAGCATCTCACACAGCCTTCATGGTACCGACCAGATTGTGTGCATTTTTTCTATCTAAATTATTAATTTCCATTCTGTCAAAATCAATGCCACCACTTCAGACAAACAATAAGACTACAACATCACAGAAGACCTAGACAACAGACCCTTTCCTGCTGCAGTAATATCACAAGCAATGTGGAAGAGCAGCGCCCTCTACTGTTGTAACAAATTAACAGTGGAACTACAGTTTTTCTACACATTTCTACTATTTTCTTTAAAGTGCACGGCTCCATTGCAGCGTATTTTCTGTATATTTTCATTAACATTAAATCTAGGTCATATTGTATGCCATGCTGTGTGTGCGTGTGTGTGTGTGTGACATCTTGGAGGCTGCCCTGGCCAACCTCAGCAGGCAGTTAGCTGAGGAAGGAGGGTCATCAGCTTGATTGACTTCACCTGGGCCTTCCAGGCTATAAAAGCTGCTCCAGGGGTTAATTCTCTCTCTCTCTTCCTACAGCCACATCCACCCGGCATCACGGTCTTTTGGTTCGGCACCTTCAACCTTCAACTTCCACAGCCCATATACCACACATCCATGCACTAGATTAAAGATAGGGTCGACGATCTTGGAGAGCTATCATAATTTGAAAGTAGCATAGCCTCAGGAGCTCCGTCTAAACCCAGCCCCTCCCCTCGAAACTCCTTCCAAGGCAACGCCCCCCCACACACATGCACGAGCACCGCCGCATCGTAACTACTTCACAGACACAGAGCGGAGAGAGGACCTCAACTCAACAACGCTACTTCATGACGAGTAACTGCGGCATTGCTACTTTTGGCTGAGTTTTCTCTTCCATTCTCCAGTAAACTTGCGGTGGCGATGCGCTTTGAGTTCAGGCTGGTGCACGCCAAGGGTAGAGTACGAGCAGGGAGGCAGGGAGGCATCTGACTGGTTCTTTACAACTGGGCGCAGAGGCAGTGATTGGTAGACGTTTTTACAGTATTACAGAAGCTACAGATGACGGCTCTTTTCCGGTCGTTTTTCAGAGCTCATAAATAATGGATCGCTGTTGGGGTGTAAAGACCATTTCAACCAATATAACATATAATGTATACTGGATAAAATCGTCAACCCTGCCTTTAATTTCCTGAAATTACTGATCTACACACTCCACTGTACATTTGAGTTAACCTTAATTTAATAAATAATGGTTGGTTTTACATATAACCTTGCATGGACTCACTTTTTGTCACATTCCATGAGCCAGTTTGTGGCAAATTGGGGATCATTGAGAATTTGAGCCTGCGACCTCTCGCAACCCAAAGCGAGAATCATACCACTAGACCACGGGACACCTAGGGGAGAGTAAATGCTTCCTGTAGAGTGTCACTGGTGTGGTTCCCATTAGAGTGAATTTTGGTACCCAGGATGTTAATGATTAGAGAGAGATGGATTGAATTCAATCCAATCCACCTTTTTCACTGTAGACATTTTGACTTGTCACAGTAGGAAAAGCACAGGTGTAAATAATGAAATTAATAATGGCTGAATTCCATTTAGCTGCTTTGATTTCAGGTTCCTGTTATTGTGCATGCTGGCTCACTGTCACACTCAACTGGAACCCTTTCAATAGAGCAGAGTTATCGTTAGTGTTATTAGTAACACCTGTGCTTTTCCTACTATGACAAGTCAAAATGTCTGCTGTGAGAAAGGCCCATTACAGTTAATGATCCCTCAGCCAAGCTGGTACAACATGCAACAGCACAGCTCCAACAATATCACGCAGCCACAATAATACATGATGACACACCATGTGAAATATCACCTTCAAATAGCAGATAACATGTCACACATACTCAACATTACAGCTGCATGTCACTGTCACACAAACACACAGACAAAATGGAGGCCATGCACGGTTAAACTCAGCCGCACTGTAATGTGGGTCACCTGGCACAGCGGTGAGCACGGTTTATTCTGCGTGACTAGTGCTTGCCTGCATGCCAAGTAGAGGCACAGACACACGGTGAGATGTACAGGAACAGGAATGGGGATGATAGACAGATAGCTTAACTGGGGATCTCTGGCACTCACACAGTGTTCCCGTACTTTATGAGAGCTTAAATTTGAGAGCGGAGTTGTGAGTTGTGTGCACATATCTGTGTGTGTTTCGTGCATTTGTGGAGCAGCTAAGGGCCTCTGGGGAAAAGAAATACACAGATTGGTGTGACGCAGAGAAACACACATGCATACACCCACACACACCCACACACGCACGCACACACACACACACACACACACGCACACACACACACACACACACACACACACACACACACACACACACACACACACACACAAACACACACACACACACACACACACACACACACACACACACACACACACACACACACACACACACACACACACACACACACACACAGAGGCTTAAAAACGGGGATTATGAGCTATATTTGTAGGTGTGAATGGAGCATTATTTTCTCTCTTTCCTCTGTATTATGTGATCTGAAAAGTGAGCGCTTCCCTTTGATGTGTGCTCCTATCCTGTGTGTTTTCCACTGCGCTCTCTCTTGTGGCTCCTAGAGCTTCATTTGGCCCATTCACTGGGCTCCATAATGAGCTGCTAATTATCCCAGGACCTCATCAAGTCTCTTTGGGCTCCACAGCTATAAGCCTCCTCCTCACACAGGTTGGCATGGTGACCGTAGGGGATGGGACCTGCATGAAGGAGGCCACCAAAAGGACCGCCGCTGCTTCACTCCTGCTCTCTTCTACTGAGGGGGAGTGAGAGGGACACACTTTTTTTTACTCCCTGAAAGACAAAAGAGAGAGTGGGAAGTGTGTGGATAGAATTAGCTAAACCACAATTTTAGTTGTATGTGTGTGTGTTTATAAATACATCAGGGCTGTCAAAGTTAATGCAATAATGCATTAACGCAAAATCGTTTTAACGCCACTAATTTCTTTAAGGAATTAACACAATCGACCTTTCGGAGGTTGTAGTGGGCTCAGTTTTAGCTAGAGTGAAGATACTGGCATCATATGAAACTAGAAAACCTAAAGAATCCATTGGCACCAACCATGTCATAGTAGCCTGTCACAAAAGAGGCTAAACAACGCTGCAAACGTGCGCTAAATTTTGGCGAGAAAAAGCTGGCATGGCCATTTTCAAAGGGGTTTCTTGACCTCTGACCTCAAGATATGTGAATGAAAATGTGTTCTACGAGTCTCCCCTTTACAGACATGCCCACTTTATGATAATTACATGCAGTTTGGGGCAAGTCATAGTCAAGTCAGATTTGAGCAGATATTTTAAGCTAAATGCAGTACCTGTGAGGGTTTCTGGAGAGTATTTGTCATTGTTTTGTGTTGTTAATTGATTTCCAATAATACATATATACATACATTTGCATAAAGCAAGCATATTTACCCACTTCCATGTTGATAAGAGTATGAAATACATGACAAATTTCCCTCTAAGGTACATTTTGAACAGATAAAAAATGTAAGATTAATTTGCAATTAATCACGATTAACTAAGGACATGCGATTAATCGTGATTAAATATTTTAATCGATTGACAGCCCTAAAATACATATGTGAGTGTTGTTTCAGTCCCTCTGAGGTCATAAACTAATATTATGGGAAAGTTCTGACCTCTGGCAACTTCCACACTGATTTAGACTCCTCTGGCAGCACTGGGCCCTTCCCATTTCCTGTTTATGGTGTCATGGAAACAGGTCCCTTCCTCTGTTTTTGCACTATAACATAAAAATGTACCCTGCATCTACAGCAAAGAGCCGCAGTCTCACACCTCAGCAGGCACAAGGTCTGCAGCTGTGACGCTGCGGCGTCTGTGACCAGAATTAGAAGCTCCTGTAACGAATACACAGAAACAGCCGGCGGAAAATTCCAGATTTATGGCAACATTTATCATCAAGGTCTTCATATAAATCACCTTAAAATGCCCTAAATCAAAGGCACCTCCAATTTCCTTTAGTTGCTAGGCAACCACAGAGCACCACAGTGATGCTCGGAGTTAAAGGCTGGCAGCCCGGTGGTGTAAAGAGGATTGTGGGGTGAATCACTGTCTTTTATAGCTTTGAGGTTCCATTACATGGCCAGCTGATGGTGACAATGATACACTGTCACTAGAGAGTAATTATACAGCCTGTTGATGCCTCTGGTGTATCCACAAGCAAATTACGGTAGCCCAATGGTTGTACAAGCAGCTGGACAAGCAGTTAAACAATACAGCCAGTAGAACTGGTTTGAGAGATTTAACAACATATGGTAGTTTTTCTTTTCTTTGATCATTTGGTTATTGGAGAAGCTATAATTTAATTTTGCTCTTTCCATCAATGTCTATGAATTATATTATATTTAAAGTCTGCATGCAGTATGTGATGTCTCCTATTGGTCTGTATGTGTCTGTGTTCAGGTCTCTTTTCCTTAAAGGGGACCTATTATGCTTTTGTGCTTTTCCCCTTCCCTTTAGTGTGTTATATAGTTTTTTGTGCATGTAAAAGGTCTGCAAAGTTACAAAGCCCAAAGTCCAGGCCAAAGGGAGTTACTCTCCCCCACAGAAACACTGCTCCTGAACTGCCTGAAACGCCTTGATTGAAGTGCCGCCTTTGCTTCTGTAACATGGTGATGTCACCAAGTAATACATTTGCATAATACCTGCCTAGCGGCTAGTTTGGCACGCCCTCAAACAAAGCTAGCTAGAGCAGAGCTGGAGCAGAGTCTGAAGAGTTTGGTTCAGTTGACCAATCACAACAGAGTGGGCCAGCTGACCAATCAGAGCAGACTGGGCTTTTCAGTAGGAGGGGCAGGAGCTCAAACTGGGTGTTTCAGCCAGAGGGTGAAAAGAGGTGTTGCAGCACAGCCGGTATGAGAGAGTGTGAAGTGTGAGTAAAGCGTTTTTTGAACATTAAAGCATGTAAACATGTTCTAGTAGAAAAATAAGTATAAAGTATGCACCTGAAAATAAGCATAATAGGTCCTCTTTAAACCTTGATAAACCCACTATGGGGCCCTGGTACAAAAATTTGCTTTTGGACCCCTTTGGACCCAGTCACGGTCCCTCCTCTGTGACACCATCCAGCCTGGTGTGAGTGTTTTTTTTAATTATTTTTCTGCCTTTTAGTATGAGTGATGTGTGCTTGGTGTGTTTTGGTGATGTCTGTCTGTTTTCTTGTATCCCTCCCCACTCTTGTCCGCTCTCTTTCTCACTACTCACCTGGACTTAATCTGCAATCAATGTTCACCTGCAATCAGCACGCCTGCCCAGCAATCAAGCAAGCTCCTCTTCACCTCATAAACCCTGCTCCAACATCCACTCTCCGCCGTTGCCATTCATGGTTTGTCAATGTGCCACGCTTCCAGCTCCTGCTAGTGATCTTACCAATTTGTTTCCTGTTTATCTGTTTGCTTGCCTGCCTTTCTGCTCGCCTCAACTAGCTGCTGCTCTTCAGGTAAAACCTACCAGCCACTTCAGCTCTCATCACCGGAACCCTCCTTTTCCCTCACCACCGCCAATGCTCGCCTGCAATATCAAAAACTCGAACTAAAATACTTCCCTTTTCACCTCCCTATTGGGTCCAGCCACAGAAACCCTGACAGACCCCCTGTTCCTCCTGATCTCGGTTAATGTAATCTGTCACCTCCAAAGTCCTACTGCATTAAAAACACACTGCAGACAACATTATATTTCACCTGGAGACCCAGTAAACAACAAGTACTTCCTGTCCCAAGTTTGCTCACAATTTCCTATAGGACTATGCACCATGTAAACACTAATAAACTAAATATGGGGCATCTGGGGCCCTGAGGCAGTTGCCAGCTTTACTCTGTTGGTAATCTTTGATTGTACTTTCTGTGCTCTGATGTTGTTTGTCTGCTTTTTGTCTTAGTTGTTTTTTCTTTTACTGTAATCCTTAACATCAACCTGCCTAGGGACTGCCAATGAAAATTAGGCTTTTAAAGGTCAAGTAGGCTAGATTGGAACAAATATGATAAAAAAAAAATATTTTTATAAAATGGTCGCTATATCGTGACAGTAATAGTAACAGGTAACCTGAAAAAAATCATGTGCCTCTGTGTCCTCCGGTGCTCCTAACGACATCTGCTAGATCTTACAGACCGGAGGAAAACAAGCAGTAAGAGCTGATCTGAGGTCTGCTGTCCATCTGCTGTCTATGAGAGCCGGCTGTCAATCACTCGCGAACTTCGACCAAACGGTCAAACGGCAGCGCTGAATCAATATAATGTTACGTTAATGCCTATTTCTCGCCTCAAATGTTTTCAGAATCATCTTGTAGTGCACGGTTTAGCTGTAAAATCAGAAAGTTTGTGACCCGGCTGTCATTGTAAAATCTGTTGAAGGAACGCCAAGTTCTGGTCACATGACCGGAGCACAGCCAATAGGAACGCTCTCTCTCTGAAATGACCTGTGATTGGTCAAAGTCTCCCGTCACGGGCTAGATTGTCTAAAGCCTGAAAACAGAGCCATGAGGAGGTGCAGAAGTCTAGTTTTCTTTTAGAACACTTGAATTACAATATGCTGAAAGGTTATTATGGAATTTTTGCCCAATGATGCCAAAAATATACTGCCTACTGCCACTTTAATTTTGCTTTAAATGGGAGTTTGATGGGAATATCCTTAGTTTTGCTGGTCTTTGCTTATAAACCAAAGTATTGGACAAATTGAAAGCTTGACATGTTGATGGTGCTTTATGAAAAGTCAGAGGATCACCAAAGATCTTCATCTTTTGGGCACCATGAATATCAGTTCCAAATTTCGTGGCATTCCATCCAATAGTTGTAGAGGTATTTCACAAAAAAAAAAAAAAATGTCAACCTGTTGGTGGCGCTCGACAATCACCAAAGTCTGCAGAATTCATCCTCTGGGGACTATGAATGTCTGTACAAAATTCCACGGCAATCAATCTAATAGTAGTTGAGATATTTCAATCTGGATCAAAGTGTCAGACCGACCAACGGACTGACCTCGCCATCCCTGGAGCCTTGACTAAAAACTATCAGATACATGAATTCCACACATAATCATATTTATGATGCGCATTTTTGTGCAAATCCTTTTTAAACACTATCCATCGAAACCACCATTCCACTCAAGATTACATGAATGTAGGATGTAAAACCACAGCATTGCAAATACTAAGAAACTGTTGGCCCTTTGTGTGTTTGCGTCTGTGTGTGTCCATTTGTGTTACATGTCAATTACAGGCTCACATTCCTGAGGTCTACGCTGTAGCTGTGGGCACCTCGAGTATGACTTGTTGAATCTGGACAAAACAAAGACTGCAGTATGAGCGGAGAGATTCCCTGCACATGACCTCACACTCTGTGGGACAGCTCGAGCAAACAGCTCATCTCTTACAGACATTTATTCAAGTGTGCTATTAGTATGCTTATTTTAAACTTAAAATAAGAGAGTATACTTTCAGTTTACTTTTTATGTACTTATCAGAGATATACTATACAAAAGTATACATAAGTACTGTTTACTTGGCTCATACTGACAAGTATACAGAAAAGTCTAAGTAAACTTGGCTTATACTGACAAGTATACAGAAAATTCTAAGTATACTTGGCTTATACTGACAAGTATACAGAAAAGTACACAGAAAAGTCTACGTATACTTGCCTCATACTGACAAGTATACAGAAAAGTCTAAGTATACTTGGCTTATACTGACAAGTATACAGAAAAGTTTAAGTTTACTTGGCTCATACTGACAAGTATACAGAAAAGTCTAAGTATACTTGGCTTATACTGACAAGTATACAGAAAAGTCTAAGTATACTTGGCTTATAGGTCTACTTGTACTTAATCTTTTGATTGAGATATACTTAAGAAAAGTATAATTAAGTATTCTTGCCTTATAGGCCTAATGAAAGGTATACTTGGCTTGTAGTTGTGCTTACTTTTTGATAGAGTAACCTATTAAAGTGTGTGAGCAGGGTGATCAGACGTTGGTCGAATGGCACTAGTAGATAGTTTTGCAAAATGAAAGCTAAAGTATGGGTGGGTCACAAAGTGTAGCTTCCAACAAGTCCAGCATTCAACAATCATCTTGGCAAATAGCTTTCCATCCCGCCCATCTGGTTCAGCAAGCAGTTTGAGACAAACAGCGAGAACTATTTTAGAGTTTGACCATGATTTAATCTGGTATCTGCATTCCTTCTGTGCCCGTTCTGCTCCTGCCACACTAGAGTGACACGGGTGGATGGAAGCCAGACGTTGCCAGCTCATTATCAACACCTTGTCAGCCAACTCTCTCCACAGCTCTCCCTTCCTGTCTGTGTTTGTTAAGGAGACTGTGGGATGACTTCACGTTGAAAGATGCCATCATGCTCAGCCACCTTGTCACGGGGATTATAGCTGCCTGAGGAAAGAGCCACACAGGAGTGAAGGAAGTGCTTATAACTGGGCATCCATCCCTTTTATCCCTTGTTGTCTGTCGCTGAGAATCACTTGCTGTTCATCACAGGTACAAACAACCACATGCACAGACTTTAGAGAATAGAGAATATATAGAGAATATATCTTTATTGTCATTGTACAAGTACAACGAAATTAAAATGCAATCCTTAAAAAGTGCAAGAAACATAAACAGTAACGTGCCTCTAAAAACTGTAAAAAAATAAATAATATTAAATAATAATAAAAAACACACATACCACACACACTTTCTGCTTCTTTCTATTTCCGTTACACCAACTTCTGTTTTTTTTTCTTAACATTTCCTCTTTCAGATGTCAGCAGGTTCCACATGTGTGACTATTTTGTTTATGTGTACATCTGTATGCACTTCCTGCTCTCTGACAGTGCTGCTGTGATAGGAATATCCTCCTACCGGGCCAGCGAACGCTTAAACCTGGCCCTCCTTTCCTCTCTCTCTCTCTCTCTCTCTACGCTGAAGTATTTTCAGACTGTTTCACGGCACACCTCACATTTCTGGCTTCTTATGTAGGCCTATACTGCACAGACGTTGCCAGATGTGATAGCGGCTGAAGAAAGAAAAGAGGTGAGAGACGGACAGGGACGTGTGTGAATGGTAGTGATGAAAATGGAGGTGGTGTGTTTCAGATGCTGTTTATAGTATAAGAGCCACTGTTCATTAGCAGTAAACACAGAGAGAAAGAGAGCCAGCGAAGGGAGGAAATGAACAATGGAGGGGAAATGATCTGTAATGTGCGGTGGTAGCTGTCAGCCTCCAGTGAAACAGCCTGTCTGGACCTCATTATAGTTAATTCATTTGGCTTAGAGGCCAAGGCCCAACGTACATGAGTGTTTGAGGAAGCATGTGTGTGTGCAGGAGAGTAGTTGCAAGAAGCAAAGACTGAGTTTGCATATGTTTTGGTGCTGTGATCCTCTTATGTTTGTTGTCATATACTGTATATTCAAATCCTTGACTTTGTTTATTAGGAAATAGACCAGCCAGTTGGAATCTGCATGATAAAACAGCCTATATATAGATTTAGCATTTGGCAGCTAAATGCATTGCCATTCACTGGAGATACTAATATTTTGCCAAGTCTTTCACGCTGGTGGATTGAGCTCTCAAATTATTTAACACTTGATTTATCAAAGGGAAACTCCAAGATATCAATATAAATTTGTATGTTTATTTAGAAACTATTTAAAAATGAAATGATCTGTATCTTAAAGGAACAGTGTGTAACATTTCAGGGGGATCTATTAGCAGAAATGGAAAATATTCATAACTTCATTTTCATTTTTATTAGAAACGTTGTGTTTTCGTTACCTTAGAATGAGCCCTTCATATTTACATAGGGAGCGGGTCCTCTTCACGGAGTCCGCCATGTTGCACCGCCATGTTTCTACAGTAACCCAGAACGGACAAACCAAACACTGGCTCTAGAGAGAGACTTTCACGTTTTTATGTTACCTGAAGGCCACCGTAGTTCTCCGACACACTTGTGAAACTGCGGTAACGTGAGCTGAAGAGTGCAAAACCGTGGTACCGCCATCGGACTTCGGTTGCTCCTGAAGTAGTGTTATTATGGTGAGGATGGCCTCTGATCATAGACTGTTTATAAGAAGTGGACGTAGTCACCGTGATGTCATTGGTTTGTGGACTGTCTTTTTGAAGCCTCGAGTTCAGAATTTTGGCTGTTGCTATCTTGGTTATTTGCAACTTGTGACACAAGAGGTAAGTATAACCGAACGCTGAATAAGACATTTTCAGGTGACCAAAAGGATTATAATTAACTTTCATGAACTGAAAACACACAGTGAAAGTGAAACTCCCAGACCGGACGACGCCGTGGTAGCGACCTGTCAATCAGAAGGTCGCCACGCCCTAAAGCAAATTCTGCTTTATGGTCTATTTTACTCTAACTGGGACCATAATTTACTAAATGAACATCATGCTGTGACTTGAAACTAGCAATTGAGACCATAAACTCATGTTTACAGTGTTTACTGAGGTAATAAATCAAGTGAGAAGTAGGGTCATTTTCTCCTAGACTTCTATACAATCAGACAACCAGAGGAGTCGCCCCCTGCCGGCTATTAGAAAGAATGCAAGTTTAAGGCACTTCCGCATTGACTTCACTTTTCAGACCTCTGAGGTGTTTCCACGGATTTGTACTTGGCGGCTCACGGAAAGGGAGGAGTGAATGGAGGGGTACTCCGTTGGTTGCAATCTGCCACCACACCACTAGACGCCGCCAAATCCTACAAAGGGAAACTCCAAGATTTCCACATGAATATTGATTTTTTGGAAACTATTTAGAAACAATTTCAAAAAGGAATGATCAATATCTTACATTATATTGACCTTATTCTAAACCCAATTTTTGGTGTATGTGTGTTTTTGTGTGTACCCATCTACATCCCTTAGTCAGACCATGTAGGCTAAGTGTAGCCTACTGATGGTTAGGCATTGACTATTATTCGTTCTAGTGGGGGGAAAAAGGGGAAAGAGGAACTGAAAAGAGGGAAGAAGTTGAAAGAAGAGAGCTAACAGAGCGTAAACCAGAGAGAGAGAGAGAGAGAGAGAGAGAGAGAGAGAGAGAGGTCTGCGCAGGAGAGCTCGCCGTCTGGAGAACAGCATCTCTCCCTTCACTCTGCTCCTCCCCTCTCTCCCCTCTCGGCATCTCTCCCACGCTCTGGAGCTCAGCCTTCAGCTCCCCGGATCCTCCCAAATTCTCCCGAGGTACAGCCTGTTTAGTGTGAGTGTGTATTATGCGTGTACTTGACACTGTGCTCAGTACTTCCCGCGTGTTTCTGTCTCTCTCTCTCTCTCTCTCTCTCTCTGTCTCTCTCTCGGTGTCTCTCTCTCTCTGTCCCTGCAGCAGCTGAGGTGGGCGTGTGGAGCCTCTGACCCTCTCTCGCCCACTCCCTCTCTCCCTCTCTCCCTCTCCGCTGCGGCTACAGATGGCTATGGATGGACTGCGCTTACCTCCACTCATCGAGGAGGCTCTGGACTCTACAGGTCTGTGCTGCTGTTGTTATGTCGGTGTGTGTTTGTGCAGTTGGCTATTTATAGCCCCGTACTAACAGATCAAGATGTGATCAGCAAGAAAAAGGCAGCGGGGTCGATGTTTATCTCTGTGTTTACCCCTGAAGTGAGGGATTGGTGGTGATCTGAGGAGGAGGAGGAGGTGGATGTGGAGGAGGAGAGGTGGTCAGGTGGTAGGAAGTGGGGAGATGATGATCGTCTTTATTAGGAGCTGTGGTCGAGCTGACAGACTGTCTGCTGAGGCATCTGTGGACATTTGATGGAGGCGACATGCTGCCAGGTAATAATAGACGGCTGGCAACCAGAGGCAGGAAATAATGTACTCATTAGTGCTGCATATGTTATTCTGAGGCTGATTGATGCAATGTGGAGTCATGCAGTGTTGGGTGTTATTCCAGTTTATTTTTATACTTTACACACACATTCATTATTGCGTGTAATGGTTGTGTTGCACAGTTGCTGTTAAGCTTGTTTGGTAACTTCATACCATTGGATGTGACATTTGGCACAATGCATCCTCACAGAATCAGCACTGTGTGTGTTCAGGGAAGAAATGTGAGGAATGTTTTCTTCTGTGTTTTCGTCATGTTGTGAATGGGCGTGCAGACAGAGCAGCTCTGTGTGGGACATTGCTGGGAGGATGTTTATTGGTGTGGAGGGTCTCGGGGAGGGCCACAGGTCAACGGCCCTCTGACCGGCGGCCAGGTTGCCAGAATCTGGCTTCCTTTTCCGGTGTCCTTTCAACAACAAGTATTTGATTATCTCCTGAAGCCCTACTCTTCTTCAGTCAGCTGTAGACTTATTAAACCACTTTGTTCTGAGTGGTAATTTCCTTTATTGCATGTATTATTGACTATCATAACATGGATGCTGTCTCAGGAGAAAATCCTTCCTCCCTAACAAGCTTGTTCCTGTTATCTTAGCTCTGGAGACCTCTTTGCTTTCATCACAGCCTGATGCGTGTTTTTGAAGACTCAGCGTCTAGTGTCTGGCTTAATGTGGCGTGAATCCTGATCATAACAAGGATAGACATACAGCAACTGAAAAGTGTAGTGAGTCATGGCTAGTATTAACTCGTATATATTTTAATTACATGCATTCTAAATGGATTAAAGTGCATTTATTGTGTCCCGGCTGAGGTCACATAGCTACACATCAGTGTGGGTTCTTAAAAAAAGGTGACTTTGTTCTAAACAGTAGCTACATTCTAGGTAGGGCTGTCAAAGTTAAGGTGATGATTTTAACGCCCCTAATTTCTTTAACACATTACCGCAACTTGCAATTTTTAAGTTGTAGCGGGCTCAGTTTTAAAGCTAGAGTGAAGATACTGGCATCTTATGAAACTAGAATACCTAGGGAATCCATTGGTATCATACTAGCTTGTCGTGAAGGAGGCTAAATAACGCTCCAAACTTACGCTAAATTTTTACGCATTTTCAAAGCGGTCCCTTGACCTCTGACCTCAATATATGAGAATGAAAATGGGTTCTATGGGTACCCACGTGTCTCCCCTTTACAGACATGCCCACTTTATGATAATCACATGCAGTTTGGGGCAAGTTATAGTCAAGTCAACACACTGACACACTGACAGCTGTTGTTGCCCGTTGGGCTGCAGTTTGCCAAGTTATGATTTGAGCATATTTTTTATGCTAAATGTTATACTTGTGAGGGTTTCTGGACAATATTATTCATTGTTTTGTGCTGGGGATTGATTTCCAATAATAAATATATACATACACTTGCATAAAGCAAGCATATTTGCCCACTCCCATGTTGATAAGAGTATTAAATACTTGACAAATCTCCCTTTAAGGTACATTTTGAACAGATATTCAATATTTTAATCGATTGACAGCCCTAATCCTAGGCTTTTATTTTCAGTCCTGCTAGGAATTGTTTCCACGCTGCACTGGAAGAAACGCTTCTAAAACCACACCTATCAACGGGGAATACAGATGCTCTCACACAACATCAATAAAACACCATCATAGGCTGATTTGACATTTGCAAGCTGTCTCTGTGTATCCTCCAACCATCGGCCACCATATTGTTCCTCCCACTTGCACGAGTCGCCGGCCATATCTCTCTCCATCCTTCTCTCTGCTGCTTTTCCCACTCAATATCTCTTCCCCCTCTTTCAATCCTCTGCTCTCTTCAGCGCCCACACACCCTCCAACACGCACAACGTGCATGTGCATACGCATGCATAGACACACAAACCTTTGCACCTGCCAGTGCCTCAGCCCACACAGCATTTCTCTCCTGTCCTCTCCCGCTTTTCCCTCCACTCCTCCTCTCCAGTGTTGTGCCCTGATTCACATCAGGAGCGGCGGTACTCCCAAAGGGTGCATCAACAGGATTCCTCTCAGCTCTCTGGAACTAATAAATAGCAAAGTTGCTGCTGTAGACAAACTTTGCAGATCTGGGAGCTGCAGAGACCTCTGAGAAAAACAACAACGTAAGATTCTCACATCAGTGTTTAATATGGCTAGTACAAAGAAAACAAATCTTGCATGCTTTTCCACCCTCAGGCATCCCAGCTCCTTCCCCCTGCTATCCCCATGTCCCCCCATCAGATTTTAGTGTTTTTTTAAGCAGGCTTTCAAGGCACTCTGCAGGTCCCTGACCAAATAGAGTGTGCCACATGTGTTCTTATTCTCTCTTGGTTGCATAATGGAAAAATTCCTAAAACTTTCGGGTGAATAGAGAAGGTTCATGAACTCATGCGGCTTATTCTATGGATTTAAAAAAAAAAAAAGAAGCCTTTTCTTCTCCCTCGCAGAAATGCTCGGCACTGTTAACCTATCATTAGCGCGCCATCTCTCTCCCTTTGGGTCTTTATCCTTTTTGGATTTGGCAGCAACATGGCGAGCTGCGGTACCCCCTCTTTCCTCTGTGATTTAAGTGATGTGAAACCTTCCACGGAGATTGCTTTCAGGTGGGAGGCACTGATTTGTGCGATCAAATGGATAGTTACCGCATCACTTGTTTCATGCTTTGTTCATATCCCTTAATGGAATAGCTGCACAACAAGCACGTGTGCACACAAACACTGCACCACCATACGCATTCCCGTTAAAATAAGCATCTTCCCTGAATCAATCACCTACAGCATGTACACACACTGACACAGTTTTAGTGCGCGCTCATCTAATGAGGCCAAATTATAGCTCATTCTACGACGCATATCTATCCCGTTGACCCACTTTGTCTTATCTCCCTTTTGAAAGTGCAAACATGGATTTTCCATTTAAATAACAGAGCGCCTCATTAAGTCAGTCCAACTCTTTGGTGCTCGTGGTTTCCTGTTTCTTTTCTTGTCGTCTCCCGCTGCCGTTGTTCCTCGCTCTCCCTGGAGTTTTCAGGCTCACAGTACAGAGAGAGAGAGAGAGAAAGAGATAAACTCACATTAACCTTATGAGACCTTCGCCCCTGTTGCTCGCTGCTCCTCATCTCAAGCTGTTCAGTCTCACGCTGTTTGAAGTCAGAAAATCTCAAATGATGCTGACTTCACTATGAAGGGACACCTGATAACATCACTTCTCTGTGGGGAAAAGCAAACAGCAGACAGAAAGATTTCCGAAGCAAAAGTGTGGACAAAACAGCTTTATTACCATGGTGAATTTCCATAATGGTGAAGCCCTGTGTTGTTGATGTGCAGAGGTCACCATGGAGATGAACTAGCGTGTGGCTTCACCTGACTCCTTCTAGTTTCATTAGAAAGTGAGCAGCTCGAGCGCCCTCAGGCAATATCACTAAATAACAGGGCCGGTTCGAGCTCTTTTGGTGCCCTAGGCGAAATTCGGATTTGGAGCCCTAACCCCCGGCGCCGCCGCCTCTCTAGGGTTAGGGTTCAACCCTCTAACCTTAACTCCGTAAACCGCAACTCACATCAGACATCACAATGGTTTTAAGACAAAAAAAAATTTTTAGTTTCATAAATAACTGTATTTATTATAAGATAAATAAACAACTGGTCCCTGATATTGTTGACTTAAAAGTTCACTACTATTATTAACAAATAAGTGCAGCAAAAAAGTGTGAGAAAGAGAGTTACAAGGGTGAAAAGTGTCTTTCCTTCTTTCTGTCTTTGTTCATTTGTTACCTCAATGCAGAAAATGAGGGAGGGCGCCCACCGATATTTTTTTTTATTATTATTTATTTATTAATTTATTAGAGGGAGACCAGCGTTCTCCAGGCGACCGCCTATATGGCCTTTGCCTTAAGCTGGTCCTGCCGAAGAACGTGTATTGCCAAGAAGTGAAAGTCAATTGTTTGTGCCATTGCAACATCAGCGCCCAGCATCAAAGCTACACTTCTACACACATTTTGGACTGAAAGCGACTACCGGACGCCAGTAAAATGTCCTCCTAAAAAGTGCCGTACAAAAGTAAAACAAAATTATTTATATTCTTTTGTCATATTCTACCGAAATGGCCTATATTTAACAATTAGATATTATAAATATAATAAGCGTTTTCAATCCAAAATGGCGGCAGCGGCAGTAGTCAAAAACACACTACAGTTTTGTCTCTTTGCTTCTATACTCTTTGATATCATAACTAGGGCTGAGCAATAATTGAATATGATAATTTATCGTCTTTCAATGGAATTTTATCGTGATGAAATCATATATCGAGATATCGTGATACACAATTGTGTCGTGTAAACTGAACAAGCACATACTAACTTTTCTCTATAATTTCGCTTGAAACTGTTATGTTCATTTTGCACTAAAGTTCTTCATTAAATGAGAAAATACTTTGTAATTTTCATTTGATTACAAAATGGTGACTTCATACAGACTATTTATTTATTGAATTGTCAGAAATCATGATATATATGAGATGACCTATATATAGCTAGAAGATTTTGGCCATCTCTCTTATCGTCTTCTCCTCCTTTCCACTTTTTGCTCTCGCACAGTCTCTCCATATTTTTCGACCCCCCCCCCCCCCCACCCTCTGTGCCCCGAATTATGTGTTGCAGAGGAAATGTGCCAGTGCAGGGGAACAGCTACAGCATCAGTACTTGGCTGGCTTCAAGGCTTCAAAGCTCGGGTAGCGGGGGGGCGGTGGTGGTGGTGTGCATTATGCATGGCCTCCTACACAGCTTCAGAGATCCATGGCATATAAATATATATATATATATATATATATATATATATATACAGTATATACACATACGGTGCACATGCAGCTTAAACATGGCAGACTTGTGTGATCATATATGTGTATATAGGCTCATCAGAAATGGGCCTAAGGGATCATACAAAACAATGATACACAAGCCTGCATGTCACCATAGTGTATATACACACAAGTACAAGAGCATACTCCCGCATACATTTTATACACAGAAACACAAAAATGCTGCACACACACAAACCACTAACACTGCCAGCACTAGAGGTGTAAGAAAATATTGATACACTTGAGTATCGTGATATTGTGCTTTGTGATACTGTATCAATTTCCCAAAACACTAGCGATTTTTAATGAATAGTTTACAAGCATAGATTTGTGGCAGACAATGGTTCATTTTGTGTTGTGTTTAAACCCCTGAACGCTAGATAGCAGTGTTGTAATCTGTCTTCAGCCATAGAGAATGAAGGCTTCTGTAATATGGTTAATACAATGGAGCCTCATCTTCGATGACAGTTTTCCAAAAATGTGATATTAAAAAATGCAATACATCGCTTTGCTTACAGTATTGCTATATATCGCAATTAGGCGATAATAACGTGTTAACGCAAATTTGTTTTAACGCCACTATTTTCTTTAATGTATTAACGCAATTTGTGTTTTTAGGTTGTATCAGGCTCAGTTTTAAAGCTTAAAGCTCATCATATGTAACGAGAAAACCTAAGAAATCCATTGGTACCAACCATGTCATGCTAGTTTATTGCGAAGGAGGCTAAATAACGCTCCAAAGTTAGGCTATATTTTGGCGAGGAAAAACTGGCATGGCTGTTTCAAAAGAGTCCCTTGACCTCTGACCTCAAGATATGTGAATGGAAATGGGTCCTATGGGTACGCACGAGTCTCCCCTTTACAGACATGCCCACTTTATGATAATCACATGCAGTTTTGGACAAGTCAAAGTCAAGTCAGCACACTGACACACTGACTGCTGTTGTTGTCTGTTGGTCTTGAGTTTGCCATGTTATGATTTGAGCTTATTTTTTATGCTAAATGCAGTACCTGTAGTAATATTTGTCATTGTTTTGTGTCGTTAATTTCCAATAATAAATATATACATACATTTTTATAAAGCAAGCATATCTGCCCACTCACATGTTGATAAGAGTATTAAATACTTGACAAATCTCGCTTTAAGGTACATTTTGAACAGATAAAAAATGTGTGATTAATTTGGGATTAATGGCGATTAACTATGGACAATCATGCGATTAAATATTTTAATTGATTGACAGCCTTAATCGCAATATATTGAATCATAACCACTGCATCATGAGACGTATCGTATCGCCAGATTCTTGCCAATACACAGCACCACCAGCACCACCAGTCTCCTCAATCCTAGTTACAAGCTTGGTTCAGCAGCACAAGGCAACCACCATCATGCTACACGTGTCGACAGCCTCCAGCTCCTGTTTCAGTGAGCCGTCATTTCGTTTCACAGCTGATTTGACTCCAGATGTTCCTCTCAACACAGTGAAATTAGATATTTAACAAGCAGTCAGAGGGAGAGAATGGAGATTAGAGAAGTTCTCTTGATTTGTTCCACATTATAGCACCTGATTACATGAAGCAGTATGAAAGATGAAGATCAAGATTGTAAAAAGGTAAAATGACAACTCCTTTTGCAGACATATGTTGTTCAGTATATTGCTATCTACTCTATCACACTGTAAGATTGCATTTCAGTTCAGAACTATAAGTCTGAGCTGCAGAATCACGCTGAGTGTTTTAGGCTTGCCTGTGGTGCCAGGTAATAGCAGCTCTGTCCCACATCCACGCCTCTGCTAGCATGCCTCCGTTTGCTAAAATCCTCACTCTGCTCCTCAATTTTGCAAAGTGCAAATTTCATTACCCTCCTCGCTCCATCACTGAACACCAAATCAGGAGCAAAACAAAGAGCCTGTGTTGCCACATTAATGCTTAAATTTAATCTCAGACAGCTCTTCCGTGATGCTGACAAAGACCACTCAGCCTTGCTTGTTGTCTCCTTTCTAAAGTGGCACAATGTTTGCAGTGACATACTCAATGTGTTTTTGCTGCAACGTGATTATGAAGGAATGTGGCGCTGTAGATAAAGCCATCCTCTCCCCGGAGCTGCTCCTGAGATGCCCGTTCCTGCTCTCGTATGCGAGCAGCGTCCATGTCTAATGCAATCCCTGCGTGACTAAAGAGCAGCACCGTGCCAAGTATGCGGTGGAGTGATCACAGGTGTCACTGCAGCTGATTCTGCTGCACAATGTGTTTGACATTCACTCACAAGGTGAAGTGATAAAGCTTCCTTAAGGACTGAGATGATTAACAAGCTGTTGGGAATAGCAGGCAGGCAGACTTATGGGAACACTGGGCAGATAGTGGAAGTGGCTCTGTCTGTAGGGAAGTTTTATAGAGATGGTGGGCACAGAATAATATGTTGAGAGGTACCATAATAAGTTGAAGTTGAAGAGAAGGGTTTTCTTGCCCATCATGGCCGTCCTTACTGTCTGTAAGAGGCTGTAGCAGGCTCAGTCTTAAAGCATACTAGAAAATCTAAGGAATCCATTGGTACCAACCATGTCATCTTAGCTTGTCTGGAAGGAGTCTAAATAACACTCCAAAGATAGGCAAAATGTTGGCAAGGGAAAACTGGCATGGGCATTTTCAAAGGGGTCCCTTGACCTCTGACCTCAAGATATGTGAATGAAAATAGGTTCTATGGGTACCCACGAGTCTCCCCTTTACAGACATGCCCCCTTTATGATAATCACATGCAGTTTTTTGCCTGCAATATGAATGTGTTATTTTCCTATTCTAAAAATGTTGTGTTTGAATATTTCTGCATACTGGGGTCCCTAAACAGTCTTGGAATTACATAAATTGGGTATCACTGTAAAGCTGAGACTCTTGTGAATCCAATGAGCCCAATTGTATTAATGCGTGATGATGTTAGTCTCCATAGTAGCCATTTCATATAGTGAGACCATTTTTTGAAACTTGACCTCCCTGTATAAAATTACCTGTTGTGACTTCTAGGATAATCATACAACCACAAACTAGAGACCTAGGGCATTCAGAGGAAGGATTGCTTTATAGGTAGATTGACAATAAGGGGGTTTCTGAGCAGTTTCCAGAACAGAAGTGCTCGCCAAAAAATGCAATTCTTGCTGAAATCTCTGAATTTCAAAAGTTTTTGAAACCAAATCACAGCATGGCTTTTTCCATGGTGTTCTTCAAGGTCTTGTTGTCTTAATGTGGTATTTTGGAGGGATTTTATCAATTCTCGAGTGGTAAAAACTGGTTAAATTTAGCACCAAATCTGTGTAACAAATGGTACAGTATGATAAGTGGGTCTCTTAGGGGTAACGGATGTCCCAAACAATTTCTCAATGCCCAGCAGCAGTACAGAAAGTGTGTAAAAAGTGCGTACAATACTTCATTCTTGCCGTGTTTTCACTGTAATCACAGTTTGTTTCTGATCAGCTGGAGTTTGTGCCAAGTGGAGGACTGAATGCTACATCTACAAAACCTAAAACACAGCACAAACTGCTTGAGCCAAATCTTTCCGAGTTATTACACCCTGCAGTATTGGGATGTGAGTGATATTCAGCGGGGAGCCTTTTGTCTCTTGATGGCCTTTAGCTGCCGCCGGCTATACAAGCAGCTCTGGCTCGCTCCCTGCTGCCACACGGCTCCTCCAGCTCTCTTCTTTATGACTAACTCATTACAACCAGCATCAAAGTTTAATGACAAAATAGCCCAGTGCTCATGAAACCTCTCACACACCTCTCAGGGGCATGCATTGTTCAAATTAACATTATTATGAGACAGGAAGGATGCTAACGTCATACAGATATGATAAAAAATGTTGCAAGCGCTTGGCTGTGATGGAAATAGTTACATCTAGTGAGGGCAACAACAAGGCAGAGAAATAATTACCACAAGAGATGGAAGCATCCCCTGAGCCGAGATTACACCCCTTGAGCATCACTCTTAATTAGGTAGATCTTTAGTTAATACTTCACTGTGTCCCCTGCTGCACCTTTCTTCTCGTCAAATCTCTCTATTCTCGTCTCTCGGCAAACACCGTTCCCCCCTCCCATCCTCACAACGTTTTCCGAGCACAAACAGCAATTTTGAGGCACTCGGAGACCACTCGAACACGAATGTGTGACACTACACATCAATTTATCCCTGATATTGGACTTGACCCCGGAGGGCGTGTTATTGAGAAATAAGAGAGGAATGATCGCAGGGCAGTGTGTGTGATGTAAGAAGAATTTCCAGGGATGAGAGAGCAACTGAGGCACAAGTGATCTTTAAACCTTTAACTGCACCTGAGATCGAACTGTGAATATAATCTCCTTTTATCGCTGGCCTTTCCTGCCAGGCAGCAAATCTCATCCGACTAATGGGAAAAGACTTCCTAGTCAAATGGGAATTTACCGTCATTTTAGTCGCTCTAAACGAAGCCCTCCCTTCTAGTTTTCTGACCTGCTCTGCATTCATCTTCGCAGCAAGCAACAGCTGTTATAATGTCACATCAAGTTTATTATTACAGCCCTACATCATATACAATGGTTCACAGCTCAGTCCAGGCTGTCTACAAGGACGAGGAAAACCAACACGAAAAAGCCAAAGAAAAATGGCAGACGGCCATGTAATGTGACAGTGTAATAATACAAGAGAGAGAGAGAGATGTGTGTTTGTCACATCTCTCTTACTATGAGCAGCGGTTTGTGTTATTATGGACTTGGAGTTGCATTGCTGAGTGGTGAGTCATAGTGATTGCTTCAGCATACAGGCCCTCCTCCCCCCTCCTCTCACCACATTGGGTCGGCTAACTCACTCCACCTACTGGTCAGACACTTTTGTTCAATGTGCAGATAGAGGAAAACATGTGTGTCTTATAATTGTAATCAGTTGTCATCAACATATGTTAAGTATTAATAATGTCTCACTTAAGGCGAGACACTACAGTCAAAAACGTTTTTCATACACTGGTCAATTTTGAGATTTTGGGCTATTTTGCATCCATAACATGTCTTCTCTCAGACTAGTTGAAAGAAAACATCCAAAATACACATTCAGGTGTTTATTTTACTACTTTGTCTATTTTTGTCTGTAGGTTTCTTCTAAATTTATAAAAAGGTTAGAGTTATTCAATGCCTCATTTGCATATTTAAACATGCAATAACTTGTAATACAAAAAGTAATTGCCTTAATGTAAGTAATCAACTGGGGAAGTTTCAGGGTGACATCTATTAGTTTAATTTATTAACCTTTTCACCTGTAGCGTCTTGCAAAATGTATGGAATTTTCTTATACATATCTTTAAATGCTTCTCATCTCTAAATGAGGTTTCTCTCAGACTCTGAGCCCGAAATCTCCACTTCAGCAGCACTTACGTACACCAAACTTTCCAGTTTCATTCTTATCTATATTCTGAAGGTTTTTACAGGATGTTTGTTAATATATCATTCAAAGCCTGATTTATAGAACATTTTATTCCTAAAAACATGGCGAAAATTGATTTTTTTTCTATGGCTCTTGTGTTTTTTGATTTATGGAGTGATACAAATAGATATCCAAAATTCCCTCTGTAACAGCCTTTGACTCTAATATGTCAACAAAATGAAACAATAATTTTGAACCTGGCTTTATCCAATGTTCAGATTTCTGTTCTGGAAATATATGCAAATTAGCACATATTTCATATTAAATTCATTCAATTCATATTTAAACATCAAATTTCAGAAAACTTGTAATACAAAAAATAATCGTCTTAATGTAAGTAATCAACTGGGGAAGTTTCATGGTGACAGCTATTAGTTCATTTTTTTACCCTATTCACCTGGGGTGTCTCCCCCAACCACATAGTATCAAGGCTTTGACACACGAGACAGTTTGACATATATTTTGATGCGTTCTTCCTGGCGTGAATGGATTTCTTGTTTCCTTTCTATGAAAATCTCATCTCTAATCTCATGAGAGGGCTGTCAGTAATTTAGTTATGTTTAAATGAGTGTGTTAAATTACGGTAGATGAGTGGAATAGAGGTTGGTGTACAAAAGGAATCAGTGCCACTTTAATCACAAGATGGTGCTGTTGATTCAAAAGAAAACACAATCTGTGTTGTGGTCAAAGCACGACTGACAGGGAGGTTTGTCACCTGTAAATCTCTCTCCCTCTCTTTCCCTATTAGACATCCCTTTCTAATATCGCTGTCATCTTTTCATCAGATGACCCGTGCGATCTGAAAGCAGAGTGCAGCCCCACCATGGACAACGAGATGACGGCGAAGGAGAGAGGCGTGCTGGAGGAGAACAACGAGAAAGAGGAGATGGACCAGGAGCGAGCTCTGGAGGAGGAGGGGGAGGAGAAGAAGCTGAATGAGGAGGAAGGCGAAGGGAAGGAGAAGAGGAAGGAAGAGCAGGAGCCGCTGACAGAGGAGCAGGAGCTGGAGGAGCTGAGGGCCCAGGTGCTACAGCTGCTGCTGGAGCTGGACGACGCCAGAGAGACCTCCAACAAACACCAGGAGAGCTTCCATGAGCTGCAAGGTGAGACCTCCAGCCTTGGATATGACTTAAGACTGTATTTTTATACTATTTATTCATTATTTAATGCCTTGAATCATTAATCTTCCTCTATCATCTATTCATTATTTACTGATAGTCATCTGACCTGAAACCAAGATCTAATGCAAACATCTTGCACACACCCTAAATCCTGTATGGGCACATTTTCTGGCATTTAAAGGAAAATTCTGACATTTGTGAACATGGGTCTTATACTCATGTTTTTGTCCTTTATGATTATTAGTCATGACAACATTTTCCTCACCATCTCCGCTATAGAGATTTTTGAACTTACAACTATTGGAGCAAGGAGACGAAAAAGCTAAAACTTTCCCAAAAAGGTTCAAAACTGGCAGAGTTGAAAGCTGAATTGCATTACCTAATGTAGCTAAGAGCTGAAATGCAATGCTAGAAAAGCTGGAAGCTAAACCATAATACTGTTTGACAGTGTTACAGTTTTAGGTGGAAGCTGACATTAATTAACTCATTAGACAGAAAGTAGTATCCAGATACTACTTTCTGTCCAACGACTTACAGTTTTAAAGGTATATTCCAGCCAGCTGGAATATACCTTTAAAACTGTAAGTCGTTGGACAGAAAGTATTTGGGTGGAATAAACTTAAAAAATGTCCATACTTGGACAAAAAGTAGTATTTACGCGGAATGGACCTTTAAAACTATAAGTACTTGGACAGAATGTAGTATTTAGACGGAATGGACCTTTAAAATTGTAAGTACTTGGACAGAAAGTAGTATTTGGGCAGCATGGACCTTTGACACTGTAAGTTGTTAGACAGAAAGTAGTATTTGGGTGGAATAAACCACGCCGGCTAACCACTGCACCACCGTGCAGCTAAACAAAATACAGTATATTGCAATTACAATCCTCTAACTCTCTCCAAAATTGGCCTCCATCCTATTTATAGTGTTCAAGCTCTGATTTCTAAGCGATCTAATTGGTTACAAGTGAGTACTGCAGTTGCCTTTACAAAGTACATTCTGTTGCATGCAGTATGCATACAATAGGGACATACTACTTCATCATAACATTGTGCCTTGAACTTTGACCCTCTTGCTCATATATCTGCTTCACAGAGGATTTTGGGTCAGAATAGCCAGAAAAGCATGCTGACTTGCATACTACAAAATATCACCGGATGTAGTAGGACATCCTGGTATTTTTGGCATACTGCATTTGACATACTATGTATTGAGACATACTAAATCTGTTTCTGGCTTACTAAATAGTATATATAGTAGTATGGGTATTGGAACGCACATTGAGTGTGGTGTTTCAATGGCAGTGTTTAGCAACAACACACACAGGCTTTTAGTGTTGACTGATGTGTCTAATGTAGATAACTGTGTGGAGTTATTTGCAAAAAGTGTGTTTTAGTATGTCAAACTTAGTGTAAAGCAGACAACGTGCTAATGGTTCAGCATACCTGGTTAATAGATAGGCAACATGAGTTAGTGGTTTCAATAATTGTGCCACAAGTACCAGTTTTTGTGTCTTGGAAATTGCAAAGAAACTGTAAACACTAACAGTTATGGCCCTTCTGCCATTTGGGGTCTTCCCTCTCTATGAATTAACTTCAGTTATGTTGTAGGTTTTCATGATTATGGCTTCCTGTTGGGTAGATCTCAACCTTCATTTCTCAATTCGTTACACACAACCACAGAAGAAAACTCCTGTGTCCTCTACCTGAGACGTCTCCTGTTCATCACAATCTAGTTGAACATGTAGAAGCGTAAATGTTTATATGCGGTCACTGACACGACCTGTTCCTCATAGGCACTAAATGGAGCATCACATCATACCTTAGAAATGATGAGCTTAATGTTCAGGGCCACTAGCAGTGAGTAAGGCCTTGGGTATGGGGCTACAGTGAGCTCAGTGTGTGAGCGTATTTATGAGTGTGTGTCGTACTAAAAGACATGGCGTGGTGAGCTCAGTTGTTTGTTTGGCAGCGGTAGAGGCATTCCTCAGACAACTGCGTGCGTGCTGAGGGAAGCTTCCAGACTGGGTGTCCTAGACCACAACGAGAAATCACTTTTGGTCGACTCCCACTGGGAGCAGTCAGCTGTTCAGGCTGCTGGCAGCTGTTGGTGGTGGTAAAGTGGTGGGGGTCCTGAGTGTACATGGTCAGGGAGTGACGTATGGTGAGGTGTAGGTAAAGATCACGGGTATCACTATGACTATTAATACAAGCTGCTAATTTTACACTTGCAATTTCTGCAATTTTTTTTTTCTCTTTTTGTGAGGTTATATTGTCATGTCATCATATTGTCGTGTTTATTAAGCATCCACGCAGGCGACAGCCGTGGTATTATGCTCTACTTGGAGTCAAAGGTCAAGATCATTGTGACCTCACAAAACACGTTTTTTTGGCCATAACTCAAGAATTAATTTGCTAATTATGGAAATATCACACAACACAGGATAAAATGATGAAGTGATGACATTTTGGTCAGACATGTAAACTGCAACTTGACTGGCTGGCGGAGGCATACAACTGCAAGGCAGAAATTATTGTTATGTGTATTTTTACCTGTATTAAATAAATAATAAAGGGAAAAAATTCAAGGTGCAGATCATACTACACTAACCAGGAGACAGGATGGGAAACGAGAAATACTCAGTGGGAATGACATTATTGCCAGCAAAGCACAATTCTGCTGATTAAAGGGTTAATTCAGGCAAATTACAGCAAACAATAATTCCTACTATATTTTCAAACTATATTTTCTCATTTACCTCTAGTGGTATCTAGTCATACAGACACTGTAGTTTTGGTTTGAGATTTCTGAACCCACAACAGTATGGTAGAGGTGAAAGGAATTTTGTTTGTGGTGCTCACAGCATTGAAAATATATATTGAAAATATCTTTCCAGAAACTATGTCTCCTATATTCTGGATAATCCACATGAAAATTCTTGATAGTGAGTTTTAAATGTTGTTTAAACAATACTAAGAGTCTTCGACCATGCTAGCGGCTCGGTGAGGCTAAATGCTAATCTCAGCATGCTAACATGATCACAATGCTAACATGCTGATGTTAGGCAGGTATAATGTTCACCATCTTCATTAGCATATTTGCTAATTAGCACTAAACACAAAATACAGACGAGTCTGATGTGAATGTCATTAGTTTTGCAGGTATTTGATCGTACACTAAAGTGAAACCTGATGATGGCGCTAGAGGAAAAGTCAGTAGACTTCATCCTCTGAGGACCACGAATATCTGTACAACATTTCATAGATATTTCAGTCTGGATCAAAGTGGTGAACCGACCGACCAACATTGCCATCCCTACAGCCACGAGTGACTAAAAATATGTATATATAATATAATATGATAATATATATATATGTTTTGTAATTTGGGTAAATTGATCCTTTAAAGCCTCTGTACACCCACACAGGTGTTTTCAGTTAATCTGGCTGATTTGACCTCTTGGTAAATGAAGATTGGTGACCAAATAAATTCCCATCAAAGCTTCATCCCACCTTCAACCTTAGACCTGAGGTCTAATCAGCCAGAATAACTGAAAACATCTGTGTGGGTGTTCAGCAGGCTCAACTGACCTTCCTCTGTTTTACTCAACCAGCAGCTGTTGTATTAAAACCATTAGTCAATCTGCACAAAGTGTACTGGAGAAATGACTTGGTGTGACATACTAATGGGGACCAAAAAGAAACAGAAAGACAAAAATAGCAGCAAACCAAAAGCTGTGAAAAGAGAAGCCAAAATAATTGGCTTTATTTTGTTCTGCTGTACTTAAAAGTTATTAGATTCAGGAAGAGAAGACTGTTTCATAAAATGTATATTTATAAAAGTAATATACGAACAAATCTTACTACTACTAACACTGATGGTTTGGCTCACATTGTATTTAACACACAGACAGACACATGGAGCTGCTTGTGTCATTCAGTCAAGGTTGAACAGCTTATCAAGTTGTCATCTTTCTATTGGCCTGCTGAACTGACATTTCCCTCTTATCTCTCTACCCACTCCTCTCCTCTCTTCCACCCCACTCCTCTCCCCTTCACCTCTCCACCAGGTCTGTTGGAGGATGAGCGTCTGGCCAGTGCCCATCAGGCTGAAGCCTTCACACGTCAGATCCAGAATCTACAAGGTATCGAAATAATATAAAAGACTTAACAATGAAGTTCTGAATGAAGCCAGACAATAACTAGACTACGCCACAGAAACAGGAAGAATCAACCAATGCATAATACATTTCTCACGTTTGTCAATAGTTAAGGTCAATGCCGATTTTACTCTGTAAGCTTCCAGTGAAGCATTATTTAACAGGACCTCCATCTTGTATGCCACTGTACTGATTTCTATTGTCCCCCTTGTTCTCTAATGAATAGTCTCAGACAGAAAGTGCCACATAAGTATGTTGGGATGTGATCGACTAGAACACGTTAAATGCTTGGAGTCATTTGGCCTATTGATTTGGGGGCATTGTCTTATTTTGTGACCATTTTTTAAATGACATTTTAAATGAAGAAATCATTCACACAGAGACACAATTATTCTTCAGAAAGCCTGAATGAGATTTGTGCTCAATCATGAGGGAGTCGATAAATCACACCTCAGACCCAGCACAGGGCTCTGAATAGAGGAAGGAGAAAAAGAAAAAAGGTAGAAAGGAAACCCAAATGTAAAAAGAGACAAAGAAAAATAGAAAAAGGAGGAGCTGAGCATTGTTTTTTTAAAGCTGCAACTTATTTTTCAGTCAGTTGGGGGAATGTCAAAGTATTTCATGATTCTTGTTCGCATCTGCATGCGAACAAGAATCGTGTCTGAACTGTTTGAAGGAACAGTGTGTAACATTTTGAGGATCTATTAGCAGAAATGGAATATAATATTCATAATTATGTTTTCATTTGTGTATAATCACCTGAAACTAAGAAGCGTTGTGTTTTCATTAGCTTAGAATGAGTCCTTCATATCTACATAGGGAGCAGGTCCTCTTCACAGAGTCCGTCACGTTGCTCTGCCATGTTTCTACAGTAGCCCAGAACGGACAAACCAAACATGGGCTCTAGAGAGAGACTTTCACGTTTTTACATTACCTGAAGGCCACCATAGTTTTCCAACACGCTTGTGAAACTGAGGTAACGTGAGCCACAGAGTGTAAAACCGTGGTACCGCCAGCCGCCGTCTGACTTCCGTTGTTCCTAAAGTAGTGTTATTATGGTAAGGATGGCCTCTGAGCGAGGTGAATGGCGTTACCACGGTTTTGCACTTGACGGCTCATGTTACCGAATTCATTATGTTGTTACTCTGTACACACGACATCTATTGCATGTCTGTCCATCCTGGAAGGGGGATCCCTCCTCTGTTGCTCTTCCTGAGGTTTCTTCCATTTTTTTTCCCTGTTAAAAGGGTTTTTTTTTGGTTAAGCTTTTCCTTAGCCGATGTGAGGGTTGCACTGTCAAGGACAGAGGGTGTCGTATCCTGTACAGACTGTAAAGCCCCCCCGAGGCAAATTTGTGATTTTGGGCTATACAAATAAAAATTGACTTGACTTGACTTAGAAAGGAAGGAGTGAGCAGAGGGGTACTCAGTTGGTTTCAATCTGCAACCACACCACTAAATGCCGCCAAATCCTACACACTGTACCTTTAATCAAGTTATTACTGGTTTTATTGCCATTAGATTGTATTGTTGCTCTTATTGCTGTTTTTGTGAGAGGTGGAGAGGATTTTCCTTTCCTGAAAATACTAAACTAATAAACTGAATCTGACCCTGAGAAAAAGGTCTGTTACCATCAGTTACATCAGCTCCTCGTTCAAACAGTACCCACACACACACAGACACACACACACATGCAAGAACACACCACCCACACACACAAACACACGCAGTCCTACTGATGCAAAACCTCAGGTAAGATCATACACACACACACACACACACACACACACACACATACACACACACACACACACACACACACACACACACACACACACACACACACACACATACACACACACACACACACACACAGCCATACTGATGCTGCAGTCTCACCCACTCAACCCCCATAAAGAACAAATTGTCCTCCTCTTCCTCTCCCCACAGCCCAGCTGCGCTCTGTGCAGGAGGAGATGGACAGCCTGGAGGAGGAGAAGGAGAGCGAGCTGGCCGAGGCCCAGGAGGAGCTGCGCAACGCCCATGAGGAGGTGATCCTACTCCAGCAGGCGGCGGAGGAGGCGGCGGCGGAAAGGGAGAACGACATCGCCTCGCTGCAGGAGGAGCTGTGTCGCCGGCGGGCCGAGCTGCAGCGCCTCAGCGAGGAGACCCAGGACTACGAGCTGGAGATCACCACGCTGAGGGCCGAGATCAGCATGAAGAGCCAGCGCAGGGAGGTCGAGAGGAGAGAGGGTGAGGGACGAGGAGGAGCATGGAGAGGAGAGATCAGTGTAGTAAGAAGAGAAAAATACAAAGAAGATACTGTAGGTATAGATGAGGTGTGTCAAACTCAATTTCACTAAGGGCCACACTGGGAAAAGAGAATCACATCAAGGGCCAGACAGATAAAGTTTATTGATATGTTTTTATTTAATCGAAAAAACATTAAAGTAAAATGTTTTGGATTTTATTGTTCCCATATGGCCTTCTCACATACAATTTAGTCCACATAAAAGAATCAACAAAAAAGTTGCTTAGCATTTAGTCAAGCAAAATAATGCATTCTTATTACATCTTTACAAATAGGCTACCATACAGCCAACTCACAACAACCTGTTTCACAGGCCTGAATAATACAACTCAATGGTTGTGTGTGACATTTAATAAAAAAAAATGAAAGTAAAAGATCTTTGATCATGTAGTTTACATGTTCCAGCCTTCTGGCATGCAATCGGCTGCACATAAAACCCTAAAAATCACAAATAGACTTTGCAGTCAAGCAAAACTCACAGGCATCCTTCAGCATTAACTTTCCTTTTTTGTGTTAGCTAGCTTGCAAGCTTTCAGAAAGTGGCCCGCATGTGTTTGGTGCACGGGGCAAATGTTGCTGTGCAAACCACAACTCGGCGAGCCAAAATTTATCGAGAACCTAAATTTATAAATTGCGAGGGGCTGGATTTGGCTCGGGGGCCTTGAGATTGACAAATGTGGTATAGATGGACGCCGGTGAGGATGAAAGACAGGTGGAGGTGGTTTCTCCTCCCTTACAACATTGTTTTACTTTACAGTACATCAAAGTTAAAATACATGAAGTCTTGGTTTTACACCTCATCTTCACACCTTGTGTAAACAGCCATCAGTGAGAGGACTGTCTCTGCGTCAAGCTCACTACTTGCACAAATGGCCCATGATCAGTCTTTGTGGCAGATATTATGAAAACAAAGCATTTTGTTATGGATGTTCTTATTCCACGCTCACGTCATGTTAGCATCCCGCAGTCAAGCACATAAATCATTTGTGGGGTTTAGTAAATATTACATATTGCAAATGTCATCACTGAGTGTTGCAATGGGAGTGGTGTGTGTGTGCAGATGTGTGTGTGCATTTAGGATACCAGGGACATGAAGTCATGAGGGGGAGGGACACACACGTCTAACACATGATATCATCGCTGCAGCTGAGCCTCGGGTGGGACTGAGGGAGGGGAGTTCATATTATTTTATTTAATTGTTGGGCTGTTTCATGAAAACATCACCCCAAATGTGTTTCATATGCAAGTACAATCCAACTCACAGTTGGCATTCATTTTAAAGGACTGGTTTGAAATTTGAGGAAACATGCCTTTTCCCCCTGTTTCCAGTCTTTAAACTAAACTAAGCTAAGCTAACCAGCTGCTGGTGGTAGCTTCATATTTAACAGATAGACATGAGTGTGATTTCAAGCTTTTCATTTAACTCTCGGCAAGAAAGTGCATATTTCCAAAAACTATTCTTTTAATATATTCCATACATGTTCTAATGATGTTAAAGGGATAGTTTGGGTGTTTTGAAGTGAGGTACTTATCTGTAGTCAGTGTATTACCTACAGTAGATGACGGTTGGCACGCCCCCAGCGTGGAGAAATAGACAGGAGTACTGACACCGGAGCAAAGCAATACAGTGCTGTGGACGGGGACAGCAGAAAAACATATTTTAGCCACCTAAAAGAAAAGCTCACCTAAAAAAATTGATATCTGTTTGAGTGTATGCTATATTTAGAATATTTTCTGACACCGAACTGAACTGAAAGTGAAACTTATCTATACTGCTTTTGTCATCTGAGCCTGCTGGCTTTGGCTAGCACATAGATAAGTTTCACTTTCAGTTCAGCTCCCCGACGAAACGGAGAAGGAAAGGGCCGTCATACGTCAAGATAAAGCGGTGAAATATTCTAAATAAAGCGTACACTGAAATGGATATCGATTTTTTTAGGTGAGCCTTTCTTTAAGTGGCTTAAATATGTTTTTCTACCGTCCCCGACCAAAGCATTGTATTGTTTTGCTCCAGTGTCGGTACTCTTGTCTGTTTCTACAAGATGGGGGCACGTCGACCGTCATAAGTACCTCATACAACCCACTTCAAAACACCTGAACTATCCCTCTAAAGCCTTAGTCAGTAACATTAAAGATGAGCTCAACTGACCTGCTCCCTCTTAATATCTCTGACCCTTCTATCAGGTGACGTGGACCTGCTGAAGGAGGAGTGCCGTATGCTGCGGGAGGAGTGTCAGACCCTGAAGGAGGACAACAGACGTCTCTCTGAGCGGCTGCAGCTGCTGCAGAGACAGAGGACATGGTGAGAGGTCGACGACTGCTCACTCATCAGCTGTGCTTAGTGGATCAGCTGGAGGGGAGAGCCTCTGGGATACTAGTACCCTCGTCACTCACAGCCATCACGTCTCATTTGGAAAAGACCGGCCACCTGATTAATCACTGCAATAGAACTGTAACATCATACGAGGGATTACACATAAAGTTTATTAATTGATAAGTAAATTGACAGAAAATTAATCAAGATTGACAATTAATTCTTGATCTTGAAGACAATTTCCCCACAAGATCTATTTAGTAGCTGTTATGACATTTTTGAACGCAGCATCACACGATGTTCCTCAGCAGATGGGGAACTGGGGATGCTCCATCTGCTGAGGAAGATCTGGTGATGCATCAAAAGCTAACTTTATTTATAGCACTAGTCAAAGCAGAAGTTACATCGTGCTTTACAGGAAGAAGAAAAGAGAAAAGGGGAGAAGAGACTAGTGCTGCACCCTCTTTGTCAATTAGTTGACTAATCAGTTGTTTTGGTCTTAGTCGACTAAGATTTCTATAGTTGATTTGTCATTTTTTATGCCTTTTTCATGCTAAATGACTTATTTCCAAGAAACCTATGAGCACATCTCTGGTCAACACAAGATTTAAAGTGGTGCTTTTATGTGCTTCTCAGTTTTACAGAGCAGCTGATTAAATCAACTAATCGATTAGTCGACAAAATCGTATGAGTGCTAGTCGACTAAGAACTTCTTTTGTCGAGGTCAGCCCGAGAAGAGACAGAGAAGACAATCCACAAAGTAATAGTTATGAAATCAAGAAAAAGGTTTTGATTCTCAGAGTTTTTGTGTGAGGCTGTTTCAGAGCAGCATAAGCGTGATGACCAGAACAGCGACTAAATCAATGTATTCTCATACAACAGTTCGTATGATATTTTACGAAAAAGTTATTCCTCGTTTTTTGTTCGTTTTCCTTTGAATGTCCAGCAACACGTGTCAATTTACACACGTTACATGCATACAGTCTTTTCAAAATAAACTTCCGTCTTCACAGGAAACAAATTCCTTAGGTTTAGGCAACAAAACTAGTTAGATTTAGGAAAAGATCATGGTCAAGATCATGGTATGGGTTAAAACAACTCCGGAAGTGGCGTAATTTAAGTACGTAACTTACGAGAGAAATGAATCAACGTTGACTTCTGGTTTCACACGGGACATGAACACCGGTCTCCCAGTGACCCACCCATCCACCCCGACTCCTCCCCACTCTGCGTTTGCAGTTACGTTAATTACACACAAATTGATTTCTTGGGATATACACAAATTACAGTGCGTTACTTTTGGTAGGTATAGCTACGAACGGTGTTTGAGAGAAGCCTGATTAAATGGACCTTGTGGTGGGACAACCATTTAAAATGATGATGAATCAAATTGAATTTATCATTCTCTACTTCCAGCTCTGCTTTTCTCGGCTTTGAATCTTTATGAATTTAATTTTTAAAAAAAGTTTTGGTTTTGGACTGTTGGTCAGACAAAACAAGCAATTTTATTATAATGGGCCTTTCTCATTGTTCTCTGACAAAAAAATGTAATCATTTGATTAGTTGAAAAATGAAAATAATCTTTAGTTGCAGTCCAATTACACGGCTGGCTGGATACATATGGCGGCATGTGTGTAACAGAAACACAAATAATGTAAAAACAGTGTCAGTTATCAGACTGTGTGTACGCCATAATGAAATCTCTGCATATTATATGTGACAACACTAATGCTAACAAGCTCTCTGGTTCTCACATCAACAACCAGCCTTTGATCATGGAAATTATCAGCCCAATTGGAGCCCATTTTTGAAAGTAACGTTGCACCATCACTCCTTTGGTCCAGCTCCAGTGTCTACCTGTCACTGAAAGAGGAAGACGCAGAGGAGGGCACGGAGGGGAAGGAGATGGAGACCGGCTCGGATGAGGTCATGACAGAGAGCTACATGACCATGGCCCAGTCTGGGAACTGTCGCCTGGTGGACGCCTCCATCCAGAAGAATATTTCATTTGATGGGAAGCCCATGACACCGAGCAGCTGGAACGGAGGCATCGGGGAGATCTGCTCCCTGAGGGAGCAGCTCAAACAGGCGGAGGAGAAGGCCTCGCAGGTACAGAGAGAGGTAGGAAACGCCCTGGGAGTTGATTAGAAATATGAATAAAACATGGATAGATTTGGGTCAAATCGATTTCATTCCAATGCACTAAAACTTGTTTCAATAAATGCAAATGCTGTAAGGAAGAGACTGCTAATGTGCCCTCTGTGTCCTCCAGTGTGACGGTCTGAAGATGGAGCTGCAGGAGCTGCAGGTACTGTATGACAGCAGTCAGAGGGAGAGAGCAGAGCTGGAGGAGGAGCTGCAGCGCTGCAAGGCAGAGCTGGAGAAGCTGTCAGGGGGCGCTCAGGTGAGGGATGGACATAAATAATACAATAATGCACAGTTGGTATCAGAAGCAGGGAAACTGATGCTACACAACTGTGTGATTAATGTAGCTTTGCATTCTTCACTTTAGAAAAAAGCTTTAAAAAGCTTCTAGTAGGTTGTGTTGTCTCAATTCTTTTATTTTAAAGGGGACATATCATGAAAAAACTCATGTTTTCAGTGCTTGTGCACATATATTTGGGTATCTGGAGTGCCTACCAACCCACAAACTGTGAAATAAGACAACCTAGTCAGTTTTTTGTGGGCTGCCTAGATCAGAAAATATGTGATTCAACAAGCCATTCAGATTTGCCTCCCCTTCCTATAGAGTGGTGCAGGAATGAGTCCTAAAACGTGGAAATGAGTAAGCATTTTAGCACTTCCGGTTCTCTCGTATCAAAGTCAATGGGTTTTTAGTTAGATGCTTAAAATAAGGTCTGTGGTTAACACAAGCTTAAGAGAATGATTTGTTCTATGATATAAAATATGTCAGTAAATATCCCACTCGTGAATTTTGAAGCTTTTCCGTGTCTTAAAAAAGGCGGTTGCTAACAGGTGGCTAAATGAGACTACTAAACGTCATGACACCGACTCGTCCACCTTTACAGCCTCGTTGTGTATACTCGCGCTCATGCTACTGTGGTGTAATTTGTTTATAGCCTAACGTTAGCTTTTTACTTCTGGCAATTGCATTCACACTTCAAAAATCATACAAGTGTCGTAAAAGTGTGAAGATTATCTTGCTGAACAAAAAGTGTAAGCAATGTGTAAACATTTGTTTGCCACAGAGCATATTTTCTGCACTAATCCAAAACCCAATGGAAAAATCCCATTGGGTTTTTGTCAAGGGAACCGGGGTGATGCTAATTTCCTGGTTGGCCTACAAAAATATGTCATCCCTGCAGCTCTCTATGTCAAATGCAGGTTCATTAGAATATACTGTAATATACTATACCTGCAAAGGTGCACCATATTGTTCAAGCCAATCAGAACAGACTGGGCTTTTTCATGAGGGGGGCTTAAAGAGACAGGCGCTAAAATGGAGGGTGAATACAGGTATATTCAGACAGACTGTTTTTTGAACATTAAAGCATGTGTTCTAGTAGAAACCCAAAATACAAGTATGAACCTGAAAATGAGCATGTCCCCTTTAAAATGAATGTGAACTTGTTCTAGAAGTAGTTTTAAGGATTTCCAGCCATGATTACTACACGATTAAAGAACGCTTTGTCTTTGCACCCACACTGTCAACTAACACGCCTCACATCACCTACTGTATCCCGTGTCTGTTGAGCTCACTTTTCTATGTGTCTCATACTGTAGCAATACATGTTTTGATATGAACTGACCTGGCCTGTCAGCCCATATCAGTATTTATTGTGTGCTTTGGTCTGGGGAACCTTCCGCCCCCCCCACTGTGTCTGTGTTCTAACAATGCTTTAATACTGTTGTTGGACAAAAACACAAAATCTGCAAAAAATGCATTTGGGCTTCAAGCAAAGAATGCCTATTGTATCACTGAATCCTATACAGGCATCAGATATTGTTCAATAGAGAAAAACTGATGAAAGGACCTTTGCAGCTTTAGATTTTTTATGTTTTTTTTCCCTTCCTTAGATTGGTCTCATTTTAATAAGGTGCTGGGTGAAAGTCAACTTGCACTGAATATAATAGTATTTGATACAATTAACAGATAAACAATTGTTGCATAGTAAGTGTTTGAAAGCACTGATGGTTTTGATGTGCTTTCAAGTGCTCACAGGAAAATCCCAAACTCTTAAGTTGAAAATTCTTTTGTTTTTCTTCCAATAATCATTTTTAGGGCTTTTATTGCCTTTATTATTGTAGCTTGAGAATGACAGGAAAGGGGGGAGAGAGAGGGGATGACATGCAGCAAAGGGCCACGGGTCGAAATCGAACCTTGGCCGCTGCCAAGTACTCAGCCTACATGGGGTCACGCTCTACCAGGTGAGCTATAGGTCGCCCCAAGTTGAACCTTCTTAATGCAAGAAGTACTGAATTCATTGTCCTTTTAATGATGTTATCTATTTATTATTTTTTATTTGTCCTCTGGGTTTGACTTTTGGACAACACAGTTTGTGAATGCAGTGGCACTTGAATGTACCAATCCAAGGACAATCTGAGGATTCAACTGCATTATCATGCAAAGACAGACTCAATATTCTGCAAGTTGATTTTCATACAGCATTAAAAGGAATGGATACCAATGGCTACCTGTAAGGAAAGAATATATGCATCCAAAAATCTTTAAAAAACAAAACTATTGGTTGGAAGCAATGTAAGGTACTGTAATATGGTCCTTTAGGTAGTTAGATACAAACAGGACTAAAACTGTGTGTTTTGTCTACAACATCCGTGATGAGATGTCTCTGCGTTGTGTCAAACTGTCTACCCGTGCTGTCTCTGATACTGTCCTTGTTCTCTGAATGTCCATGACCTCTCAGCCTGTACCATAACAAATTTAGCAAAACATCGAAACAAACAGACTCTAAAATGAGGATAGAGAGACAAAAATACCACCGTGTGCTAGTCACAACATTCATGTCTTTCTTTCTTTGTCACCATAACATCACACGCAGCCAGTAAATGCCACACAGGACTGCTCACACATACTCACATTGAGTTGATGTGTATGTCACTTTAGAGTTATGCATTGTTTATGTAAGAGGAAATGTAAATCACTCCATCACAACCCTGCCCCTTTATATCACAGCCATAGACCATGTCACACTTTTAATGTAGTGATTTGTAGTCCGTTTGTGCTGTTGTCACGCCCTTTTTTCTATCTGTGTTTTTATTATTTGGATACTTCAATCCATCCATTCCTTCATTCCCTTCATCCCCATGGTCCTTGTGTTTGTTTTTATTCCCTCCTCAGAGATTCATCCATCCGTCTGAGCACCCTGTTCTCTCCATCCCCTTCATAGGAATGATTGTAATATTGGCTGTGGTCTGGTGCTGGTTGTCGGAGCTGGCGTCCCAGAGGGCAAGGTATGGGAGGAGCTTATCTCTAATGCTACATACAGTATATGGTTCTTACACACTGATTAAAGAGTCAGTCAGTTCGACCAAATAACATAATAACATAGTTTATTGCATACCGTATCTAGCTGTGCAGATGGTTTTGTTTTTATATGCTCAGGTTTTCAGATATCTGTTGAGAGAGCTGTGAGAATTCTGTCTCACCCCGATACAATAGGTATCTGGATAATTCACAAAAACTGTCAGTTTTCGTAGGGACTATAGATAGATAGTGTATTTGTCACGGTTAGGAGAGCAGGCAGCAGGAGAAGGACCCAAACGCAGATGAGGACAGGCAGACAGGTGCAGTTCAATGATTTATTACCAAAAAAAGACTTTTAGGCAGTGAGAGCCCAGATGGAAGGCAGGTAACAAGCAGGTTGGCAAAACAGGTAACAAAACTCCATACAGCAACAATGATGATCTGACAACAGAACAAAAGAAATGGGCCGTTATATGTAATGACTGACTAATGGGGAAGTGGGAAGAGGTGAGCAGAGGTCTGGTGAGTGCAGGGCTAATGGTGTCTTCAAATGAAACTGGTGAGCTCGTGTTTACGACATGGGAAGTCATGTACACGATATGCTTGGCATTCAAGTGGTTAAGTCGTGAGAGCACAGCTGTTAAGCAACAGCAATATTAATGTTACTGTCGGCGTCTAGAAGCCACGAGGCTAACAATTTAGCAAGCTAGCAAGTGGGTAACATAATGCAGGAAGTGCAAAGGCATAATGACAGAGGAAAAGGATGAGGCCGTTGGGAATATCAACATTTTCCTCTGACATATTAAAAAATAAAAATTAGAAATTAAAATAAAAACAATATATGACTAAAATTACAATATATTAACTTATTATGTATCGAAAAAAAAATGAACTGCCATGGCCTCCGCCATTTCTTTCAACGTCAACAAACACGTCACAACTTGTGAACTCAGAGCTTTCAGAAACGATCCACTTATGAGATCGTGAATACCATAAGAGGGGGGCGTTCATATGGACTCATCTCGTGAACACGGTAAACACGACCCCATTTGAAGGCACCATAAGGAGGGACAGGTGGAACTGAGGCTGCGTTCCAAATCGCATACTTTTTCTTTTTACTTTTACTATATACTGCAGCTGCTCTTACAAAGTACGTACTGTTGCATGCAGTATGCATACAATAGGGACATACTTCTTCATCATAACATTGCGCCTTGAACTTTGACCCTCTTGCTCATATATCCACCACACAGAGGATTGTGGGTCAGAATAGCCATAAAAGTATGCTGGCTTGCATACTGCAAAATGTGACCGGATGTAGTAGGACATCCTGGTAGTTTTGGCATACTTCATTTGACATGCTATGTATTAGGACATACTAAATCTTTTTCTGGCACACTAAATAGGATGGTAGTATGTATATTGGAATGCACAGGTAGTGACTGACTAATGGGGAAGTGGGAACAGGTGAGCAGAGGTCTGGTGAGTGCAGGGCTAACGAGGGACAGGTGAAACTAATAAAAGAGGCGGGAAACACACGAGGTCAGCAACTGAAATGATAGAAGTTAGTCTTTCAAAATAGAACAGGAAATACTAAACATCAATGATATGAATAAATAAAACAAGGAAAAATATAACCTGAGAGCAGATCATGACAGTAGTCTGTGGATTATCCAGAGTAACCAGGACACTGTTTCTGAAAAGACGTGTTGCTGGATTAAAAAAGAAGAAATTCACCTTCCTTGTATTTGGGTGGAGGTAGATATATCTCATAACCTGGGCATGGCTGATACTGTAAGAGAAATATGTTTTAGTGTATTTGGGTAAACAGACACTTTAATATAAATTATTGCTCAAGAATCATTTAGAGTGGTGATTGTTATGGGAGGGTCTAAACTGGAGAAATGCAAAATTTGCCTGCCAAATCTTCAGTGAATGAAGGTAGATAATGATATTAAATATTTATGGAAGGTGGACGTGGGACGGGTGGGCAGTTTGGCAAATTAGAACAAAATATTTCTTGAATGGCTCTGAATATGTCATTTACAGGAAAACTTCAATATTTTGGTAAATATGCTTTCTTGCCAAGAGTTAGACGAGAAGATTGATACCTCTCGTATGTCTGTGTGTTAAATATGAAGCTACAGCCAGGAGACGGTTAGCTTAGCTTAGCATAAAGACTGGAGATAGGGGGAAACAGCTAGCCTGCTTCTGTCCAAAATTCAAAAATATTCATACCAGCACATCTGAAGCTCAGTAATTAACACATTGTATGTCGTTGGTATAATCTGTACACAAAAAAAATGTAAAAACAACAATTTGTGGTCTTTGAGGGAATTAATAGCTGTAATAGGCTAATTGTTTCGCCAATTGCTGCAACTTCTCGAGTCTTTGGCGTTACCACAACCAGCGGAGACGCAGCATTTAAGTTCTGGGCGGACAGATTAACTGGCGTTCGTCAAACAACAGTAACAGTGCGTAACTACCTTTAAACCAATTGTTGTTTTTATAATTCTATTTGTGTACATGCATTTTTGAATTTGGACAGAGCTAGGCTAACTGTTTCCCCTTGCTTGTTTTTATGCTAAGCTAAGCTAAGCTAATTGAGCTCAACAGTGACCGTCCACTTTTTGAACGGCTCTGGTTCTGGAAATGTATTTCCCATTAATTCCCTCCGTTGACGCGTTCAGAAAATCCTTATATAACAAGTTTTAAGCATGGAACCAAGCCAACCAGCTACGAGATGAATCGTGTCCATAAAACATTTGATTCTGAGCAAAAAAACAATGGAAAACGGAAAAAAGGCAAAAGTACAAGACTGTGTACATAATAATTTTTAGAGTGAAGGAACTAGTCATCCCATAAACCATCACAAGTGGCTACTCGCTGACTTTAGAAACTCCCGAAAAACTTTTAAACTAACCGATGTCAATCTAAAATGAAGACGGAGTCAACAACTGCATGCCTTATTTCTCGCCTCAAATGTTTTCAGAAACACATTTTGGTGAACTATTTTCGTGATATAAGAGAAAACGAGCCGCCATGTTGGTCCGTTTTGAAATCCTGGAGTAGACCATGGAGAAGCATGTATGAGTGCTTATGAGCACGTACCCTCAATAGCCATCCACGGGTGCGGTACCTATTTCCATGGTAAAAGTGAGCTGCACCGATCAGAGACGTCGTTGATACACTTAGATTTGTGGGTAGTGTTGTACCTCTCCATGACATTGCGAATATAACATTTTTTTTTTTTTTCAAACAAGGTTGATATGATGTACGGACTTGTGGCTTCTGCAGAAGCATATACCATTGTTTCACAATCTCGTAGCTCGTGGTATGTCTACCTTGGATGGTTACAACATTATGGCTAATAATCAAATCCTCGATTCAGAATATGAATGGGACTTTTTTGAGCTCTATCACATCCTAGCTCCAGCTTCATACATAATGTACAGACAGACAAAGTGGTAACAATCTTCTCATCTCACTCTGTACAAAAGCGAAAAGCGTATTTCCTAAAATATCGAACTATTCCTTTAAAAGCCCAGTACAGTTTATCTGTGGCTGATGGATAGCCTCTACTGACTCTTAACACCACTCTTTTCCTGTCTTCCTTCAGGGGAGTGAGGTAGGTTGGAACTCCATTTTGACTATCACTGCAGCCACAGCAGTGCTGCTAATGATGACTAGCCTGATGAGGGCTCTCGTCCGATGTTGATTGGATGGGCAACAACTGCACAGGGACAGACGTCTGCTTCAGACCAGCCCTTGTTCTCTCCTGCCATGTCTATAGACTAAACTGGAATTCTCTAAATGCGATAGAGCTGACAGCTGTGTAGTAGAAAACGTTGTCGCTAATAAGAAGGTACTACATGAGAGTGGTGCGCTCGGTCTCATTTGAGACTGAAGATGACGACGAGTCGACCTGCAGAGAGTCCAGAATGAGGACTGATCTCACTCCACTAAATGTATGCTAGTGCTGTGTCGCTCCTCCTCTGTGTCTGTGAATATAATTTTTCTCTCCTTAAGCTAACAATGTGATAAAAATGAAGGGTTTGATTATTAATGTGCACCAAATGGTTTTCAATTTATTTAACAATTATTTATTTATTTGTTTGTTTAAATATTGTTGTCTCTGATAATAATGGCCAACATGGAGTCTGGACATTTTAATGCACTGAAATTCCTGAAATGTACACATCATGACCTTAAAATATTAACAGAAGGAGCAGTTTTTTTGTGAATGAGTTGACTATTAAAGGTGTTATTGATAACATTGATAACATTCAGCCACTAGATGTTGCATTCTCCCGTTCCGTTGTATTTACGTCACAACAAGTCGTTGGCAGGCACTTACTGTCAATCTCAGCCATTTATCCGTTTCTTCCACACTAACTGACGACCCAGAGATACCAACGTCGTTTTATTATTGGCTCACAAACCTCGTTAGAAGTGGGAAGCAAACGTCAGATATCTTCCACAGAGATAAACAAGCATTCATTTTGGACCCGCCAAAACATTTTTAACGATTAATTCACAATCATAATAATTGTTTTATTATACTATTATACTTATACTTTTATTCAGCACCTTTCTAAAGGCTCTGTGGATGTTTTTTTTTTTTTTTTAATATTCGTCTACATAAAAATGTTATCAATAAGACTTTTAATTTAGGGCTGTCAATCGATTCACATATTTAATCACAATTAATTGCATGATTGTCCATGATTAATCGCACATTTTTTATCTGTTAAAAATGTCCCTTAAAGTGTGATTTGTCAAGTATTTGATACTCTTATCAACATGGGAGTGGGCAAATATGCTTGATTTATACAAATGTATGTATATATTTATTATTGGAAATTAATTAACAACACAAAACAATGACAAATATTGTCCAGAAACCCTCACAGGTACTGCATTTAGCATTAAAATATGCTCAAATCATAACATGGCAAACTCAAGCCCAACAGGCAACAACAGCTGTCAGTGTGTCAGTGTGCTGACTTGACTATGACATGCCCAAAACGGCATGTGAATCTCATAAAGTGGGCATGTCTGTAAAGGGGAGACTCGTGGGTACCCATAGAACTCATTTTCATTCACATATCTTGAGGACAGAGGTCAAGGGACTCCTTTGAATATGGCCATGACAGTTTTTCCTCGCCAAAATTTAGCACAAGTTTGGAGCGTTATTTAACCTCCTTTGCGACAAGCTAGTCTGACATGGTTGGTACCCATGGATTCCTTCGGTTTTGTAGTTTCATATAATGTCAGCATCTTCTCTCTAGCTTTGAGAGCTCGCTACAAACTCCGAAAAGATCGATTGCGTTAAAGAAATTAGTGGCGTTAAAACAATTTTGACTTTGATAGCCCTACTTTAATTACTTGTTGCTTCCCCCCAAATACTGAATGCAATAAATTCGACATACTGCAAAACTGGATTAAATATCACAAAAACTCCATGAATTAACGCCATCCTACCATTACCAACCACACAACTTTGGAATATCAACTTAATTTCCTTCCATTGTAAACACCAATGATATACTATTACAATGACAACAGGTAATTAAACACCTGTAAACTCAGTGTATAAGGCTGGTGTTTAACCCCTCGTGGATGGAGCCAGCTCTTCTTCACAGTGTTGTTTTAGTCATGTGTTTTGCTCCAGGCTCTGTCACTTCCACCTGCTGCCTCACTTGTCTTGTGTCTGACTCTGAAATGAAACAACTCCCACCTTCCTCTTTAATTATCGGCTTAACCAACACGCCAGTATTTCTGATTCATGTTACCTGCCCACGGCTCACTTTGAAATGCTGAAATCTTACACCCACAGCTACATTGTTACACTTACAATATGGTTTTCTGTAGTTTTCTTATGTGCTTGTAAAGATATCTCAGCAACTTTGGGAGCAAATTGTAGGATGATCAAGCTATATTTGATGTGGAGAAATAAGCTTGGCAGCAGGATTTAAATGGCTTGTATCCTACAGTAGTATTGTTATTTAGATTCATGTTGATTGCAGATTGTTCCAGGTACTCCGTGTGATGACGTTGACTGCCCTTGTTTACTGATGACACGCTTTATGTAACTGCAGACCTGATAAACAGCGGTTGACATCCGGTCACACTTATTGAACCAGTGATGCGTCTGAAGTTAAAGATCAGGGTTTGTTAGTTAGTCGTGAGGGCATTTTAGAAATTGATATGGCTCCAAAATATGTAAATAGGAAGGTGTCAGAAAAAGCTTGTTTAAGCGTAAATTACAAAAAATATATGTATATGTGGAAGGACTCTTATTATTGTTTGTGAAACGTTCTTTTTTGTGAAAATATTTGACAAAAGCATGCTAGAAAACACATAGAAGCACAATATATAATTTATGTTACTTTGTATTTCATGTAAATAGTTACAACATATAGTACTATGGGGGAGAGATTTCTTAAATCCATTTGTACTAGCTTTGTAGAAAGTTTATTCTATTTTGAAAGAGCATCGTATATTTGATAGCCAAATGATATTATGCCGTGTAAATGTTTATTTATGGTGACGTTATTCAGAAGAACTGCTAATCATTTTCAGTAAAGGTGGGGTAGTCATTGCATGCATTTAGATTGCATTTTGACCTTAGTTGCTAGAAAGAGCAATATGACTTAAGAAATGTATTGAAATCTTTTCTCAAACATTTGTCATTAAAGAGAACCTTGATAAGCAATGCCTGACCAATGTTATTTCTGCATATGAAAATACACTAAGGAAATGATGTGCCACTGGACTGCAAATGTTGTCACTGTCTATAGAAATTAAATTCCCATTGCAGCTGCAATGGTACATAATAACTGTGATTCAGAACATTATTTTTCATTATTTCATGAATATTAACTTCATCATAGTGTCACAAGCTTCTATATTGCACAGTGTTTCTCAGCTTGTTGCCGCATTGTTGTTTTCAATATAGTCGTGGCTATTTTGTTACCTGGAGGTCTATTTTGTACTGTAAATGACTTGAGAAAATAAAAATACCGCCCCACATGATGTCTGAGAGCTTTCTTTTCTTGGACGGAGGCCTCACCGTCAGTCACCGTCTCAGGGTTTAAGGTGTCGCCGAGTCCCATTCATGAAATCACCACCAGCAGTCAACCTGAGTGAGAACCACCTCTGCTGGGATTACATTACACGGGTTGTATGGATATTAATAACCTTCACTCCAGAGACATGACATAAGCTCACAGACACGGATTCCTCACAGATGGCAGGAACTGGTGTGTCAACGTTGTTGATGAGGCCCATAAACTACGCTCATTACTCCATAGCCACGACTCATGGTCCACTGAGTTCAAGTGTGTCTAATTATCTAAAAGTAGCGTGGATGTGCAGACCCAGTCATACAGTTAGCTTAGCCCTCACTGAGCAACCTTCTGTCACTTGAGGTTTAAGTTAAATTAGTTTCTGCAAATATTCCCAACAGATTCAGGTTTCTGTCTCATTCTGTTAAGAAAAAAGGGTCTTAACGGCCGAAACGTCAGATCCAGATCACCAGTGGAACCTAATCAAGTGGGCCTTGGCCTCCGGCCTATTCTGTCCAGCAAATTCCCCCAAATCCCTTTTTAAATATTTAATATATTCACCTGACAGACTTACAGGAAAAAGCTAATTAAAAAAGGTGGGAAGCTGACTGTGAGAGCAGCCAAGGGCCGTCTCTGGGGAACTAATGTCAAGTGAACAGTGTCCAGCTCAACAGTAGCTCTGTGGTTTGGTTTTTAGTTTAGTTCACACATACTTTATACTTCCTAGGGTGGGATTATATTGTATTATTATGAAACAATATACTGTATACCAAAGTAATCAAAATAACATTGTAAAAAGTTGAACGTGTTTAATACATTGAGTCAAATGTGTTTTTTTGTTTTAAAGGGGATATATCATGCTTATTTTCAGGTTCTTACTTGTATTTTGGGTTTCTACTAGAACATGTTTAGATGTTTACACGTTCAAAAAACACCTTATTTTTCTCATGCTGTCTGTCTGAATATACCTTTTTCACCGCTCCGTTTTAGCGCCAGTGTCTTTAAGCCCCCCTCCTGAAAAAGCCCAGTCTGCTCTGAATGGCGTGAGAGAAAAATATGGCGCATCTTTACAAAGGTAGCTTCAAGCTTTGGGCGATATATTCTAATGAGCCTGCATGTGACATAGGAAGGGGAGCCAGATCTGAATGGCTTGTTGAATCACATGTTTTCTGATCTAGGCAGCCCACAGAAAAACTGACTGGGTTGTCTTATTTCACAGTTTGTGGGTTGGTAGGCACTCCAGATACCCAAATATATGTGCACAAGCACTGAAAAAAGTTTTTAATGATATGTCCCTTTTAATAAAAAAATAATGTTTTCAATTTTGGTGCAACTCTTCTAGCATTCATTTACATGCATTGGTGTTTACTCAAATACTTTATTCAAGTATATTTTGAGGTTATTGTGCTTTAATTGAGTATTTTCATACTTTATAAACTACAAATCTGCTGCATTTCAGTGGCAAATTAATGATTAGCTAATAAAATATGATGCAGTTATACATAAACCTACCCAGCAAAGTAGTAAAATTAGCTTTACTTTGCCTAGCTATAACATACAATGCTGCATACACAGTAATACATCAGTAATCGTAACTTAATATTATAAAATAACACTGACAGGAATCAAAAGTAAAAGTTGTACTTCTTTAAGTACATTTTGCTGATAGTACCTTGGTACTTGTACTTAAGTAAAATTTCTAACACAGGACTTTTACTTGTAGTGGAACATTTTTTACCTTAACATTGCAATATTTACTTTAGTAAAAGATGTAAATACTTTTTCCACCACTGTTTAAACATGAGAACTGTGAACCATGATATGTCAACATGACAATATTGACAATATAATTATACGGAGAGATGATAAATGGTATTATTGAATAATTACCATTGCTGTCTTACAACCCCATGAGATAACATAAAATGGCTAAAATGGTTGAAGAAGAAACACAAATCTTGTTACATGGTGGGAGATGAACCTGGCTGTGTCCAGACTGAGTATCCTAAGAATGCCTTCTGCATGTTTCACACAGTTATTCTTACCTCCCACTACTTCATCAAGGACGGTGCTGCTGGCATCTGGTGTCACTGCTATGTCACTGACTGCTGAGTCACAACACCATGACAGCCCCCGAACCTGATGCAAACACAATATTTATTGGAAATGACTCATTTGGTTTGCAGATGATCAATTTTATGATGCGCACACACTGTCAACTGTCTCAGTGTATTTCTGTACACAGCCTCAGCTTCAATCAATGGATGCTGTCATGTTGACAGAGTTGGACATGACACTAATTTGTTTTCAGTCAATTCAAGAAGTCAGTTTGTCCTTTCTTGTTTAGTGAAAAAAAAAAAGATTCTCATGTGGCCTCATTTAAAAGTGAAAATTGGGCTATTAATTCTGAATTTAGTGAGTTGAAAGGCAACAACTCTCAGTTCTTGTTGGTGACACAACTGAATACAATTCCTACAATATATTTAATTACTATGGTTATTCTATAGGTCTATCAAAATCCAAATGAACTTGTTTTCATTAAAGAAGGAGTGTGTAACATTTAAGGGAATCTATTGGCGGAAATGAATATATTTATAAGTATGTTTTCTTTAGTGTATAATCACCTGAAAATAAGAATTGTTCTAATCGTTACCTTAAAATTAGCCGTTTATATATCTACATTGGGAACCACCGCCATGTTTCTACAGTAGCCCAGAACGGACAAACCAAACACTGGCTCTAGATAGGGCCATTCACGTTTTCACATTTTTGCGTTGGACACCGTAGTTCTCCTACATGCTTGGCACAAGGGAGAAGTTTCAGTTTGTTGCAATCTGCAACCTCACCGCTAGATTCCAAATCCTACACACTGCACCTTTAAAAAATATGGGATTGGGAGCATTTCCATGCGCCACTGAGCAGCTTTCATAGGAATGAACGGGGCCCCGCCTCCAACGCTGTATCCAGTTCTCTTAATACATCCATGATTTCCATAGGGAATGGGAATGTGACACCCCTGTCGGCCATTTTTGGAGGGTAAAGGGTAAGAGTGCTATCCGCTGGCTGTTTTTCTGCAAGTGTCAAAATCACTGCTGAACTAACACAAAACACAAAGTGAATAAGATTAAAAAGCTGAAATATAGTATATATAGTATACTGTCAGACACAAAGGTAGGCTAACGTTATGGGTTTCATTTTGCAAGATACCGGTAGATTAATTATGCAGTATTAGCAGACGCTTTGTTAGTATTCAGTTAGCATAACATTAGCTATCTTTTTTGGGATGATTGTGTAGTTGGCATTTGACTTGTAGATCTGAACGTCATACACCTACCCGTTTGTAAATTGGACATCGGCCTCCAAAGATTTATATTTTTTGAACTGCTGACAGGTGTTCACTAACGCCAAAACACATCAGTGACTGGCAAGCTGTTAATGTCCTCCTAAGTTCAATATTGTTAACTAACTTCAATTTTGTAATATATCGCCCCTTTGTCTCTGTCATCTTTTCTTTATATGGGCACATTTGTCTTTCGCACGCAATATATACATTTCTGATGATGAACGATTGACAGTTGACAGATTAGTAGACTGGTGATATATGTTATGTGTTTTTATGACAGTCTACTCTCCAAAACTGGCCACGCTGCCCCAGAATGCTCCGCGATTCCCATTTCCCATTGACTCTCACGTCTCTCAACATGGCACGGGCGAGCCAGTGGCTCGCAGCTAACGGTGCTAACAACGCCAACAGTGGAAACAATGGCGAAAGTGCTGACAGAGCTAACAGTGTTAGCCTGGGGGGAGCCGGAGGGTGGGTACTACCCTTCCGCCACGACGCCATCGGCCCGGAGGCTGTTATCAGCTGTAACTGCGGCTGTAGGGTGGCTGTGGCTCAGAGGGTAGAGCAGGTTGTCCACCAATCAGAAGGTTGGTGGTTCGATCCCCGGCTTCTCCGGGTCACATGTCGATGTGTCCTTGAGCAAGACACTTAACTCCAAATTAACCCCAAATTGCTCCCGAAGGCATAGCCATCGGTGTGTGAATGAGTATTTAGATTAGATCCTGATGGGCAAAGTTGGCGCCTTGCATGGCAGCCTCTGCCATCAGTGTGTGAATGTGTGTGTGAATGGGTGAATGCTGACATGTAGTGTAAAGCGCTTTGAGTGGTCGAAAGACTAGAAAAGCGCTATATAAATACAAGTCCATTTACCATACAGAGGGAGAGCTACTTCATTCTCTTCCCAGGTAACCTTAGACGTTACTCCACTATTTCTTTACATAGCAACTAGTTGTTTGCTGCTATATTAATGCTCTGGATATCAACTGTAGCACTTATAATATCAAGCATCTTTCCATAACCTTCCCTGAGCTTGTATTGACCTTTGCTTGTCTACACAGAAATGCATTTCACTCAGGGGTGGCAGATAGCTGAAACACACAGTAATGCAGTTACTTCATCTTTACCAGGGTGATCTCATGCTTTCAAATGTCTCTCCAAGGTGATTGTGACAGTGAATTTAACGTGCAAATCAAACTTTTTGCCAACGTATTGGGACAGAGGGACTCACTACACTTCTCACTGTCTTTTCTTAGCTCAATTGTTCAGCCACTTGGATCCTGAGCATGACACACATTCAACAAGTCCCAGCCCCCCCAGCCGCTCAAATAGGAGCGCCTAAAAATAAAGAGCATGTCGCAACTGTTGCGCTGCCTGGGGTCTGACCAATCCCTGTCCCATCCTCCCCGTAAACCGACCCCGACTCCCGTTATCCTCGTGGATTAGCAAATAGACTATGATCACAGACGCTGAGTGACGTGTCCCCGGGTCCTTTATATACCAAACTCTTCCCTCTCACAGCAGTCAAGTTAAACTTTAACAGCGCTGCTCCGGCTCACCTGCCACGGAACTTCAAAAAAGCGACATTCTTCTCGGGGCCATAATAGAGAGGAACGACTTGTCGAGAGGGTGCCAATTAAAAAAAAAAGCGGACGACCAGCTGCCTTGCTCATTGTAAATCGGATATTTGAATCCATCACTGTCCTGACATAAGTGGTTTCTTCGCAAGTGCCTCCGAAAAATCTCCAGGCTGCTTTTTAAACTCCCCACAAGTTTGAACTTTCCTCCGCGGGAGCGCGCTTGCCATCGAGCCGCTAAAGTTTTCTGCGCTGCCGAGCGCACAATTCAACACATAAGTGTCACCGAGGTATAAAAGTGGACACGGAAAACGCCACCATGATGAGCAACAACTACGGCGACGACCAGCAGCCTCCACAGTACTACCAGGCCACCGACTTTGGGGAAGAGGAGGACGACGAGATGCCGGCCACGGAGAAGGACCTGGCCGAGGACGCGCCATGGAAGAAGATCCAGCAGAACACCTTCACCAGGTGGTGCAACGAGCACCTCAAGTGCGTCAACAAGACCATCACCGACCTGCAGAGGGAATTTACTGACGGGCTGAAGCTCATCTCACTCCTCGAGGTTTTGAGCCAGAAGAAAATGTACAGAAAGCACCACACCAGACCCAACTTCCGCCAGATGAAACTTGAAAATGTGTCTGTGGCACTGGAGTTCCTGGAGAGAGAGCACATCAAGCTGGTCTCCATAGGTAAGTCTGGAAACAACACGGTGGTCAAATGCAAGCATAAAAAGTTATTATTAGATATGAATAAGTTATAAAACGGATGACTTAAGTAACACTGTGCCTAATTAGATGCAGAACTTTGATATTCAAAAGCATGTCATATCTTTTGATATTTTTAAATCTGTCATAGCTTCATAGACACAGACACATTCTGTAGCTGCCCTCTTGGCATGTTATCATCAGCCAGCAGGCAGTGAGACATGGCTTTCACAGGCCTCTGGAAAGATGCATTGAGCTGGGGTCAACAGCTTATTGGAAAGTTGCTGCGGAGGTGCCACTGAGGTCATTAACTTGTGTCGGGGCCAAGGACGAGCGGGTCCATAGTATGCTTAAGCTGCAGCAATGTGATAAACTATGGGCTGGAAATTCACTAGGACTGTGCTAATGAGAATGACAGGATTTATGCGTACATGTGGACAGCGGTGTCACACACACACACACACACACACACACACACATACACACACATACACACACTCATCTTTGTTGGGTCAGGGGTCAGAACGACTCACGCTGACAGCCCAGTGCTGTCCGGAGCCATCAGCAACTCCCGTGGGGTGAGGATTAACTCTGGAGGGATTTGGGGATCAGACTGTGGTACACAGATAGCTGAAGCTACAATAAATTGTTGTGGATATGTGTCACATCCACAGAGCCACCATAGGAGGACTTCACTATGCCACCTCTGAGACATATTTAATAATAACTGAGGAGAAACTAGTAGCCTAACACGAAAAGCACCGATATTGTAAGATGAAGAGTTATGGCTCAATTATACACCTGTAGACAAGCCCACAATTCATGCAGGAGAAAAGTTATTAAAACTCTGACAGAGTATTTTTTCTGTTTTGGTGACTAATGATGCTGCCACACTTGAGTGAAATTCCCGGCGTGGTTGAAGCTTTGGCCGGCGGACTGTGAAGGCCACAGTGTGTTCACATGACCTGGATATACTCTGAGTGTGTTTCAATGGCAAGCTCAAATCTCCTGGTGATCACAGAAGGGCAAAGGTCACTATCACAGATATCACCTCAAAGTCTGCAGAGTGTGTCTCCAGAATAGTGTGTCTAGGAGTTTGTGTGTGGCTGGCACCGTTGTCCCAGCTGTGCAGACACACACACACACCAGGTCAGACTGTTTTGACAGAAACAGGGCGTGATAATAGAAGTCCTGGCATTTTACTTCCTCTGCCTCTATGCAGCTCTAGTAGGTCAACTCAGCCCTCTTAAGATAATGTCTCGGTCTCATTACAGTGACCCAGAGACACTAAAAAAATCACCACAGGCTTTTAGTCGCACATATGTCACAGTGTGTAACTAGATACCATTTGATGGATGTCTCTTTGAGCACACAGTTGCCCTTAAATCTGAACACGGCGGGATCAAAACCACACTGTCGTGCCACCTGCCTGTGCCAGTCAAACGGCGACACATCAAACTCTGATAGGAGGCACTAATCTATGCAAAAGATAAATAGTCTCAATAAAACAGTCTTGTGATAAACAGCTGGCATCAAAACCCCTTCGTTATTAAAGTCTTAATGAATTAAGTGGAGTGTATCGCACAAGATTAGTCGATGAAACATTAAAGTCAAGCGCTCCTCAGAGGTTCACTTAAATAGCTGAATTTCTAAATTAAGGTGGATTCAAAACGGCCTATTTGACAAACTTTTCCTCCGAGAACTTCAGGGAAATGAGCTGCGTGCTCGCTGTCAATGAATGTAATCTCTCCACCTATTTGATTTATCGCACTCCGCCGCTACAAGTTTTGCACGTAATTGATATCCAAGTGGTGTTTATGCAGAGAGGGATCCACTTCCACATGTCCTCAGCTGTCACTGTCTTCAGAGTGCCATTGTGACTGGATGACAGATTGTCAGGGGTCCTCAGCCAGACAGCTGTCTGAGAAAAAGGGGCTCGGGGGGAAGCAGCGAGGAGCATTAGATTCTTGTCTCCTCAGCAGTCAATCATCAGTGTTTGTATTTCTGGTCAACTGCAAAACAGCAAGAAAAAACTATTTTGATATAATACACTTATGTATAGATCTTATGTCTTGTGGTTTAGCTTTGGGGTGCCTTGATTAGTGATAACAATAAACAGACTGCAAACCAATTTACTAGTAGATTGCACAATCTCCCTGGAAGACCAATTAACAACGAAAATACAGCTGGAAGATGCAGTTAACTAGTAAACCATCAAATACTGTAGGACATCATGTGAACTTTTTGGAAGTTATAAATCCTCTTTTGTCTCTGCTGTGCAACTACAGATAGCAAAGCCATTGTGGATGGGAATCTAAAGCTGATCCTGGGTCTTATCTGGACTCTCATCCTCCACTACTCTATCTCCATGCCCATGTGGGACGACGAGGATGAAGAGGAGAGTAAGAAGATGACCCCCAAACAGCGCCTGCTGGGCTGGATACAGAACAAGGTGCCCCAGCTGCCCATCCACAACTTCAACCGGGACTGGCGGGACGGCAAAGCCCTGGGAGCTCTGGTTGACAACTGTGCTCCCGGTAAGAAAGTGTGTAGCAGCATCAGCCGAGTCTACAGTAAGAGTAAGAAGTGCTGAGTCAGACTACGTGCTGTGGCTGTTAAAAGCCTTGTTGTATATAGCGGTTTTCCTTGGTTGCTATGGAGGTTGGGGTCAGGCATGTGTCAGTCAGTGTATCAGAAACAGTATCACCTCCTCAGGAGATTTTGTCTCCTTTGCTCCTCATCTAGAAATGAGGGCTGTATATCTCTCACACATACTCACACACACAGATTCAGATGTCAGCTAGTTTAATCTGTCTCTGGAGAGCAGGTAGGGTCAGAGGGTTGTAGATGGGTTGCTGATGTCCGGGGGGACGTCCCTGCCAGCTGTCCCACAATGACTGAAGCCTTCACTCTCACTTTGTCTCGGGCCCCGAGGCCCTGGCTTTAGTGTTTATAGCCATGCTGCTACACAACACCCCCAAATTTGGGCACCATTCCTCCTCTTCTGTCAAGGGGGGGATGCTTGGCTCAGCATCAAAATGCAGAGTTATCTGTCACAGGGAGGTGCCTAAGCCACAGATCCAAGGACCACAAGGCCACAGTTTGAGTCACTGCCAGTTCAGGCTACCACTTCCAACTCTGAACATTGGAGAGTCCCCTGCTCCCCTAGCTGGGCTTCACAGAGCGAAAGGTGGAGGAGTAGCAAGAGGAGTGCAGAACGCCGTGTTTAACTGTGTTTACATGAGCCATTGATCTGCCGAGACGCATCTTTCAAACACTGAGCTGCAGCACTGACCATACAAGGTTGTGTTGTTTCATCAGCTAATACCAAACAGCAGGGTGACTGACGAAACTCGCTCTGTTCTGAAACACAGACGCTCTGCTTTTAATTCAGACACAAATGTGCAAAACAAGTTAATTGGCCAAACCAGGAAGAAATAAACCACTATTCTATCTGACAGGCAGACGCAGCTTCTGTTAGTATATCCAGTATTTTCTTATACTATAGCATACGTCCGCCTTTTTTGGTGTTACAGTGATGTTACATTATGAACTACGTGGCAGAGCTGACATCACTTTGAAGATTTCCCATAGTACCATGGTGGAAAGGCCCACCCTGGTGCCTCCCAACTGACAGCTCTGCATAGTTCTTTCACTGCACCCTCCTCCCTTGCAGATGCACATAAACTCAACCCTATTAATACTGTGTCTATATTAATTGGATAATAGTATTCTATGGTGTGCCTGTATGGGGCTTTTGAGTTAGCGGCCACTCCATCACCAACACTAATCCAATTTAGGCATTAGCAGCACGCAGGAGGCTAGCTTTAGCCTCGGTGAAAGTGCCAGAGCGTTCCAACAGTCGAGGGACCTCCATTGTCACACATTGTGGATTCACAGGAGCAGAGCAGCGTGGGTAAGGGTCATGCGACGTTGTAGTTGGAGGTGTTAGACAGATAGTAGTGACAGCCCTTATGTGGCCTTATTATAGCAACAGCAGCAGTGTAACACTGAATGCATTTGTCCGTCTAACCGTCCTGTTTGCACTCTGTTAGGTTTGTGTCCTGACTGGGCTGAGTGGGACCCAAACCAGCCTGTGGAGAATGCCAGAGAAGCCATGCAACAGGCTGACGAGTGGCTGGGCGTGCCTCAGGTAAGGAGCACGATGGATGTCATCCACAAAGTGCTTTTTAGTTTGCTATAGCTCAGCTGGGTGCCAGATGGGTGGGGTTATCATAAGACAATACAGCAAGATAAGCAGATGTCTTTTTCTGTTTTCTGAGGGTTTATACTCAGTGGATACACATCCAGTAAGCACCAATAATTTCGAAGCAGTTTAAAGCAAGCAGCAAGACACATATGCAAATGAAAACAGGCCTCACCACATGTGCATACACCCGAGGCAACACTAAACTGGAAAAAAAGGCAGCGCTGTGTCTGATACGGAGCCCAGTGTTTTTCCAGGGAGATCTTGCTGGAGGGTGTCATGAAATATTTATTACCCATCTCACTTCTAATATTTCCATTTACTTTATTGTAGCTCCCAGTAAGTGAGTTTGTAGGAGTTTTATTTAGTAGATTCGTGAATTTGTGGAGGTGTGAGATTTCTGAACACCTTTCCGAGCCAGCCTCTGAAACAGAGGTGTAAATATGCCTGCGCTCATCAGAATAACAATGTGAACAGAGCCAATATACAATATTTCCAGTCCTGTTTGCAAGTCTCTGAGTCACGGTATTGTAATGTGCTCTATGCAGGTTGTTTACTTGTTTGTCTAAGGCACAGGGTTAGCTGTTTTCCATGAGGCTTAGCATTGGTGAGATAGCCGGGGGGTGTATGTCATGGCTCTGCAGGACTCGGGGCTGGAGTACAGTGTGGTGGTGTTAAGGAGATGTGGGAAAGGTCTGGCTCAGGCTAAATCCCCCTGGCTGGCTTATTGAATGCAACAATCCTTAACCCCGCTGTCCTGGGGTTAAATATAACCAGCGTGGAGCATGGCTTTGTGGCACGTTGTGATAGACGGGCAAACAAGTGCTGGAAGGGAGAGAGGAGTTAGAGGTGGGGGGAATAAATAAATTTAATCCTTGTTAAATCCCATTGCACTATGCTTAATGAGGGAAAGTTGTATGTAGAGTCAACCATACCCTTCTTAAAAATTCAGTCAATATAAATGTGTAAATACAAATTAGGCTATGGTGTTTTTATAGTACAACCTATTCATGCACATTATTTACCTCTGTTTTGCTGGTTGTGTTTCTGTGCTGTATAGGTGATCGCCCCTGAGGAGATTGTGGACCCAGATGTGGATGAGCACTCGGTGATGACCTATCTGTCTCAGTTCCCCAAGGCAAAGCTGAAGCCTGGAGCTCCTCTCAAGACCAAACAGCTTTTCCCAAACAAGGCCAAAGCCTATGGACCTGGTGGGTAGCCCAACACGGTTCACAACAGTTCATATGAACAGTATGAATGTGTTGCCTGTTGCTAAGAATGTTACATTGCTTCAAACCTTGCAGAATATATCACCACACCCTAATTCTCTATATTTGCACTGCAGGTATCGAGCCTCAAGGCAACAAAGTGCTGCAAAAAGCCGTGTTTACTGTGGAAACTCTGGAAGCTGGAAGCGGTGAGGTCCTGGTCTATGTGGAGGATCCTGAGGGACACAAAGAGGAGGCAAGTTATACCTGATAGACGAGGGATCTTAGCATACAACCTGCTAGCCAACACATATAGTCCTGCTAAGTTTCAAAGTTTTGCAAAGTGTAGCATCTGATATTTAAAGATGGAGCGGAGTCTGAAGAGTTTGGTTCTGTTGACAAATCACAAAAGTGGACCAGTTGACCAATCAGAGCAGACTGGGCTTTTCATGAGGGTGGGTGGGGGGGAGCATAATAGGTCCTCTTTAATCTAACCCTCTCTTACTTTGTCGTCTTCTTCTCCAGGCTAAGGTTAAACCCAACAAGGACAAAAACAGGACCTACACTGTCACCTATGTTCCTAAAGTTGAGGGTGTTCACAAGGTAAAACCAAGCCCACACATCACTCAGCACAACATGAACAAACCACTCTATTTAAGGGGGTATTAACTTTGTTTTGCTTTTTTTCTCATTAGGTGAAAGTGCTGTTTGCTGGCCAGGACATTGACAAGAGCCCCTACACAGTGAATGTAGCAAAGGATATGGGCGACCCCAGCAAAGTCCACGCCAGGGGACCAGGTCTGGATCCTACAGGCAATGTGGCAAACAAACCCACCTACTTTGACATCTACACAGCTGGTTAGTATGGAAAATTCAACCACTTTACTCATGTAGACATGCAGAGAACAATGTGATCTAATGAAAGGTTTGCAGTATTTTAACACAAAGTCAAATGAATCACTGGGATTTTCTCAGAGAGACTAAAGCTACAGCATCTACTTTAACCTGTGATCATTTTCTTATCACACTCAGGTGCTGGCAACGGCGACGTCAGCGTGGTAATCGTCGATCCACAGGGCAAAAAGGACACAGTGGAGCTCATCCTGGAGAATAAGGGCGACAGTGTTTTCCGTTGCACCTATCGACCCATGCTGGAAGGCCCTCACATCATCCACGTGCTGTTTGCAGGCCAGGAGATCCCCAGGAGCCCCTTCACTGTCAACGTCGCAGAGGGTGAGCCATCTGTCTGTGTTGTAAATTACTGTCAGACAAATCAGATTTCCTATCATGCTGTTAGTGTCAGGGCGATCTATCCATCACAATCTACAGTCATCTTTATATTCCCTTGGAACAGCCACCCAGTATAGAGCATAACCCTTCCTATCTGTCATTTCTAGCTCCACCCGTTGCTCCTCCAATGGGAGCTCCACTGCACATAGTCCCTCAGTCAGTGCACACCCATCCTGGAGCGAAGGGTGGGAAGGGGGTACCCCCCCAAAAACCTCGCCCAAGTTAGTATGGTTTGCTGGGAGGATCCTGTGCCCATTGCTCAGCCAGATCCCCCCAAACCTTTCCCTCTGCCGCGCCCTGCAGATGCCCCTCTGTGCTTTCTCTAAGATCACTGTGCCGCGGCTCGATGCCGTGCTTGGTCGCCTGCTTCGTCTTCTTGCGTCCTGCAGCTTGATGGTTTCATTATGTTCAGAGAGAGATGAAATGCATTGTTGTACAAATAGTTTACAGATTGTCCCACTTTGCATTTGTTCTTCTCTGTTAAATATCTTTGCTTGTGCCGTTGACATGTTTGTTTTTATCTCAACTAAATTTGCATCAGCCAGCATTCAGTTTAAGCCTGCAGTCAACATTTTGACTGACTGAAATGTTGTCGGATGCTCTCTCGACGCTCTCAAATGTGTCAATATCCACTTCAACATTCTGCACTTTGTGTTATTTGTGCTGCAAAAAGCATCATTCTCATTCGCAGGTTCTGCCAGTCAAGCTTTAAGGAATCCCTCTTGAATCGGATATTTTAATGTCTTTGCTACTAACATTGCTGTCTACTAACTGCTGGCTACTCTGAGATGCCATTTGCTTTGCTAAATATTTCTCTCTTTTCACACTTGTTGTTATTCCTTTCAGCGGTGAACCCAAATGCTTGCAGAGCTACAGGCAGAGGCCTTCAGCCTAAAGGCGTAAGAGTGAAGGAGGTTGCAGACTTCAAAGTTTTCACCAAGGGAGCTGGCAGTGGATCGCTGAGCGTCTCAGTCAAAGGACCAAGTGAGTCAGACAGCTCTCTCTTCTCTGCCACACTCCTCCTCATACATTTTTAGGATTATTCACTTTGGGGTAGCATTCACATGGGCATATGATAAACAAAATGCATAAAATGTCTCTTAAACTTGATAAGAATCCATATTGACTGCATTATTCATCCTCAGCTGGAGCCGAGGAGCAAGTGAAAGTGCGAGATGCAGGAAATGGCGTGTATGAATGTGAATATTACCCCCTTAAGCCTGGTAAATACACAGTCAGCATCACCTGGGGAGGCCAGCCCATCCCACGCAGGTAGGGTTCTATTGCTGCCTGTAGCTATTCATTAACAATGCACATTCACTTGGTAATATTGTGCAATCTTGTGTGCCACTGCAGCCCCTTTGAAGTGGAGGTGGGTGAGGAGGCAGGTTTTCAGAAGGTGAGGGCCTGGGGTCCTGGTCTGAAGACGGGCATGGTGGGAAAATCTGCCGACTTTGTGGTCGAGGCCATCGGCACCGAAGTTGGAACTCTGGGTGAGTCATGTGCAAGTGATGTGAGCTCTTACAGAAGAAAAGTGGATTTTTAAAAAAATGTATTCTGAATGGGAAATATGAATTCTTTTGATGTTTAGGCTTCTCCATCGAAGGCCCATCACAGGCTAAAATTGAGTGCGATGATAAGGGTGACGGCTCCTGTGATGTGCGCTATTGGCCCACTGAGCCCGGCGACTATGCCGTCCATGTCATTTGTGACGACGAGGACATCAAGGACAGCCCCTTCATGGCTCATATCCTCCCTGCAGCCAACGACATCTTCCCTGAGAAGGTAATTCCCACTCACTGAGTTATATACCATGCATATAAGTATAACGCAGATTGCCATTGCTGATCATGTTCTAAACAAAATACATTAAAATGTCAAAATGTTGCAGGTGAAAGCATATGGTCCAGGCCTGAAGCCAACTGGCGTCATTGTGAACAAACCAACTGAATTCACCATTGACGCCCACATGGCTGGGAAGGGTCACCTCAAGATCTACGCACAGGTACAAATTTATGAATATTTCTTTGTTTATTTATAGGAACACAACATTGACATAGCATGTATACAGACTGTAGACCGTATATAAAGATGGACGACATGACAGCTCCCCAAAAGTGAAGCCAAAACATCTCGATCGCCCCCTGGTGGCTGGCTGCAGTATAGGTCATGTTAGCGGATGGGACATGATCCAAACTAATAAGTCAAAAGTCCACGTCAAATTCATTTTTCCCAAAGACGGTTTCTGTCATTTAAGGTAGTTCTTATCAGGAAGTGGAGACACGTCGTCCATCTATGTATACAGTCTGTGATACAGACCAGAGCTGACATTCTTTTGTATCCACTAAGGACGCTGAAGGCTGCACCATCAACATCAAGATCACTGAAAAGGGAGATGGCACATTTCTGTGTGTGTACACTCCTGTCAAGTCCATTAAACACACCATCATCATCACCTGGGGGGACGTCAATGTGCCCAACAGCCCCTTCAGGGTAAGACACATGACGGTGGACACACACACACACACACACACACACACACACACACACACACACACACATAACTACGCTGCACTCAGTCAATTTAATCTAATGATACTCCATCAAAAGTAAGAGGACTGCAGAAGTTGCACTTGAACCAGCTGGTTTTGTCTCAAGTACACTGTGGATTCATTAGGTGCTGGTTGGAGAGGGCTGTCATCCAGAAAAAGTCAAGGTCTACGGGCCTGGAGTGGAGAAGACGGGGCTCAAGGCCAACGAGCCAACATACTTCACAGTGGACTGTGGGGAGGCCGGTCAAGGTGAGTGTGTACAAGGAGATGGTGTGGGTGGTTACAAAAACACTTCTGAGTATAGTTGACTCTTAATGAAATTAGTGCTACATCACGTGGATGTTGAGCAACAAACTGAATAAGTAAAGCTGTGCAACTTAACTGACAAAATTCAGAAAAGTTATTTGAAATGTATGAAATGTACTTAAAATAAAGCTCCAGGCAGTGGAGCTTCTATTTATTCAGATCATCTACTATTTTTGAATGACCTTCTTGAACCGTGCTCATTGCTATGCGCCATTAGGGGACATCAGCATCGGAATCAAGTGTGCCCCAGGGGTGGTCGGCCCTGCCGAGGCAGACATCGAATTTGACATCATCAAGAATGACAATGACACCTTCACTGTCAAGTACACTCCCCCGGGTGCTGGCCGATATACCATCATGGTGCTGTTTGCTGACCAGGTAAGAATACAGTTTCCAGTGCAAGATGGATTGATGAGTCTGAATTTGATTTAGTCTTGGGTGATTTATTATGATTCTTTTATGATTGGCTTTGTCAGGAAATTCCCATCAGTCCATTCAAAGTCAAAGTGGATCCGTCCCATGATGCTGGTAAGGTGAGAGCAGAGGGCCCCGGACTCAACAAGACAGGTGAGATCCACTGAACCAGAGTTAGTATAAATACCAAGCACACCAAATATATAGGTATTTGCATTTGAAAACACCCACTACAATACTTTGTTGTCAAAGAAATGATTTGATTTGACTAGGATTGGTAGCACTGACAAAAAAAAAACGTGTGTTTCAGGAGTGGAGGTGGGCACTCCAACCCACTTCACCATCTACACAAAGGGAGCCGGCAAGGCCAAGCCTGAGGTGCATTTCGCAGCGTCAGGGCCGGGAGAGGCGGTTCGTGACTTTGAGATCATCGATAACCACGATTACTCCTACACTGTCAAGTACACGGCTCTTCAACAGGTACAGTAGGCCTCTGTTTGAAGGCCATTAACATTAGAGCAGGGTGCAGCGATGATTCACAATAATGCATCAATATTCATTCTCGCTCTTGTGACTTTTCAGGGTAACATGGCAATTTCAGTCACTCATGGAGGAGATCCCATTCCCAAGAGCCCCTTCCACGTCACAGTGGCACCACCTCTGGATATTGGAAAGGTGAAAGTGGAGGGATTAGACACCAGTAAGTTACAAACACTAAATACTACACTCTTGCATGTACCATGTAAATATAGTTAATAGCAACAGTTTAAGTGTTTTGTGTTAATTGTTCTTGCAGAAGTGGAGGTTGGAAAGGATCAGGAGTTCACAGTTAACACAAAGGGCGCTGGTGGGCAGGGCAACGTGGGTGTGAAGATGACCTCACCCTCTGGCCGACCAATCCCATGCAAGCTGGAGTCAGACAAAGCCAAAGGCACTCACAGTGTGAAGTATATTCCCCCAGAGGAGGGGCAGTACAAGGTTGATGTCAGCTATGATGGCAACCCGGTGATGGGAAGCCCCTTTGGGGTCGAAGCAGTCATGCCTGCTGATCCTTCCAAGGTAAAAGTTCATGAAAGCTGCATGTAGTTCTACACTTCATGAAACAGAACATACAAATATTTGATGTTTTGTACACCATATCTCAAAAACCTGACTGTTGCATCACAGGTACGAGCCTTTGGCCCAGGCCTGCAGGGAGGCATTGTGGGTAAACCAGCTCCATTCACTATTGACACAAAGGGAGCTGGTGCAGGCGGGCTGGGCCTGACTGTGGAGGGTCCCTGCGAGGCCAAGATTGAGTGCCAGGACAACGGTGACGGCACATGCTCGGTGTTCTACCTGCCCACAGAGGCCGGGGAGTACGCCATCAACATCCTGTTTGCCGAGCAGCACATCCCCGGCTCTCCCTTCAAGGCCGCGGTGCGCGCAGCCTTGGACCCCGCTAAGGTGACGGCCAGCGGACCGGGCCTGGAGAGGGCCAAGGCGGGCGAACCGGCAACTTTCACTGTGGACTGCACCCGCGCCGGCGACGCCGAGCTCACCATTGAGATTGTGTCAGAGACCGGGGCGAAGGCTGAGGTGCACATTCAGAAAACTGCAGAGGGGACCTTCTCTGTTACGTACATCCCACCCTTCCACGGCACGCACACCATCACGATCAAGTATGGCGGCCAGATGATCCCCCAGTTTCCCAAAGTCCTGCAGGTGGAGCCCTCTGTGGACACCAGTGGGGTGCATGTCTATGGGCCAGGAGTGGAGCCCAGAGGTAACAAGGCCAAGACGCTTAAAATAACACTAACACTTTATGTTAGAGTTTTAATATCCTAGGGTATGTACTAGTGCTGAAAGAATTAGTCAATTAATTGATTAGTTATTTGTTAGAAAAGCAATTAAAGTAATTTATCAAGCAAAATTATAATTAAAATTTTGCTTTTGGACTGTGGTTCTGAAAACACAAGCTATTAGGAGATTTGAATTGTTAGTTACAGCCCGAGTATGTACTGCAAACTATTCAATTGGTGGCCCGTGGGCCGAATCCGCGACCCTTTATTTACAACCTCAAACCAGTCCTTTGATCATTTATAAATATGAAAAAAGTATTTAAAAAATATTATAATAATGTCTTCCAATAAGAGAGTTTATTCCCGTTCTTCAATACTCACACTATTGACACTGTTACGGACTGTTAAAAGCAACATCATTGTGTTAAATAACCTGCTAACATAACACCAAATATATGGTGTTTGATTATTAGAATATCATCATTTTATTAGTAGGCTAATTAGTCTATTCATTATTTATGTCTTGTTAAGCACAGAAATACTTATTTTGTTCAAAACTTTGAACCCAGGCTGTTTAAGCAGAGGGAATTTAGGAGAGTCAAACTGAATAAAAAAGATGTTAAATGCAACATTGTGTTTATTAAAAAAAATGATCTACTAAGATTAAAAAGGTGTATCATTTTCACATTTAAATTCGTAGCTTTGCATCAGACAGGAAATGTAAATGTCCGGACCCTTGGCACTTCACTGTTTTCAAATCTGGCCCTTCTAAAAACAGAATTGAATAGGATGTACTATTTTAACTAGTTCAGAAACGGCTCATAAAAAGGATTTATAATGTCAAGTCTTGAAATGACTGAGCCCACTTGGTCTTCTTTCTCATCGGCAACAAATCACCTGAAGGGCTCTTCTGTTTCTAGGGGTCCTCAGAGAAGTGACAACCCACTTCATCGTCGATGCTCGCGCCCTCAACAAGGTTGGAGGAAATCATGTGAAGGTTCACATCATCAGCCCCTCCGGCGCCAACACAGAATCCTACATCACCGACAAGGGAGACGGCAACTACAGAGTGGAGTACACGGCTTTCGAAGATGGTAGGAGAAAAAATATTACTTTATTTCGTTTAACAGTGTTAATTCACACAAACAAAGGACCATGAGGTGGAGAGGCACCAGGCAGCATTGACATTAACAAACCTAACCTGCTGCAGATAGATAGAGGACTTTAAATAGGCTGTCTGAGAGAGAGCACACAGACAGACAGAGAAATCACTAACAGGTGCTCGTGTTGGGCGCCATTTGGGAATAAAGCAGGAGAGTGGGAAAAGAAAGAGCGAGAAAGAGAGGGGTATAAATACAGAATGATGCAGTGGAGCAATGATGTGAGGGCTAGAGAGCAGGGAGGCAGAGAGGCAGACAGGCTCTGTTTTATAAATAGTGTGCTCAGGAACAGAAGCTCTTAACAAGGCAGGTATGTGTGCTGAAGGCTGCCTGCACTACAGCCATACAGCAGGGGAATGACAGGGGATATTAATAGAGACCTATAACACAAAGCAAAGAGATCACAGAACACTTCTCCACCACCAGACATGCTCTAATATCATAGCAGTGCTGCTGGGAATCAGGCATATAGGCCTACTGAGAGGGCTCTGTCAGAAAAATGTTGTAACAGAGTAATGAACAGGGAACAGATGTAATACCTCGTACGTTCAACCGAGCGTCTGCGCTCTAGATGGCGTCTTTTATAAATAAACAGATGTTTATCTCCCTAAAAGGGGAAATTGTCTGGCTCATAATTAAAAGCAAGCGGCAATAACAGAAAACATTTGCTCACTTTGAGAACATCCAGGCAGAGAGGTGAGACATCAGATATTGAACTGTATCTGTTTGTGTGCAGGAATGCATCTGATTGAGGTGCAGTACGACGACGCGCCGGTGCCCAAGAGTCCCTTCAGAGTGTCTGTGGTGGAGGGATGTGATCCGACCCGGGTTCGCGCCTATGGACCAGGTCTGGAGGGAGGGATTACCAACAAGCCCAACTGCTTCACTGTGGAGACAAGGTACTGTTGGAGCACATTTAAAGTAGGGCTGTGTATTGGCAAGAATCTGGCAATACGATACATATCATGATACAGGGGGAACAATCAATATATTGTGATACTGTAAGCAAGGTGATATATTGCGATTTTTCAAATCTAATTTTAGGAAAAATGTTATATTTATAAAGAAACACCACTATATGTATAAATTCTGAGTAAAAAAAGTCACGATGTGAAATGGCTACTATAGGCACAAACATCTTCACACATGAATACAACTGGACTCATTGGATCCACAAGAGTTTTAGCTTTCCAGTCATATCCAATGTATGTAATTCCAAGACTGTTTAGAGACCCCAGTATGCAGAAATATTCAAACACATCATTTTAAAATAGGCGAAAATAATTTGTACTGCATGCAAAAAACTGCATGGTTTTTGCCCAAAACTGCATGTGATTATCATAAAGTGGGCATGTCTTTAAAGGGGAGACTCGTGGGTACCCTTTTAGAACCCATTTTCATTCACATATCTTGAGGTCAGAGGTCAAGGGACCCCTTTGAAAATGACGGGCCATCGGATTTTTAAGAGGTTAATTAAAAAGCGATAAAACGTTATGGAGAATCTATACAGTATCGCGAACCTAATTTAAAGGAGACATTTGTGGGAACTTATCTCAAACATGTGCAATAAAATAAAAGTGTTGTCTTCTCTCTCAGGGGTGCTGGTACTGGAGGGCTGGGCCTGACCATCGAGGGAGCCTCAGAGGCAAAAATATCCTGCAAGGACAATAAAGACGGCAGCTGCAGCGTGGAGTACATCCCCTTCACTACCGGAGACTATGACGTCAACATCAACTACGGAGGTCACCCGATCCCTGGCAGTCCGTTCCGTGTTCCAGTGAAGGACCCTGTGGACCCCAGCAAGGTCAAGTGCTCAGGTCCAGGTCTGGGCACCGGCGTGAGAGCCCACGTTCCTCAGACTTTCACAGTGGACTGCACCAAGGCTGGACAGGCTCCACTGGATGTCAAACTCTATGGCCCAACAGGTGAGGACCTGCTGTTTGACTACTCCAGTAGTTCTCAAAGTGTGTGGTGCGCCCCCTGCATTGGGCGCAGAGGCTTGACAGGTGGGGTGATGCGTGTGTGATGCGGAGCTTATGTTTTGACGGAACTAATGTTTAGACGTCTTTTTCACGGCGAAACAGTTAACAAATTGTGCTTTCACAATAGCAATGGTGTTCGTTCAGAGAAATAGTCTGCACCGTAGGTTTGCAGAATGGACAGATACTTGAGGGACGAAAAAAAAAGGGGGCGATGCTTCCGAGACGAACAAGAAATCGTGCTCACCTGACGGTAATCGAGTCAAGAAGAAAAAATGATGAAGCCTATCTTAATCTTGGGTTCACAGTGAATGCGGTGGGAGATAAGGAGAGACCAGTGTGTATTTATGTCTGAAAACAGCTGAGAGCCAACTAATTTAGAAGACACGTGAACATTACACCCTAGTCACGTCAATAAATAAGTGGATTGATAAAGTTTAAGTGAAGTTTTTTTATTTGCACATCTTACTGAAAGAAAGGTGAAAGGAATGCACATAATCTTGATGTTATTTCAATACACAAGTTAAACTTAGTCCATTTTCTCATTATTTTGTTAGGGGGATGGGGGGATTTTTCTTCCTCCAAAGCTGACAAATAACAGCAAGTTGGCGTTGTATGATTATTTCCATAATGTCGTTATTTCCAGGGACTGTGGAGCCAGTTGGTGTGAAGAACAACGGCGATGGCACCCACACAGTCCACTACACCCCGGCCCAGGACGGCCCTTACACTGTAGCTGTCAAATATGCAGATCAAGAAGTCCCACACAGGTGCAGTAGGAGTTTAAAAAGCCAGGCAGTGTGTGCAGATATGTCTTAATTAAAGTTCCGCTCTGTCTGGCTGCTGGATTTAAAAAAAGAAAAGTGTAGCAAATTTTCTGTTCCCATTCCTGTCTTTTGTAGGTCTGGGTTTAGTAATTACACTTGATATTCTCTCCTTCCTCCACAGTCCATTCAAGGTAATGTCTCAGCCTGGGCATGACGCCAGTAAGGTACGCGCTAGTGGCCCTGGTCTAGACACAAAAGGTGTGTCTGCAAGCTTGCCTGTTGAGTTCACCATCGATGCTCGTGATGCTGGAGAGGGACTGCTCACTGTGCAGATTCTGGTGGGTTCAGCTACCTTTCTTTCACACAATATCCTTTTTTTTAACCATAAGCCAAAATTTCAAATAATGTTATATTATCTATGACAGGATCCAGAGGGCAAGCCAAAGAATGCAACCATCCAGGACAACAGGGACGGCACCTACACTGTCTCCTATGTACCTGACTCTACAGGCCCCTACACCATCACCATTAAATATGGAGGAGATGAGATCCCTTATTCCCCATACCGCATCCAGTCCCTGCCCACAGGAGACGCCAGCAAATGTCGCCTCACAGGTAAGAAAACCACATAACTGTTCTAATAAATAAAAATAATATATTCAGGGCTGTCCTGAATACCATTTTTTGGGCTTCAAAGCTTCAGTGAGAAATATACGAAGGTATTCAAAGCTTCGCGGCGCAGCAGGCTGACATGTTCTTCTGTCTATCTGTCTCCATCTCCCCGCTTTCAGTACCAGGGACAGTGCCATTGTTGCACTACTGTACACACACACACACACACCTCTACACACAGCTTATATCCGTCTGAAAATAACTAATAATAATTCATTTTGAATATGAATAATGAATAATGATGTGGGATTATTCTTTATTTCATGGGTTATTTTGGGATTTCTACTTTGTTATTACACAGCTTTGTTGAATACTTGATTCTGATTGGTCAATCGCAGCTTTGTGCGGTCTGTTATTTCTTTATAACAGACCGTTGCTATGTATAAAAGACCGTTGCTATGGACGCATTTCTGATCTCGGAGTCTGAAGGACCATTTTTGTGTCAAAGTATTGATTTCTTTAGTAAGTAGCTGTGTAATAAGCGTACATGTATGCAGTAATAATAAATGAAGGGCTCTTCGCGTCGGGGTCCTGCATCGCCCTGTCAGGGTTTTATTTCGCAACAATGACCGACTCGCTGTACATTATCCCTTACATATGACATACTTATATATAAAAAAACAACAAAAAAACGAAGCTTTCAAATAGTGATTAGGAGGTTGATTACCATGGCAATGGTCAAAGCTTCGAAGCATTCAGGTCAGCCCTAAATATATTATAGTCAGCATTTATATATTTATACTCAAAATCTGCATTTTTTCTTCCCAGTTTCTATTGGAGGACATGGCGTGTGTGAGTACTTTGTTTTTATTTCTGTGACACATTGCTAGAGAATCCACACATTTATGAAGCACTTCTTACCCTTCATTCTTATTCCTTCTCTGTCCTTTAACAGCGAGTCTTCAGAAGCTGCAGACCTCCGAGGATACAGTTATCACAGTGGATGCCAAGGCTGCTGGGAAAGGCAAGGTTACCTGTAAGGTGCAGACCCCACAAGGGATGGAGCTGGACATGGATGTGGTGGAAAATCACGATGGGACCTTTGACATTTACTACACAGCCCCCGAACCTGGGAAATATGTTATTACCATCCGTTTCGGGGGACAGAACATCCCTAAGAGCCCCTTCCAGGTGGTGGTGAGTAAAGGAGTATTTAAACAGTTGTGTGCACTCTTGTTCTAACATTTAGTTCAGCAGTTAGAAACTATTTTTCTTCTCTCTGTATCGACAGGCCTCAAACGAGCCAGTCGTTCCCCGCGATACCGTGGATCCTCTCTTCCGCCCGGTTAACTTCCTCGTCCCCTTCATGCCACAGCAAGGAGAAATCACAGGTGTGACAAACAGCACTCAGACAGAAAGAAAATCCTGCCCACACACACCCACACACACACACACGCCCACAAAACATCTTTTTTAGGTCACTGACATTTCACCGAACCGCTGTCATTTCTAGGTGAGGTGCGGATGCCTTCCGGCAAGACTGCCCGCCCGCATATCACTGACAATAAGGATGGCACCATCACAATAAAGTACCAGCCCACAGAGAGAGGTCTGCACGAGATGGACATCAAGTATGACGGCAACCACATTCCAGGTCAGAAACATACCACATTAGAGAGACGGGAAGATGGGAATAGATACTCTTCACAGTTCTTAGTCTCATTACTGTTGATTATTTCCCTCATAGGAAGTCCTCTGCAGTTCTTTGTGGATGCTGTAAACAGCGGAGTGGTGACTGCTTACGGTCCAGGTCTGAGTTACGGCATGGTCAACAAGGCTGCTACTTTCACCGTGGTCACCAAGAATGCAGGAGAAGGTACTGTACCTTACTTTCCTAGTAGAGGTTGACCGATAGTGGATTTTTAGAGGCCGAAATAATAACGATAGTTTGGAGCAGGAAAAAGTAGATGGCTGATTAATTGGCCGATATCTTCTTTACTTTTGCAGCAGCCTAGTCGGCTACTTTTGTATACGGCGTTTTTAATAAAAAGGTTTTTTGTCACTACGAATTTAATATTTTGTAAGAGAATATCCTGAAGTGTGAATTGGTGGATTACATCATTGGAAAATGTTCCATTTATTTGAAATGTGCGATGCGCTGTTCTGTGGCTTACAGTATGACAGGCCAGGATTACTTCTGTTGCGCGTCTCATACATTAATAATAATCTTTATTTATATAGCACCTTTCAAAACACAGTTACAAAGTGCTTTACAGTAAAAACAGAACACATTTAATACACAAGGATAATGAAATGTACTAAAAGGCAATAACTAAACACATAAAAACCCAGAGAGTAAAACAACAAAAATGTCATAAAACATAAATAAAATCATAGAAAAGCAATTTTAAAAAAGGGAGTTTTTAAAACTTATTTAAGATATGCGACAGAGTTTGCAGCCCTGATCTCCTCAGGCAGGTCATTCCATAGTCTAGGTGCCCTGACTGCAAAGGCGCTTTCAACTTTGTGTATAAATCTGGGCCTTGGAACCACAAGGAATGACACATCCAAGGATCTCAGAGTGCAGGAAGGGACATAGGGCAATATTGTTAAATGCCACTCTTGCAAACCATTAATGTTGGTGCATATAAGATAAGATAGGATAAGATATTCCTTTATTAGTCCCACAGTGGGGAAATTTGCAGTGTACAGCAGCAAAGGGGGATAGTGCAAAAACAAGAAGCATCAGCTAACACAGTAAAAAAAGAGCTAAACAAAGTGACACAAAATATGAACCATTTAAATAGAAGGATGTATAAAAATACTGATATTGATAATCCCGGTGTAAGGAGGATCCTAAAATGTGCGATTTCATTTCATCCCTTTTTTTCTCCCCCTGTACCTCGATGTGCGGTGATGTACGTCCCAGTGTGACTGGTGGCGGCTGTGCAGTCACAGTTAACCCTTACTACACCGCAGAAAAGTAAGAATCGGGTTTTTTTTCTCTATCTCTCAGGTGGTCTCTCCCTGGCAGTGGAGGGTCCCTCTAAGGCCGAGATCACCTGTAAGGACAACAAAGACGGTACTTGCACCGTGTCCTACATGCCCACAGCTCCTGGAGACTACAACATCATCGTCAAGTTTGACAACAAGCACATTCCCGGCAGTCCCTTTACTGCTAAGATCACTGGTGAGGAAATAAATCATTTCCCCCGTAGAATGACTTTTTTATATTATAGTGGATGTCAGTATTATAAATCAGCTTTTAGGGGTTGACAAACATCTAAACCACCTTTTTTGTGTCAAGGGGATGACGCCATAACCAGGACATCACAGCTGAATGTCGGCACGGCGGCCGACGTGTCCCTGAAGATCGCAGAGACTGATCTGAGCTCTCTGACTGCCAGTATCAGAGCACCATCAGGCAACGAGGAGCCCTGCCTGCTCAAGAGACTGCCCAACAGACACCTCGGTGAGATATCCACTTGCCAGAGACACAAAATAACAAGAAGAGTAGAACATAGATAAGAGGTTGAATGCATTTACATTTCATTTGTCTGGCTCTTTGTCTTGATTTTTTTCCCTCTCTGCCCTTTTCACAGGTATTTCTTTCACCCCTAAGGAGGTCGGCGAGCATGAAGTGAGCGTGAGGAAGAACGGCGTGCACGTGGCCAACAGCCCTTTTAAAATCATGGTCGGCCAGTCAGAGATCGGCGAGGCCAGCAGAGTGAAGGCTTTCGGTAAAGGCCTGGCAGAGGCACGCACTTTAGAAATGGCTGAATTCTTTGTGGACACAAGGAACGCAGGTAAGATTTAGACACGCTATGTTTCACTTTTATGGAAAAAACACAAAGCCAGCACATGCTTTTTCAACTTCTCTCTACTTCTGTTCTTCCTTTAGGTTACGGAGGTCTAGCATTGTCAATTGAGGGTCCGAGCAAAGTTGATATCAACTGTGAAGATGTGGAGGACGGGACGTGCAGAGTCACATACTGTCCAACAGAACCTGGAAGTTACATTGTTAACATCAAGTTTACAGAAAAACACATCCCAGGTCAGAATCTTTTAAGTATTTGACATCTTAAAGGGAGACACCCCAGGAGAATAGGGTAAAACAAATAGATATCCCCTTGAAACTTCTCAAGTTGATTACTTACATTAAGGCAATTATTTTTTGTATTACAAGTTTTCTGAAAATATCTGTTTAAATATGCAAATGTGGCATTATCTCAAATATGTGCTCATTTGCATACATTTCCAGAACAGAAATCTGAACATTGGATAAAACCAGGTTAAAAATGTATTTCATCTTGTTGACATATTAGAGTCAAAGGTTTTTACAGAGAGAATCACTACATAGATCAGAAAATACTGTTATCAGCCAGAGAAAAACATTTTCTCCATGCCTTTAGGGATAAAATGTTGTATAAATCAGGCTATGAATTATATATGAACAAACTCCACTGTAAAAACCTTCAGAATAAGAAACTGGAAAGTTTGGTGGATTACCTGAATGCTACTGAAGTGGAGATTTCTGGCTCAGAGTCTGAGTAAAAACTCATTTGAGAAAACGGCCCTTAAAGATATGCATCGTAAAATTTCGTACATTTTCAAGACACTACTGAATAGGGTAAAAAAAAAACTAATAGATATTTTTTCAGAAATTTCATGTTTAAATATGCAAATGAGGCATTATCTAATGCTAACTTTTGGTGAATTTAGGAGAAATCTACAGACACATATAGACAAAGTGGTAAAATAAACACCTAAATGTTTATTTTGGATGTTTTCTTTCCACTAGTCTGAAAGAAGACATGTAATAGAAGCAAAATAGCTGAAAATGTCAAAATTGACCAGTGCATGAAAAACAATGTTTTTGCCTGTAGTGTCTTGCCTTAAAATAAAACAAATCTGTATATAATTTGTATACATCTGTTTGTGTCCTCCAGGAAGTCCTTTCACAGTAAAGGTGACCGGAGAAGGAAGGATGAAGGAGAGCATTACTAGAAAGAGACAGGCGTCTTCTATCGCCTCAGTGGGCAGCACATGTGGCCTTAACCTCAAGATCCCAGGTGAGTTCAGGAGCCAGTCAGAGGGCAGCGATTAACCATCTTAAAATGATTGAACTCCTGTTTGTATTCTCACTGCTTTCTCCTCGCCATAGGAAACTGGTTCCAGATGGTCTCAGCTCAGGAGAGACACACCAGGACTTTCACCCGCAGCAGCCACACCTACACCCGCACCGAGCGCACGGAGATCAGCAAAACCCGCGGTGGAGAGACCAAGAGGGAGGTACGGGTGGAGGAGAGCACCCAGATGGGCGGAGGAGGAAGCCCCTTTAGGGATGTTTTTGGAGACTTTCTGGGCAGAGAGAGCCTCAGCAGCTTTGCTGGCATCACTGCCAGACCAGAGGGTGAGAGAGAGTGAGAGTGAAATGTGAAAACTTGTATGCTTTAGCTTAAACTGTCCAATCAAGGATATATGTTGTATTTGTTATATATCCTGTGCAAATCTTGTTTGTATCGAAACACTTCCTCTGTGCCTCATCCAGTTGAGGGCGGCTCTCAGGCCATGACAGCTCAGGTGACCAGCCCCAGTGGGAAGACAGTGGATGCCGACATCGTGGATGGAGGGAGCAGCACTTACAGCGTGCGCTTCATCCCCCAGGAAATGGGACCCCACACTGTCAACGTCAAGTACAGAGACCAACACGTCCCCGGTAGCCCCTTCCAGTTCACCGTGGGGCCCATGGGGGAGGGAGGATCGCACAAGGTCCGTGCAGGAGGACCTGGTCTGCAGAGAGGCGTGGCTGCAGCACCTTGTAAGTTCACTGTGTGGACGTGGATCTCCAAATTAGGGGTGTAAGAAAATATCGCAACACATGAGTATCGCGATATTATGTGGTGCGATACTGTATCAATTCTCAAAAATGCTGTATCGATTTTAATAAACCTCTTAAAAATCTGGCATGGCGATTTTCACAGGGGTCCCTTGACCTCTGACCTGAAGATGTGTGAATGAAAATGGGTTCTATGGGTACCCACGAGTCTCCCCTTTATAGATATTTCCAGTTTATGATAATTGCATGCAGTTTAGGGCAAAAACCATTCAGTTTTTTGCATGCAGTATGTATGTGTATTTTTGCCTATTCTAAAATGGTTTATTTCTGGTGTGTTCTTTATACTATGACAGTTTTCCTAAAATTAAATTAAAAAAAATCTCCTTATATATCGCAATATATTGAATCGTTACCCCAGTATCATGATACGTATCGTATCGACAGGATTTTAAATGTTTAATGAAGTGTTGATACTTAAGATGAACCTTTGTCTTCACCCTCTCCAGCTGAATTTAGTATCTGGACCAGAGAGGCAGGTGCTGGCGGTCTGTCCATCGCCGTAGAGGGCCCCAGCAAGGCTGAAATCTCCTTTGAGGACAGGAAGGACGGCTCCTGCGGCGTCTCCTACATAGTGAAAGAACCAGGTAAAACTTTTGTGTAGAAGTTCCCTCATTTGAATGTTTTTTGTCTCTAAATTGCTCAACTTTTCAGTAATTCTCCGTACTTCCTCCAGTTCATTTGATGGTGAAAGCAAATAACCTGTCTGCTTCCCCAGGTGACTACGAGGTGTCAATCAAGTTCAACAACGAGCACATCCCTGACAGCCCATTCATCGTTCCGATTGCTACGCTGTCAGACGAGGCCCGCAGGCTCACTGTCACAAGCCTTCAGGTAAGATCACACACACACACACACACACAGTCGACAAAAGCCGCATTAATTTGTTGCACGAAACAACCGCAGACACACACAGTCACAAAATATCAGGGGTTGAATAAAACAGATTGCGTGTAACATAATGTTTGAGTGGCTGTGGATATTTCTGTCTAAAAGCACTTTGCCCTTGAAGTGTAATTGAATGCCAGTGTTGGAGCAGTATCCACCACTATAATACTGCGATGCTGGCCGCCGATGAAGGGCTGGATTAACTGTCCCTTGCTAATGTGGGGCAACACAAGCTGTGCTATGTGTGGGCAGTCAGTCATCGAGGCTGTGTGATTGTGTTTCTGTCGGAGAGGACAAAAGCAAAAGAAAACAGCGAGCAGAAGATAAAGACTTCTTTAAAGATACCTGTGACAGCTCACAATATCGCTCTCCTCGCTCCTCACTTGTTTTATTTGCCTTCACAGTTTCCATTACAATTGACAATGATGCTTAAAAACATGTATTTTGAGTTGACTGAAATGCCACTTCAGAGTGCTTTCCTACCACTAGAAGCCAGGTGAAGTGCAATATCAGACCAGCGTTTAAAATGTCACACTGCCTCTTATGTCTGGTAGGACCGCTCGTCTGCCTGTAGGGCAAAAACACTAAACGCCTCGCTGTAAACTCTGACCTTTTCTGCCTCTCACACCCAACCGCTCGATCTATTCTCGTTCAGGCGTGATGAGTCACACACTTTGTGTCCCTCGAGGTGCGGCCACACACACACACACACACACATATATTCTGATCATATTCTCCCCTGTCTTTTTACAGGAGAAGGACTCGAAGGTAAACCAAGAGGCGTCCTTCATGGTGCAGCGCAACGGGGCTCGAGGTGTGGTTGACGCTAAGGTCCACACCCCCTCTGGCTCTTCTGAGGAATGCTATGTCACTGAGCTCGACAGCGGTACGCACTGACCTCACTTTGTAGTACAAAGTTTCATAAGACAGAGAATTCTGCTTTCTTTTAATCTGTAAGCATTATTTAGGAGTAATATATCCTCTTGTGTTGAATTCAGACAAGAGTACAATCCGCTTCATTCCACGGGAGAATGGCGTCCACTCCATAGATATCAAGTTCAACGGATGCCACATTCCTGGAAGCCCCTTTAACGTGCGAGTGGGAGACCCGGGGCTGGCTGGAGACCCCGGCATGGTGACAGCACACGGCCCTGGACTGCAGGGAGGAACCACAGGTACATATCACTACCACCACTACAAATATGCACCACATTCAGCATGGTTTCCTTGTGATTTTTATTTTTTTTAATTTAAAGAGGACATATCATACTTATTTTCAGGTGCATACTTGTATTTTGGGTTTCTACTAGTACATGTTTACCTGATTTAATGTTCGAAAACACTTTATTTTTCTCATACCGGCTGAGCTGCAGCACCTCTTTTCACCCTCTGTCTGAAACGCTCTGTTTGAGCTTCTGCCCCAACTCCTGAAAAGCCCAGTCTGCTCTGATTGGTCAGCTGGCCCACTCTGTTGTGATTGGTCAGCCGAACCAAACTCTTCGGACTCCGCTCCAGCTCCACTCTAACTATCTTTGTCTGAGTGCGTGCCAAACGATCAGGTATTATGCAAATGTGTTACTTGGTGACATCACCACGTTACAGAAGAGAAAGCGGGACTTCAAGCAAGGCGTTTCAGGCAGTTCAGGAGCAGTGTTTCTGTGGGGGAGAGTAACTCCCTTTGACGTGGACTTCGGGCTTTGTAACTTTGCAGACCTTTTACATGCATGAAAAACTATATAACACACTAAAGGAAAGGGGAAAAGCACAAAAGCACAATATGTCTTCTTTAATTTCATTGCCCTCTTTCTTCCAGGTTCACCCTCAGAGTTCGTGGTCAACACCTGCAACGCCGGCTCTGCCACTCTATCGGTCAACATCGACGGACCGTCCAAGGTCAAGATGGACTGTCGGGAGTGTCCCGAAGGCTACAAGATCACCTACACACCCATGGCGCCCGGCAACTATCTCATCACCATTAAATACGGAGGGCCACAGCACATCGTGGGCAGCCCGTTCAAAGCTAAAATCACAGGTCTGCTCGACAGACACACTCCCATCTGATCTGTGGATCTCACATCGAGTGTCTCAATTATGAAACAAATGTCCCTCTGAAAAAACAAGAGTTGAAGTCATGAAAATGTTATGTAATTTCTGTTCATACTGCTCGGTGTACATCTTAACATAAAAGCTGTCTTTCTCTGGCACTACACTGATATATTCCTGCTGTCACTACTTGGTGAATTCAATTTTTTTTATTAATGTGCCTTTCAAGAATTCCCCATGAGTCCTGGAAGTTCACTTTTTATTGTAAATTGGTGTGAAATGTTTTCCTATTTGAGCTCAGCCATGATGACATTAGATGACCTGTCTCTGTCTCTCCCTGTCCTACAGGCGCCCGGCTGTCAGGGGGACACAGCCTCCATGAGACCTCGTCCGTCCTGGTCGAAACTGTCACTAAGACCTCCAAAGTGGGCGGTGCCTACAGCTCCAGTTCCTCCTCTTCCACCACCTCAACAAAACTGGCATCTGATGCCAGCATGGTGGTTTGTCGTGGAGCAGGGCTGTCCAAGGCTGTGGTCGGACAGAAAAACAACTTTACAGTTGACTGCAGCAAAGCAGGTGAGTTGATCACCCAGATAAAGACACAGACAGACAGATCTTATGTTCATACAGTAAAAGCACACACTTTTGGGCAGCGGAACAAGCTGTAAACACAACACTGACATATTGTCACCTTATAAAGTTATGGTGATTGTGTTAGCAAACAATTGCCAGCAGCATCCAGCAGATACGGAACCAAATTAACATTCATTTATGTAAGTTATGTTTATGGCAACCACACCAAGTCCAGGATTCACTCTATGGTCTACACCTACTCCTGAGAGAAATATTTGGCCCTTTAGCAACTAAATGTTCAGGAAATAGTTGCTAACTTCGCCTGTCTGGTGTTTGGTGCTGGGCAGGTAGCAGATATTTTGTCAGGGCTTTTGTTTTTTTACTGAAAACCGCTGCCTGCTGATGCTAAAAACGAGGTTAATTTGTGGGAGTAAACAAAACATTATAGTTGTGGGTCTTCAAACCAAAACAAAGATCTACACCAAAATGCTGAGGTGAACTGCAGAATAATTCTCTGTTGGTTTGTCACTTTAAACGACCCCTCTAACATTATTCTTAAAGGACCATTTAGGGGGATCTAATGGCAGAAATGGAATATAATATTAATAAGTATGTTTTCTGTATAATCACCTGAAAATAAGAATCGTTGTGTTTTCGTTACCTTAGAATGAGCCGTTTATATCTACATAGGGAGCGGGTCTTCTTCACGGAGTCCGCCAGAACGGACAAACCAAACTCTGTTAACTTTTCCTGCTTGGAAAATGATAACCGTCGCCGATGCTCTCTCTCTCTTGCTTCACCGCTCACTTCCCACGTACACACACACTGTACGCACTCTATTCTTACAACAACTGGCTCTAGAGAGGGCCATTTGTGTTTTGACGTCGGCCACCGTACCAATCCTACACGCTTGGCACACGGGACAAGTTGTAATCTGCAACCACACCGCTAGATACCGCCAGATCCTACATACTGTTCTTTTAAAAAAAAATTAACTAAAAGATCTCTGCATGAAACTTCCCAAGTTTATTAGTTGCATTAAGGCAAATATTTTTTGTATTGCAAGTTTTCTGAAATTTTGTTTAATTATGCAAATGATGCATTATCTTATTAAATATGCACTAATTTGCAGAACAGAAATTTGAACATTGGATAAAGCCAACTTCAAAATTATTGTTTCATTTTCTTGACATATTAGAGTCAAATGTTTTTACAGAGGGAATTTTGGATATCTCTTTTTATCACTCTATAAATCAGAAAATACTGCCAACAGCCAAAAAAAAAAAAAAATCAACTTTTGCCATGTTTTTAGGGATAAAGTGTTCTATAAATCAGGCTATGAATGATATATGAACAAACCCCTCTGTCAAAACCTTCAGAATATAGATAGGAATGTTGGTGAATTTAGGAAAAATCTACAGATGCAAATAGACAAAGTAGTAAAATAAACACTTAAATTTATGTATTTTGGATGTTTTCTTTCCACTAGTCTGAAAGAAGACATGTTATGGAAGCAAATTCTCAAAATTAACCAGTAAATGTTTTTGCCTGGGATGTCTCCCCTTAATCATTTAATTCTTAAAGCCAACACAACATAAACACACACATATATGCAACTTTTGTCCACCACGCTCAATAAATCCCCTTCTTTCTTCTCCTCTCAGGTACCAACATGCTGATGGTGGGCGTTCATGGACCCCAGACTCCCTGCGAGGAGGTGTATGTCAAGCACATGGGCAACAAGCTCTATAACGTCACCTACACCGTCAAGGACAAGGGCAGCTACACCGTCATCGTCAAATGGGGCGACGACAACATCCCCGGTAGCCCTTACAAGGTGCTCGTGCCATAAAACAAACTGCACCAGAGCCCCGTCACTTCCCCTCCACTGACCCACCGCCCTCCTCTCGTCACGCATCAATCAAACTCCCCGGTGCTTCTTTTCTTTCCTGCGCCGCTCTTCGCTCCTTCAGCGGATTACAATATGCTCAACATGCACTAAAACCTGCAAGGACATTTTGCTTACAGTTTTCTTGATGACAGAATATCTATTGTGCCAAAGTTTTTTGCATTAACTCCACATTTACAAATATGCGTCCACATTCAGAGTGATGTCAAGGCAAACAGTGTGGAGTCTTTGAGTGGTGTTTTGCTCGGTCCATGAAATTTCCTCTCTCTGTTCCGTTGTGTTGTAAACGAATGGCGTCATATACGAATGTTCAGAGAGTAATCAACAGTATTAAAGTGTGATGCAATGTGGTTTTGTATGGTTTAAGAATGAGATCTTTTTTTTGTTATATTAACCTATTTTTGGTAAGTCTTTGCAGACCTAATAAAGATTGAATCGCTAACTTTCCAGACATGAGTGATTGAATTTATTTGATTCCTCACAGTGCTGGCAGACTCTTCGCCAGTTCAGCAGAAGGCTTCTCTTGCTTTTTAGATTTTCATAGTTTCATCATGCAGCTATTTTCTGACCGCTGTCGGTTCTTTTTCTCAAAATCACAGAGTCTCTCGACTGAGTATCCGGCCAGTTTCTAATGGATAGTAGATCTCGACTAAATTAATATTTTGTTTCACATCTGGGGATCTCATAAAACCTTTGACATCAATTCAACATCACTGATTAGTATTGCACTGCAATCATTTGCATCCTGTACTTGTCCAGATGCAATCACAAGATGGCAGCATAGTCAAGCTCTCCTCCATCTCAACGTCTCAACCAAATGCACCAGAACAAAATCTCCCATTGTTCCCAGTGAAGATTAACTACTTCATCTTTAGCACAAGGGAGCCTGCGGAGCATAGAAACCAGAGCCTCCATTGTGTGTGTAATTAATCCTGTTGGATCAGAGATAGATGGAACACAAGTGGTTTCTGTTGTGGCATCGTCGTGGGGTGCGGGGGGGAGACCCTGCTGTGGCACAAATCAACCAGAAAGACGGGAGCCTTTTTGCTAGTGTGTGTGTGTGTGTCCCCGTGCATATGTGTGTGTCTCCTCCGTGGCCTGTGCATGTGTTCTGTATGTCCTCTGCGTGGTCTGCAGGCCTCGGTCCCACAGTGAGTCAACCACCCAGCCTCCACACGCTGACACACACCACCAGCACCAGTACCATCCCTCACAGAGAGGAGCCTATAATTAGGTGCTAATTTTCTCTGGTTCCACTGTGACATGATGCTGGGGGCCATGGCGAGGCAAGACAGAGCAGCGAGTGGGATGCGTTTGATGAACAGTGGCGTAGAGCTCGACTCCGGACCATCTGGCCAAGTGGCTGGCGCTGCTGCTGACGTTGGGACCGACCTGGGCAGGGCCCACCCACGTCAGCCTGCTCCTCCGGACCGGGACCCAGGCGTCTGTCCACCACAACATGTTTATCTCGAGCGGCTGCCAAGTGAATCACAACCGCGTGGAAGATGCAGCTCCTCGCTATGGAGACAGCAGCGATCAAGCAGGCAGAGAGAGGAGATAGAGGAGAGGGGGGAAAGAGGAGGGAGGAGAGGGCAAAGAGACTGTGGGAGGAAGAGCGATGGATTAGAGGAAGAGAATGGGATTAAAAGAATCCAGATGGAAGAATAGGAGACAGACAGAAACAAACAAGCAAAAAAGTACATTTGAGGCAACCTAAAAAACTGCTCCAGATTCATTTAGAACATGCTAATGCAGCGTATAGCTTAACCTTCAAAGTTATCATAAATGTTGGACTTAGTGAAATGGGTGATGACTTATTAATTCAGCTCTAAGAAGGATCAATGGGGGGTGAGATGCTTCTGTCTCTCTTACATCTCTCTCATCCCCATCTGCACTCTCTCTCTCACACACACACACACATTCTAAGAAATCTGGATTATGTTAAGAGTAAAATTGTAAAGGCATGCCCCCAAAAGCTTTTGAAGTTGGTGCTCTCGGGGCAAAAATCTCATTCTCCAGCTTGCCCCCTATCATGCTGACTCCTGCTCTCCTCTCTCTTTTCCCATCTACTCTGATCCAGCCTCTCCCTCCCTCCCTCCCTTCCCGCAATTTAATTTTTCCTCCCTCTCTCTAAATTCCAATCAATCCAAGCCTCTGCAGATCCAGTGGTTTATTTCTCCTCTCACTTCTTCTGTCACCAGCCGGCCCTGCTTCTTCTACCTTTGACCTTTATTTATCAGTGCAGCCAGTCTCTTCAGCTCGGATGGAAATCCCTATAGATTGGGTCACAAGACATTTCTTGAAGAAAAAAAAAACGTCCATGGCTGAGCAAACAGACAAACAAACAGCTAAACGAATGTTTGCACAAACAAATGGCCGCCCGGCTGGATTAATGAATGGACATGTAGGGAGAGAGTGGAGGCAGGGATCGTTGTAGGAACTCATCCATCCGAGCCCCAAGGCCCTCGTATGTAATTGCTTCATGCATAGTTGATACACTGCATAATCAACCAAATACACTAGATTTTTTTCTTTGTTTATATAGAAGGCTGCTCTTGCATTTGCATGTGGCGAAGTTCAGATTCAATGGGGAGCATCTTATAATGGAAGAGCTCATATCGGAGTGCTCATCTTTCCCCTTTAGGTTTTACAGATACACATGGGACCAGTGAAAGGTATGCTGTCCCGTGATTGAATCAGGAACATGTTGTGTTTTATTCATATAGAACAAAGATGAAATATTCATACCAGAGTGTTGTTGCTATGCTTTCTTCTGCATCTCATACCTCTCGTGCGCAAACCCTGATTAAAAAACAGAACGGGCTATGACCGCAAATTGGTTCACTTGGCGCAGGAGCGTAAAAACAATGCAAATGGACGGAGGGAGGTCCCACCGGGTACCAGCAGATTGCGTTCATGCGGCATGCAAATGCGCGAAGCATGAAACTGGTCCAACCTATCTCAACTCAATACAGGCAGGCTGAACACGCTGCACTATATAGTGGGATGGATTGCTGTTGATGGAAGCGTCGGACGAGAGATGCATGCCAAAGACCACCCCGAGATAGCATTTTCACCCTCGTGCCAAAGAGCAAGCACAGATCACACACATTTTCTCCCACATAAAGCTTGACCAGCCAGTCACACTTCCAGGCACACACACACGCAGGCATGAAAAGAAAATGGCATGCTGCGAAATGGTTTCATGAGGTGAATGAACAGCAACAGCCTGAGGCAGGAGACATGACGGGGAAGGAAAGCCTTACTTTAGTACGAGAAAAGGTGTGCTCGCACTTCTTTTGAGGAGTAGCGGGGACGTGTCAGGGCCAAAGTCCCCATGCATCCATCTCTAATTGGAGCGTATCCCTCTGCCCTGTCCCTATCGCACTATGGTGGAAGCAGGATGCTGTGCTAATGGATACCCCCCCTGTGGAGTGCTTGTCCTTGATGTGCTGGGCTGACGGTGGCCCACGCTGAGGGTAGACTGCAGATTAGAGGCAAATCAGAAGATTTGTTTGTCCTCTCCAAGCGGGGCGGGACATTCAAGGAGAGAGAGCCCAGCCGTGGCTGTGATGGAGTGGGTGGACCGGTGCGACAGATGTGTGTTAGTGTGACTGATGTGTTCTGGGTGAGCGGGCTGCACTGGGTCACCGACACCTGGAGAACGAGCAGAAACCCGTCCAAGAAATGCACGGGGGCATACTGTTTGTTTCTATCAGCGTCCAAAAGGCAAACGGTAGCTTTTTTGGTGATAACACCTCTGGTGAAGATTTAGGGGAAGATAACGATGTTGTAATTACCTGTGCGGAATTGGAACTGTGGATGCTCAATGAGCTATAAACAAGGTTACTCCGGTCCCCTTGGGGTAATTGTTTCAAAGGCCTGCAACAGTCTGGTCCAGTGATGGCGAAATTGGAAGGGGTGGTATCCTGTAATTTCTCAGATCACTGAAGCATGTCCTGTGTGTGGGTTGAAACTGATTTGAAATGGAGGCATAACTTTTTGTTCCCTCTTACTGTAAGAGTCAAAGTCATTGGTCTCAATCAGCTTTTAGCGTGGAGATGATAGGGCCCGGTGGGTCACTGGGCACCACATGCACTGCTTTTTACATTTCAGTGAGTATGCCACTTCCTATTACAGAGTATTCCTCCAGTCACGGCCACAGCGCTTCTATGAAAATCATGTATTACAGGTGGTTAAATCTATGATCCATCGGATAGAAATAGCTCGGTTGAACAGAAATACATCCTATTTGATGCTCCTCGCAGATGGGCCGTCTGTTAATGTTAGCATAATGAAATTCAGGGCACACTTGCAGAAATTCACTAATTCATCACAGCATCAGGCCCAAGCTAAACAACGCCGTGGCCCTTGAGCTTTGAAAGGGCAACGTGTTTCCAAACATTAGAGCAGATTGACTGTTTACAGAAAGTGCTGGACTTTATTGTTGAATCTTAACACAAGCTAGGCAGCTCTGCATGGCGAGACGTCGTGTCTGTCATGCTGGCTTGACCGCAGGAAAGCTGCGAACCGACGGGTTATCCCTCTCATCTTTGTGGCTTACTTCACAGCCACGGCCTGATGCTGTGATCTCCGTCTGATTTACATTCCTTCCCTGCATTTCCTCCTTTGTATCTGACCGACTAGTGGGCTCACTTTAATGCATGCATCTGTGGGAGAGCCAGAGCGAGTTTTTATCAAAGTTTGATTATAATACAGTCACCCCCTTTTGAATGTACCAACCGAACACTGGGCTGCCTGAAAGATGAGAGGAATCACAATGAATTTGCCGCAGTAAATTGATGCTGGGAATGTCACTTTTTGACAAAATGTAATATAATGCACCATTGCTGTGTGCGAAAGTCACAAGGTATACATAGATTAAAAACGCCCACACAGATGGACACACACACGCACGCACGCACGCACACACATATGCACGTACAAGTTATTTCATCAGGATTGCTTCAAAATGCATGCGTTGCAGGCACTCTGTCTTCTAGACGTGCTCTCAGCTGGTGATTAATAATGTGTTGCTTACATTATTTAGAATCTTTAAACTAGATGCCTCTTTATTAACATGCATATTACATTACCGTGTAGGTTCAGGCCACATTAGTGTCATGTACAGCCCATCTCGGGCCCCATGAATTTAATTAAGCATGTTGTCTTTAGGGTGTGTGGGTTTGCTGCAGGCTACTCACGAGGACATGACGTCCAGGAATATCATTAAAATTTTATATACATCAGACCATCAGATTCATACTAGGCATTACACAAGAGTGGAGAGATGAAGGTGGAAGGATGTGAAGTTTGACTTATTGGAAAGATTGGAGGACAAATGTGGTGACAGAAATGATCATGACTGATTATCACAGGAAATCAATAAAAGCAAGCTCTGCTCCATATACAGGATCCTATAGTCACTGCGTCAAATATCATTTGGTGACATTTAAATACAAGATGAGACGATAACGTGTCTATGAGAATCATTAACGTCCCAGTCTGACATTTTTTGACAATAAAAATTACAGGAATTTTTGCCTATGGAATTGATGTTTTTAACCAAATTATGAAAAATATAGGCCTATTTTTTTGTTTGTTTGGAACTGATTATAACTTAAACTAGAGACCATATTGCAATGGGATCACACCAGCCGTGACTCGGCCAAATCTGGTTCTTGTTCCTTCGTCTGAAAGTCAATGGGTTCTTAGTTAGATGCCTGAAATAAGGTCTGTGGTTAGCACAAGTTTAAGAGATTTTAACGTTTTGTTCTACAACATAAAATACATCAATAAATACCCCACACGTGAATTTTGAAGCCGTTATGTGTCTTAAAAAAGGCAGTTGCTAATAAGTGGCTAAATGAGACTACTAAAAGTCATCACGCCGACTCGTCCGCCTCTACAGTCTCGTTGTGTATACTCGCGCTCATGCGACCGTGGAGTAGTTTGTGTATAGCCTAACGTTAGCTTTTTACGTCTAGCGATTGCATTTACACTTCAAAAATCATAAAAGTGGTGTTCATTTGTGGAGATTATCTTGCTGAACAAATCCTGTAAGTATCATAAACGTTTGTTTGCCACAGAGCTTAATTTGTTCAATAATCCAAAACCCAATGGAAAAATCCCATTGGCTTTTTGTCGAGGGAACCAAGGCGATGCTAACTTCCTGGTTAACCTACAAAAATACGTCATCCCTGCAGCACTCTAGCTCCTCTAGCTCATTACATGCATAGTGTCCTTTCAAAATAAACTTCCGTTTTCACAGGAAGATCGGTTTAGGCAACACAACCACTTTGTTGGGGAGGTTAGGAAACGGTCGTGGTTGACGTTAACATCACGGACTAGCGACTCACGTGACTCATGGGGCTGACGATAACGACGAGTCACGTGACTAACGACTGACGTGACAAAACATTACTTTTAAGGCCCTGACACACCAAGCCGACGGTCAACCGTCGGACAGTTTGGGGCGTTTGGTGAGTGTCCATCGCCCTAGTTTTTGCAGTGTGTTCCACAAAAACGGCTCTAGTCTGCCCGTGACGGAGGTTTTTCGCGGCGGCAGAGCTCGTCAGTGAGAGAAATCACTCTGATTGGCTATACAGCTTAAACGAATCAGTGCCATGGATGTATTAAGAGAACTGGATATAGCGTTGGAGCCCCTAGGAAGAGCGCCGGTCGTAGATCCCAACTTTCGTAATGGCCAAATGGCGGTACTGCAACTTCCGTGTCCGTCACGTGATGCTATTGGGCCGAAAAATACTTTTTCCCATAGACTTACATTGGGAAAGAGACGTCTGTAACTCAGCGGATCATTTTTTTTTTAGGTAAATCAACTCCCCAGTACGAACACTCTAATAGCCCTTATATAAATCATTAGGTTTTAAAGTTGTAAAATGCACTAATAGCCGAATCCAGAGTTATTTCCCTTCCTCCGTTCATGTGAATGAGACCTAGACCGAGGCTGGAGCGCAAGCCGTGACGACTGCGTGACGTTGGGACCCCGTGACCGAGTCATGTTACTGAGCGGACGCTACTGCGCATGTTCCATGTGCCCAACATCCGGGTACTTTTCCAGGCGGAAGTCGAGCCATTTTGTCTTCATGCGCCACTGAGCAACTTTCAGAAGAATGAACGGAGCCCCAGCCTCCAACGCTGTATCCAGTTCTCTTTATACATCAATGGGCCCCGTTCATTCCTGCGAAAGTTGGGATCAACGACTGGCGCTCTTCCTGGGGGCTTGATCAGTGCACGAGAAGAGAAATGGAAGTGAGGAAAGCAAGCCAACGAGTAAAGTAAAGATGGTACACAGAAGGCTGTTCTCATTTTTCATCTTCATCTCATCTGATTGCTCCAACACACGGATATTTTCCGGTGAGTGAGAGTGGTGTGAAAATGGTCGGCAAACGCCGCTTTGCTTCATGTAGGCATCATAACAACAGCTTTTATATATGTATATCTTGTAGGGCCTATATCCGCAGTCCTCGGTCTTGCCGTTTCCCTTTTTGAATGACAAATACAGACTACCGCGACCTGCTGGTAGGGAGAGTTATTCCATCTCACGCAGGTGCAGAAGTTGGCCGTCGGCTTTAGTCTTTGCGGTGTGTTCGAGTGCAACTTTTTGGCCAAGACAAAGGCGACGGGAGGCGACTAAACAGGCGGCCTTCATCGTCGGCTTGGTGTGTCCCCAGCTAAAGAATCATTAAAGTCCCAGTCTGTCATTTTTCTAACCATATAAATTACAGGCATTTTTGCATATGTAATTGATGATTTTAACCAAATTATGAAAAATAACATTTTTGTTTGTTTGGAACTGATTATAACTAATTAACTGCTACAGTAGGTGTCTCCAGGCAACACGTTCTCATCCCAACTCGTCACATGGCGCTTTGTCACACTCCCTGGCGTCACTTTAGGTTTAGGCAAAAAAACCCACTTAGGTTTAGGGTGACCAGATCCCAACAAATCAAATGTGGGACAAAGAGTATGTTTGTGTGGGACAATGTGGGACAATGTGGGACACGTTACCAAGGCTGAGAGGTAGTCTACAATTTTGATATAGTGTCTATCTAACTTAACTAATAAACATTTCTATTCTGCCCCTTATCTTGTAACATCTCTATGCTTTGCCCGAAGGCAGCCATAGATCGGCACATCTCTTTTAGAGCCAAATGTTTCATGCGGGCTCGACATGAACTGTGTTGCTTCATGTTGTATTCCTCCTGTGTGAAATTGAAAAATAACTGGCAAATTTCATAAAAAACTCTGAGAATCGCCTTCCACCAGCTTATAAATACTTATAAGTAGCTTCACAGTTTTTGTTGTAGCTGCTCTTCCTTTTCTTTGTGGTAGTTTCCATCATATTCCGCCTAAATCTGCATAGCTTTGTAGTAAGTCGCAATTTTCTCCGTTGGGCATAGCACAGCAAAGACGGTGAAATGTTAACTTACTTGACCCACGTGAGCGCAGCTTGACAGTAAACACAGCGCCTTGATCACAGCTTTCCCCGCTTTCTTCACAGCCATTGGATAAAAGCCAGATTTTAAAGAAGTGTCTGTCCTGCAGTGGTTTGACTTTTGAAAACTAGAGCCGATGAAAATGTGGGACATCGTCTCAATATGTGAGACGTGGGACAAGGGATAAAAATGCTGTGCTGTCCCTCGTAAAGTGGGACACCTGGTCACCCTACTTAGGTTTAGGAAAAAACATCATGGTTAGGCTTAAAATTACTATGTTTTCAAATGAAATGAAACGTGAAGTTGTGAACACAGGACACAAACAAACAACTGATTATAACGTGAAACTTAACGCACGGGACACGAACAGCGGTCTCCTGGATGAAAGCCTTGTGTTTGTTGGACCCATCCAACTCCCCTCACGCCCGCCTGGTGTGTGTCTTTACGCTCTTTAAACTACATCACCACAATCTGAGCGTTTAATATTATATTGGATGGGTTTACATTGCAGTTCAGTGAAAGCCCGGTGCGTCTCATACAGGTGATAAAGGGTGCTTTGTATCACATGCCGACAGCCGTGACAAAGCCTCGGTATTTGACGCCCTGGGAATAAGAACTGGTTGGGTGAAAATAGAGGAGCATTTGGTAGCTAAAGAGCCAGATATTTTTCTCAGGAGTTGGTGGAGACAAAAAACAGAGCTACAAGGAGAGTGAATATTGGAATTACATTCAGATGACCAGACAAACAACTTCAAATGTTGCTTTGCTGGATGTATAAATAAACAAATGTTTGCTAACACATTAGCCGTATTAACTTTATATGGTGAAAATGTGTCGGTGTTGTGATTACAGCTTGTTCTGCTTCCCACAAGAGGCAAAACAAACATCAATAAGCTCTCCTTTATGTATCAGTATTAATTCAATGTCAGAGTAGAGAGATCATGTGTTGTCATATTTTATCTTACAGATGCCAACAACTCCTGTTTATCCTGTAATGAGAGACGACTTTATAAGGCATAACAACACGGATCAAGGTGGTGATGTGATGTGGATCAACCTTGAATTTCAATTACAACATCAGAAGCCTCATTGTCATGTGCATACATCGGCCCTATAACCAACATTTAAAGGAGGAGGGGAGAGCTTACAATTATGCTATTATTCCCAGTGTGTCCTGTTAGGCTAAATACTTCAATTCCAGCAGAAAAGACACAAATTAATCTGGTTTATTTGAATGGAATAATAAACCCTGTGTAATAAGCATTATATTTATATAAGTGAGTGGCAGCTTGCGTCTCGGCCTCTAGGTGTGTGTTAGCGAGAAACAGAGAGGAGAGAGGGAGGGAACATATGTGCTTGTGTGCTGATGTGTATGCCCATGTGTGCATGCCTGTTTATGGATTTGTAACTCCAACGGGGGTGTGGGAGGCGAGGAAGGGGGGATACAATTTTGTCTGTTGTGATCCAGTCCCAGCTGTGTCTCATTAACTGCTGTCATTTTAATCCTCTTAGTCAAATCCCATAATTTTGTCCATCAACAAAAACATAAGCAACAGGGCAACGATTAAGCTACCCAGTTGCAGCCGTTCAAAATGGAGGAAGTCTAGATAGAGTCGACACTAGCTCAGTTACATCCGCCCCGGTATTATGTAAAACAACAGGGGGGGGGGGCTTTCCTTTAAATTTTCATCGACTACTTGGTGCAAAGCTGCTAATCTGGTTTGGACTCTGCAGAATTCTGGGAGCTGAAAGGATTTGTTGTTTTACTCATCTGCAGATTCTCCGGGGACGACGAGCAGTTCGGTTACGTACCACTCTGGATTCCTGCAAATTCTAGTTTACCCATGTGAATTTATTTGAAAATGTATGACTGATTCAGTCTCAGCCTCCCCGTGGCCCGACAGTCCTCTCCCCTCGGTGATGAAAGCTATTTTCTTCTCTTTCCCCACACTGACAGCTGGTGTGTGCTCCTCACCAGCAACACTTCAGCTCCGACCAGCTCTATGTATAGATTGCCGTCATTGAAAAAAAAGCCTCTTCGGTGGCTCTTGCTGCTATGAATATACGTGCAACACTCTGCCGTGCTTTATTTCCAATGCAATTACCGCTTTCCCTCCAAATGAGTCCAATAATGCTGCAATGCGCAAGCTCTTCAGGGTACATAAAATCCAACTTCTTTCGTGATGAGAAACTCGACATGATTGTCCAAATGTCAAGCTGTCCCCCGAGAGGCATTGTAATGTACACAGAGCTCGTGGTTGGTTTTAATTGTGACATTTATGAGATGTGGGAGAGCAACATTTGTGCTCCCTTTCTCCTAGTGCCAAAGCAACCCAGAGGATTCTTTTTTTCCATGAGAGTGAATCGTTCATTAATTGTGGGTACAACTGGTGAATCGATCTGTCAGGTAGTATTTTCCCGAGCTGCAAATTAGTTTCCCTGGAAGCTGTTAGGCTGGCTATATGGGAAGGATGCAGCAGTGTATGGTAATACCACAGTGTTGCCATACAGTAGCTTGCCATGATGACTTTAAAGTTCAAATCAACACATCGCAATTATCATCTATTCTTCAGTGTGCGGCTGCCCGTAGTGGCTGCCTCCACCAGGAGAGTTAGGACAAGCTTCACTGCTTTATTCTCCCGTATGTCATCCTGGGCTGAAAAACAAGATTAAATTGGTTCTGCTCAACTATTTGCTGTCAGCTAAAAGTAGATGGTTCGGCCTCAGAGAAAAAAGGTATCCTGCGAATCTGCGACCAAACACTCACTCAAACAGACAATAGAGGTGCGTGCGCGCAGATGCACAAGGTGGATGCAGATGCACGCGCACAACCTCGCACACAAATAAACCAAAGGAAATTCAAAGGATTCAGAAAGCACTCGCTTGCACACACTGAAACACACAGTCGGTAAACACACAAGACCGCACAGTCAAACATTAGTGGCGTGTCAGAAGTCTGTCATTTCTTGTTTGGAAGATGTGACGGCGTGGGCCGGATTTGTGACCTTTGTTGTGACTGTGAGGCGTGTTCCTCCCTCTTTGGAGAAGATGATTAATTTCTGTTATTTACATTACTGCCCTGAAGGCTCCTCGATGGGCCTCACACATTTGTCATTTCCACTGCACTGTTTTTCAAATGGAAATGAAATAGAATGCACAGCCTCCTGGGTCCGCCTCGCCGAGACTCTTTTTGAGCAGAGAAGGCGCCGGGAAAAAACTGTATTTGCTCATAATAAAACAGCCGTGTCAACATGGCGCTGCAGCAGTCACGCAGTGCAAAGTCTTTTGGCTCTAGTAAACAACAAAATAATCTTGAGGGCTATTAGATGCTCTGCTCTCGCCATTCCCACACCGCTCTTGCTTAATTAGAGCTCTGATTGGATGGGCACAGTCCATAAAGCAGCCATAACACTGGTTCAATCCAGCTGCAGATCTGCACTGCTTTTTTAACGGTGGTTTATAGCCTGCAGGAACCATGACATCCCCAGATGTCTGTCTGTGTATTCCCACGCCCATGCAGCACACACACATATAGCGAAACACCTAGCGAATCTGTGTTCACCCGGTTCTCACTTCCTCCTCTTCCTCTCTACAGCTTATTTCTTCCGCCTCCTGGGAGTGTGGCGATGGAGTAAAAGGAAAGTGAGAGGAAAGAAACGGGGAGTTAAAGGAAGAAGTGAGAAAGACTTGAAGGTGTCCTGAGAGCGCTTTAGCTTTATGGAAAACGCTGCGGCTAATCCTCTGAGTGTCACTGCGCTCCCCGCATCCTAAATAAGAACCTTTTTGTAAGGTAAGTACAGACACTTCCCAAGACGTGACTATCCCTGTCCCCTCCCCACCTTCTTTCTCAGTCTTGGAAAAACAAAAAAACAATCAACTGTATGAGCTTTGCTTCATCGTGGCCATCATTAGCTTTCATTAGACTTTTTATGCAGAAACACAGTCACTGTTTTCATCATTAGGGCCTGATGAGTTTCACTGAAATGGTCTGATTGTGAAACAGCAGCCGCTGATGAGCCATAAATGACTGATGGTCATTCATGCTAATCAAAGCTACACACACCTCGCTCTATGTTAAATAAACAGTTTATTTTCCCAATGAGAAGGGCTGGCATTAGTTCCCCGGGGTTGTATTACTACAGCTGGCCTACAGCTGTGATCATAACTTAACGTCTCCATAATGGGCTCGGCCCTCTAAGCAAGCTGACCTGTTAGGCCTGGGACTGCTTGACGGCGGTAATTACACATGTGAGCCATTTAAATGAGCGTGATTAGCCAGTAACAAGCTGAAAGAGTGAAAGGAGGTGATTAGACAACTGCGTGCCGATTCGTCCGCCGGTAGGGAAAACCCCAAACCGCTGCAGGTGAATATTTGTGTTGCTTTATGCAGTAATAGTCGCTCTAACGATGTTTATACTCGTGGTGGCGAGCCCAGACATAATGAGAATCTTAAATTGTAATAAAATGCGGTTTTACTACTATAATTTAGACAGAAGGCACACCAAGGCACAATGAAATGAAAGTGCTTTTTATGTAGCTGTGTGTGCTCAGAAAGTCAAAATCTATTTAATATCAGCAGTTCAGTTTGGGTTGTTCACCTTGTGTTTATTTCAGTCTCTTGTTTAATTTAACCACAAGCTTGTGTTGTCAGCGTAGCCCCAGAGCTATGCTCAAAGCCCCAGCGTTGCCCTCTGGATTTTTTTTCTCCCTTTGCAGATAAAGAAACCCCTGGCTTAGCATATCAAAACACTGCACTTTAATGTGGCAGGTTTATTTATAGAACGCAGGATTTATAATTATTTTAGCATCAAAAGATATGCTGGATTGTGTCATTCTAAAGCTTATATGTGCTACTCGCCATCATAATATCTGACAAGCGGCTCCAGGCCCTTCACTGTGTGCTCTGTGAGCGGGAGCCACGTTCTCACAGGGGTTTTTTATGCCTCCGTGTCGGCGACAGCTGTGGCCGGAGGCATTCTGTGTTCGAGTTGTCCGTACGTATGTACGTACGTACGTATGTGCGTACGAACAGGGCCGGCTCTAGCCCTTTTGGTGCCCTAGGCAAAATTCGGATTTGGAGCCGCCGGCGCTATTCTAGGGTTAGGGATCTGTGGGGTTGAGCCCCGTAAACTGCAACAGACATCACAATGGTTTTCAGACAAATATTAAGATTTTTATTTTCATAAATAATTGTGTTTATCATAATATAAATAAACAATTTGTCCCTGATATAGTTGGCTTAAAAGTGTTTAGTCCGTATCACTACAACAAGAGTTACAGGGGTAAAGAGTTTATTCTTTCTTTCATTATATATTTGTTCATTTGTTACCTTAATGCAGAAAATGAGGAAAGGCACCCACCGGCATTTTTTTTTTGTTGTTGTTTTTGGAGGGCGACCAGTGCCCCCCAGAAGGCGGTACCCTAGGCGACCACCTATATGACCTATGCCTTAAGCCAGCCCTGCGTACGTACGTACGTACGTACATCCGGACCATTCTTGTGAACGCTATATCTCAGGAACGCCTGAGGGCAAATTTGACACAAACATCCTCCTGAAGCCTGTACTACGAAGCAGGATTTGGGGATAGCGAGGTAACTTCAGGGTTAACCCTGGGTTTTCCGTCCTATGATGGTGGTTCACTTCTTACCGGGGAAGATCGCCATGGTAACTTATGCTGAACGCCTAACCTGCTCCGGAGCAGGGGTCGGAGTCTGAGACGCAGCTGAAAGAAGGCTGAAATGGTCACACACACCACATCATTATCAGAGGGCATAATGTAGGCTACTGTAATCTGTTCATTCATTCTATTTTGAAAGCTACTTATATATAATTACCCCATTTAGCATCTATATCTGACTTTTGAGTATTCCGTTAAATTAATAAGTCTGTTAATTTACGCATTCACACATCAGCAATTTTTTCTTTTGCCAGCTGTTCTTCCTGCATTTGGCAGCTTCAAGCTGCTGTCATAATTTTCGTCTGGATGATGTGTTTAACTTCTTCATATTTGTCTAATATTAGCCTATAGTTTGTAAAAATCTGCCTCTCTGATGACAGTAGACTTGTCCATGTCTGTGATTGGTCAAATGCTGCAAACACCGTCTGTTTCATGTGAACGCGCTCACAGCCAGATTGAGAAACCCTGGGTTGATTTACCGAGTTGATAACCACCGTTGTATAACCGCTTAGCGGGATCTCGGTTGTTAGGGTTGGTTTAAGCCAGATAACGAGAAGATACCCTTGGGATGTTGAACTCGCTTCATAGTGCAGGCCTCTGGACTCAAGGATGAACTAATTACATTTTGGTGGTCAAAGTTCAAAGGTCAAGGTCACTGTTACCTTGTGTCCGTCCCATTCTCGTGAAAGCGATATCTAAGGAATGCCTGGAGGGAATTGTATTACATCTTACACAAACCTCCACTTGGACTCTAGGATGAACTGATTAGATTTTGAAGGTCAAAGGTCATGGTCACTGTGACCTCACAAAACACGTTTTTGGCCAATACTCAAGAATTCATATGCTAATAATGACAAATCTTTAATTAGCCATGAAACATTAAGTTTTAGCAGCGTTTCCTCTGATCATTTTAAAGGGAGTTGACTGCATCACAGCAGCAGAACCAAAGGAAAAAAGAGCAAAAGCAGCCACGTGACATCTTGAATGCCTTGGGTGACTGATCTGAACCGCCGACTGTGACTCTACTTTTCTACGATCAAATGTTGCATTAACATTTACATGGAATATGACATCAAATTAGACTCAGCGATTAGTGGCGTTAGTATAGGTCAGTAACAAAGCAGGACACATCTTCAGTAAATGCACATATCCATGCCCAAACATACATTCAATAATGATCCTTCACTCAACTTGAAAAACTTCTCCAGCAGCAGGCCAGCTCCAGCAGCCATTAATAACATATTAACGATGTATGTCTGCTTTGAAATTATAATATTTTTGCAAGGGGCTCAATTTGAAATCCATCACGGGTGTGAGGGGCTCATTACTAGTATGTAGCCGAGGAATTATCGGAACAAGGCCCTTCGCTGCCTGTCTGTCATTACACCACTGTCAGATGTGCTTTGGCTGGGGGGGCTGTTAAAGGGAGCACGGGGACTTATCTGCTCAGCTGTAAAATGATTTTCTGTCTCCTCGAGAGATACCGGCAGTGTGTGTGTGGGGGGGGGTATCAGTGATCTGAGAGTAATTAAGATATGGGCTCACATCACACAAGGGCTTTGCACGTGGGAGACGAGCGGATAAAATTGAACGTGAAATAGTTGAGTTTAAAAGGGGGACTTTGATTAATTACAAAACTCTCAAAGGACGGTCCACCCCCTCTTAATTTGAACTGCCATCCAATAGCAGCTGCTCTGGAGCTGATGACCTCAGCACCTCCCCTTTATCTTTAACAGGCAGGTTATCTCGTTATACATTCCGGCTCGCCTGTTCATTTGCTATATTGCTCGTTCTGCATGACTGAAATACATTATCTTTGTATCAAGCTGTTCCATGTAAAGATTTTCTTTAAGGGTAAGACAATCGTGTGCTCGATGGAATTTCAATTGTGTTTATGACACATAGCCTATCTACGCTGGTATTTTCCATGTCACTCTCTTCGCTCTCATCGCTAAAGATGCTGATTACAAGGTTTCATTAGTAATATAATACTCTGGAAATAGCTGCTGATGTAATTCTTAAACCTAAATAAATGTGAAGGAATAGTTTGACATCTCAGGAAATAGGTGAGAGAGTTAAATGAGAATATTCATACCACTCTCATATCTGTCCATTAAATATAAAGCTAAAGCCAGTAGCTGGTTAGCTTAGCTTAGCACAAAGACTGGAAACAGAGGAAAACAGCTAGCATGGCTCTGTGTGATTCTAACAAAATCTGTCCAGCAGCACCTCTAAAGTTCACAGAATAACCTGTTATACCTTACTTGTTTAATCTGTACAAAAACTGAATTGTTAAAATGTCAATTCTTCGTTTCATCGCCAAACTATTTATTGGCATGCAGATGACTAACTGAATAGTAGAAGGTGTTTCCTACGAGTTGTAAAATTGTCATTCACATCATAATTCTCATTCTTTTAAACATCGCCTATTTTAATTAGTTTTCTACTTAAAGGAGCAGTGTGTAGCATTTCGGGGGATCTATTATCAGAAATGGAATATAATATTCATAACTATGTTTTCAGTAGTATTTAATCACCTGAAACTAAGAATCTAAACTATTCTAAGAATCTATTCTAGAAACTAAGAACCGTTTTCGTTAGCTTAGAAAGAGTCCTTCATATCTACATAGGGAGCGGGTCCTCTTCACAGAGTCTGCCATGTTGCTCTGCTATGTTTCTCCAGCAGGAAACCAAACACTGGCTCTAGAGAGAGCCTTTCACGTTTTTACGCTACCTGAAGGCCACCATAGTTCTCCAACACGCTTGTGAAACTGTGGTAACGTGAGCCGCAGAGTGCAAAACCGTGATACAGCCACACGCCGTCTGACTTCCATTGCTCCTAGTAGTGTTGTTATGGTAAGGATGGCCTCTGAGCAAGGCGAATGGCGTTACCACGGTTTTGCACTCAGTGGCTCACGTACCGCGGCCTTGGAAAGGGAGGAGTCAGCAGAGGGGTGCTCAGTTGGTTGCAATCTGAATGCTGCAAAATCCTACACACTGTACCTTTAATTGTATGTACAGTGTTGACTGGCTCTGAATTGTATATGAATGTAATTTTATGTATATGTATGAAATTATTGTTTACCATGCAATGTGTTGTGTATTGTATATCAGGTGTGGACCCCAGGAAGATTAGCTGATTGCCATGGCATCAGCTAATGGGGATCCTTTAAATAAACAAGACTACAGGAAGTTATTGCTCCCAGCCAAGAAATAGTCCGCTACATGATCTGTGTTTGACATTTTTGTACGGATTAAACAAACAGATATAATGTATTAATTGATAAGTTTTAGAGGTGCTGGTAGGCAGATTTTGGTCAGGCTAGCTGTTTCCCTCTGTATCCAGTCTTTATGCTAAGCTAAGCTAAGCTGCTGCTGGCTGTAGCCTCAAGCTATATGTTCACACTACATGCAACAAAAAAGCCTCAGCTACATTGTTGCCACGTCATTGTTGCCATTGCTGAAGTGTTGCTCAAGCGCTCGTTGACGTAGTTATGTCCTTAAATAGCACTGGACTGGCTAACAGCATTTTTGTAGATGGAACAGAGTGAAAAACAAACAAACATATGATTGGTTGACGCTTCACCGTGTCATTGGAGCACTGAAAAAAGTGGAGACGGGCTCAATTTTGATTGTAGCACGTCACGCCCATCACAAAGCAACAAATGTCGGGTGTCAGTTTGTAGCTTCATGTCACCGGCTTCCATTGAAAATGACTTGTAGCCTGTTGCTGTGTCGCTCGTAGTGTGTAAGATGAGACTGGTATCGATCTTCTCATCTAATTCTCTGCCAGAAAGCGTATTTCCCAAAATGTCAAACTATTCCTTTAACTATCACTGGTGGGATGCATCAGCTTACAATGTGATGCCGCATTCATTTGGTCAAATTCGGGATTGCTTAGGCTCAGTTCCCCACAGACAATAATTGATCATTCATAGTCTGGAGAATTGCACAACAAAAGCAGTGACAAATGAATGTGGAAATAATGAAATATACAAAGAGAAGCCCTGGGCTTCCTAATGGATTGATCACCATGTGCACTTCCTGTCATCACCTCTCTGTCCATATAATTCCCTGTGACTCTGCGGTTTGTGTGCTTTCTAGTAAAGCGGAAACGATTTCACAAAAGCAGCTCAAAGAAGCTTTAGATTAAAGCACTGATGCTTATCGCCGTTTACTGATATGATGTATTTAGAGGAAGCCCTCCTTCATTTAGTCTTCCTCCGAGCTGCGATGCCCATGATTGATAAAAATTTCAAAGGGAGTAAATTGATTTGCCTCCTCCTAGCAGGATTAATAGGCCACACTTATATTCACCTACAAAGTGTTCTTCAACACTCGTCTCTCTGGGCCTCTGGACTACATCACAGGATATCTGGTTCAATGACGGATCTCAGTTCACTGGTTGTTCCACTGAATACTGTTCACAGATGACTGACGATTCCTTCATTTGGGACTAAGAAACACGAGTAAAAAAAAAAAAAAGAAAGAGGAGGGGACACGAGACAGAGCGCAGAGGAGAAACAAATTTTGCAGTCCAGATAAAGGGGAGGTGGAAGTGCTGTGTGCTGTGCCTTCATGATGATATTTCACCCTGAACAAACAAGCTGAGCCTCACAGAGAGAGGAAAGCATCGATCTACCCGGCTCCAATCATAATACATCCACTTTTCCCCAAGTTTACTTTCTGGCATTCTATCAGGACTTTATAAATTATTTTAGGTGACAAATCGATCTGCAGCTTTGCCCCTCTCTCTCTGCTGAGTGAAGGGAAACTTGATTGTGAGTAGTGTGTGTGCTTATGTAAATGTGTCTCTGTGTGTGTGTGTGTGTGTGTGTGTGTGTGTGTGTGTGTGTGTGGATACGCCTGCATGTGTGTCGTCTGCTTTGGAGGCATCATCTGCCATCTGGCCTCAAAGCACAGGGGCCACATGGTGGGAAAGCAAATGTCACTGGTCAGGCCGGCCAATGCCAAGTCCCGACAAATGACGTCAGGAGAAGCCCACACGGCTACTGCCCAAACAAACAACCCTCCTGACCCTTCGCCGCACTGATCGGGTGCTTGTAATGATGGCGTTGGTGATTTAATGTAAGAATTAAAGCCTATCCTCGCATTGCACTCGCACTCGCACTGACAGACCGTCTGGAAATGAACTGAATGCCTTAAAACAATATATCTTTAGGGATTAGAGAGAAGTTCATGGAGTGCAGAGAAAACACTGATGGCCTAAACTTGTGATGTGTTCATGGACTGTCACCCCACTCAGACAAAGTCTAAAATAACAACAGGAAGCAAACATCTTCTACATCTAAGCCAGCTGTAATAAAATCAGTGGCATTTAAGTATCAATCAGCCGAAATGGCGATGAAATCCAATGAATCTACCAAACAAATATGATTTCATTGCTGAAGCAAATTAGATCATATTTTTTCTTATCTTGGATGCAATCCCATGTGTTCTTCCAACGCATTCTCATCCCAACTCGTCATACGCTGACGCTTTGGCTGGCCACTCGGCGTCACTCTTTTTGGTCGCAATAAACACATGCTTATCAAGCCCTCACCATCACTTTTTGGACACAGTAAACCCATGCTTGTTCTTTTGCACTTTGTCGCAATGTTCTTGAATGTCTGCGTAACGCACTTTGAATTGCCCTGTTGCTGAAATGTGCTATACAAATAAAGCTGCCTTGCCTTGCCTTGCCTTGCTTATCGTGCCCTCACCATCACTTTTCGGTCGCAGTTAACACATGCTTAATGTTGTGACATAAACAAAAACACTTGCTTAGGTTCAGGCAATAAAACTACTTAGTGAGGTTTAGGAAAGAAACAACATGGTTGGACTTAAAACTACAACGTTTGTCCGGTGAAAATGACTCTGAACGTTGTCTGAACATGGGACATGAACGAACAGCTGATTGTAACGTGACGCACGGGAAATGAATAGCGGTCTCCTTGATGAAAGCCTTGTGTTTGTTGGATCCATCCACCTTCCCCCCAGTGTGTCTTTTCACTCTTAAAGCTACGTCACCACACTCCCGGCGCAATTTCTCTGAGCGTTTACTGTTGCAGCGGAAGGGTTTACATTGTAGTTCATGGAAAGCCCGGTGCGTCTCATACAGACGCTAAAGGGTGCCTTAAGGCCCAGACACTCCAAACTGACATCGAAGACTTAGCGGCGATGAAGACCGACTGTTGCGTCGCCTCCCGTCTCCTTTGCCGACAAGTTGCATTTCAACGCACCGCAAAGACTACAGCCGACTGTCAGTTAGCACGTACGTTCGGCGCCAGCGTGAGAGGAAATAACTCCCCACACCATCAGGTGGCGGTAGCTTGTATTTGTCATTCAAAAAGGGAAACCGGAAGACCGAGGACTGCGGATATACAAGCTGTTGTTATGATACGTACATGAAATAACGCGGTGTTTGACGACCATTTTCACACCACTCTCACTCACCACTTAGCTTGATTCCAGATGGCCATGTCGTTGTGAAAATATCTGTGTATTGAATGATCAGCTGAGATGAAGATGGAAAATGAGAAGAGCCTTCTGTGTTTTTCCTCTTGACTTTACTCGTTGGCTTGCTTTCCTCACTTTCTCTTCTCGTGCACTGATTAGTTTAAGCTGAACAGCCAATCAGAGGGATTTCTCTTGCCGACGGGCTCCGCCGCCGATTCAACATGCTGAATTGGCCATAAAAACCTCGGACACGGGCAGACAAGAGCCGACGGTGCAGGACACACCGCAAAAACAGACACTCACCGACGGCCCCAAACTGTCCGTCGGCTAAAATCAAATTTATCGGTGATAAAGCGTCGCTATTTGGCGCCCTGGGAATGAGAAAGGGCTGGATGGCCTGAACTTGTGGTGCATTCATGGACTGTCACCCCACTCAGAAAATATAAAAAGACAACTGAGATCAAATCCAAAGCAACATCTTCTACATCTGAGCCAACTGTATTAAAGCCAGTGGCATTTAAGTATCAATCAGGCGAAATGGCAGTGAAATCCTGAACACGATCCAACGAAACACATCTGCCAAACAAATATCATTTTGAAGCTGATTAGATCATATTTTTTCTTGTCTTGGATGCGATCCCGTGTGTTCTTCCAACATAACTGTCATACAAATCAATGCGCACCAATGATGGGCGATGAACTCTGGTTAATGACGCTTCTGATCCAGCGCTGAGCTTTACAGTTAATTTATGTCTTTTCTTAGCCGTCACCTCAGTGCACAGAAACATCACGGTTTCAACACTTGCCACAGTTGGAAAAAAAAAACCTTCCTTTCAATTTAAGGCTGCGGCTGCACAGACAGCGTGAACCTGTTAAAAGCCTCGTGTTCAGAAGATCACATAGCATCTGCTCAACACCTCTGCAGTGGGGATTGTGCTCAACAGATGAGGCGGGGTAAACAACACAATGCCCTTGGAAAAAGAATTACTATTTCAAATGGGGAGTTTGCCAGTCGGGCGCCGTGCTGTCTTTGGTTTTTAATTACACACCATGAGATAAACGCACATCTGTATTGTTCTGCACCGCTACAAGGCCAAAAAGAAATGTTACAAGGTTGAACTGACAGGGCAAGGTGAGGGAAAAGTATGGTTCAGTTTAGCTTCATGGCCGCACTTTACATTTTCCAGCCCGTGTGCGGTGGCAGTTAAGGGACTCGTGGCTGATCGTGCGGTGATGTACTGTACTCGAGGAGTTTCTCAAAGCCCCAGACGCATGCTGCAGTGTGTGTGCTTTAGCTATAGGCACAAGCACTCACAGTGACAGACACCTCCCTTTCTGTTCTAATCCCTTCTACACCTCTTCACCAGATGACAAGAGCTACTTTCCCTATAGACACAGTGAGAGAGAGCGAGGTGAAAAACAATTAAAAAGGCGCTAGTGGGTGGAACACTTGTCCCTATCTCATTGTTTCCCGTCCAGGATGTCCTGTATATAAATGATTTAATAAGTAAGACCATGTTTAAACAGCACTTTTGTGTTTTTGCCAGCCTGTAACAGTACTAGTAACATACGTAGGCTTTAACATATTTGGTTACAATAGAGAGCTCCAGGGCAACACAGTCTCACGGCAGTTCGTGAAATAGTCACGAAATTTAATCTATTTGATTTGTGTACATAGACACGAATTTCCCCTTTTTTTTGTGACGCTCAGCACGACGTTCAACAACACGTGACGCACGTGTCAATTTCCGCTCCAGTCTTTTCAAAATAAAACTACTTAGTTAGGATAAGGAATAGATCGACTTGGTTAGGTTTAGGCAACATAACTACTTACTTAGGTTTAGAAAAAGATCGTGGTTTGGGTTAAAATAACTCTGGAAGTGCCGTAACTTAAGTACGGAAGTTCGTGGCAAATGAATCAAGGTTGACTTGTGGTTTCACATGGGACACGAAAACCGGTCTCCTGGGTGAAAGTCCTGTGTCTTTTGACCCAACCTTCCACCCCGACCTCCTCACTACACAGCATTCGCTGTTCTTTATACTTCCCAGTCCACAATTACGTGGATTACATACGAATTAATTTCGTGCTGACCCTCACGAAAAAAATGTGAAATTCATGTCCATGTACACGAATCAATACATTACATTTTGTGACTATTTCACGAAATTCTGTGCGACTGGGCTGTCCAGGGATGACATATTTTTGTAGGCCAACCAGGAAGTTAGCATCGCCCTGGTTCCCTCCACAAACATCCAATGGGATTTTCCATTGGGTTTTGGATTATTGCAGAAAATAAGATCTGTGACAAATAAACGTTTATGATACTTACAAATTTTATTCAGCAAGATAATCTTCATGAATAAACACCACTTTTATGATTTTTGAAGTGTGAATGCAATCACCAGAAGTAAAAAGCTAACGTTAGGCTATAAACAAACTACACCACGGTCGCATCAGCGCGAGTACATACAACGAGGCTGTAAAGGCGGACGAGTCGGCGTGATGACCTTTAGTAGCCTCATTCAGCCACCTGTTAGCAACCGCCTTTTTTAAGACACGTAACAGCTTCAAAATCGTTGTTGGATATTTATTAATGTATTTTATGTCGTAGAACAAAACGTTAAAATCTCTTCAGCTTGTCTTAACCACAGACCTTATTTCAGGCATCTAACTAAAAACCCATTGACTTTCAGACGAGTGAACAGGAAGTGCTAAAATGCTAACTCATTTCCGGGTTTTAGGACTCATTCCTGCAGGACTATGTATGCTTTTAATGCTAAAAAACAAACACAGGTAGCATTACAAGCACACACATTCCCATATGGCCCATTTGTAGCTTTTTGACAAGCAGCAGTTGTTAAATTACAGATTATCCCAGCAATCCTGACAGGGATAAAACTAGTCATACCGTCCTCAAGCACAAACATCAGCCTCCCACTCTCGGCAACTCCCTTCCCTGCAGCACATGAACACATACATATAAATAGCTTCACACATGAATGCATGCTGCACACACACATGGACACCGAGATGCAGACACACAAACACACCAGCTGCCATATACAATAAAGAAGCGAGAAGACCTTCTCTATTTTACACATCCGCGGGGGGTCAATAACTCATTAGAGCCGAGGAGAGAGGCAGCTGAGGGAGATGACGTGGTGGGAGATGGTGGCTGTGGGCGCTTCACCTGAGGATATCAGCGTGTCATTGTGCCCAGAGGTCATGAGGACGATTCATGACTTCATTAGCGGTGTGTCATAAAACATGCCAGGGTGTTCCCAGCCCTGAAATAGGCTACTATGTGTAATTTGCCTGTTTTATTCGTCTCTAACCTTTTTCTGCCTTTCTGCAATTTTTACTACTCATCCTATTGGCTTTTTATTTATCACCCTTTTATCGCCTGTCATGAACTTTGCATCTCGTTGAAATGCTCCATAAAAAAATAAAGTTTATTATGAGGTTAGACCTCTGTCTGTCCCGCTACCGACACGGTGCAGAGCATTGCCCTATATATGATTGTCTTTAAAGGAGGCATTGAACCAAATATTTATACTATATAGATGATTCATTCTGCTCACTTGTTATTTCTGGATTAAACTTACAAGATCGCTTCAATAGTTTTGAATATTTTTGAGTTTCTTTATTGATGACCCGAATCAAACGGCGGCTGCCCCCTTCACTTCTTCCTTAACAAGCCCTGGCACGTCTCCAGTGAAGGGGACTCATCTGTTTAATCATCTCAATCACTGAGCTGGACCTGACTAAATATAGAATACACAGAAAACACAGTGTGGGCTGCACCAGTGTACTACAGTACAGTGGACAGACTGTTACTGTCAATGGATCAAATGCAAAAAAAAAAAGAAGATGGCTGTGTGTGTGTGTGTGAGCCGTCATGAAAGTCTGAGGGTTTATCAGACAGTCTGTGGGTTTGTTTTGGGTGCATGCCTTTGAGTTACAACACTGAGCGCACTTAAGGACCTGTTTACGAAACGTATCTTGTTACACAACCTAATCCCGAAGGCTTCGGCGTCACTTCAGTGGTACAAGATCAAAATGTCGGTTGTCGCTATCTGGCTGGACGGGACAAGAGCCTGATTGTGTATTAACATTACTGGAAGGCACTGAAGACTATGTTATGCATTTATCATACATTCACATCAGCAGTTTCCATCTTTCTACTGATGTCAAAATACCACCAAAAAATGCAGGATGAGTTGTTCAACCTTGTTGGGGACGTGTGCTAATTACTTGATCCAAAGAGTAAATCCATAAACACACAGACAATGTAATTAAATCATCTGCACGGCTCTGCGTCAACACCAATCATCTGAAATGACCTTGGAACTTCTTGGACTGGAGCGTGTTCATGAAGTATGTCCACTGAACCAGTGGGCTACCTCCGGGTTTTAAAAGTGAAGCCAATGCAGAAGTGCCTTAAACTTCTTTCTATTTGCCAGCAGGGGGCGACTCCTCTGTTTGCTAAAAGAAGTCTGATTGTATAGAAGTCTATGAGAAAATGACACTACTTCTCTCTTGATTTATTACATCAGTAAACATTGTAAACATGAGTTTATGGTCTCAATCGCTAGTTTCAAGTCTTCTTCAATACAGCATGATGTTCATCTAGTAAATTATGGTCCCATTTAGAGTCAAATAGACCATAAAGCAGGGTATGCTTTAGGGCGTGGCTACCTTGTGATGGACATGTCGCTATCACGACGTTGTCCGGTCTTGGAATTGTCCATATTTTCATCTTAGAACTTTAACCCTTTCACAGTGTGTTTGCAGTTCATGAAAGTTAATCATAACCTTTTTGGTCGCCTAAAAATGTCTTATTCAGCGTTTGGTTAAACATATGGTGTCTTCAAATGAAACTCGTTAGCTTGTGTTTACAACATGAGAAGTCGTGTACACGATATGCTTGGCGTTCAAGTGGTTAAGTCGTGAGAACACCGCTGCTAAGCAACGGCAATATTAACGTCTGCGTCTAGCAGCCACAGAGGCTAACAATTTAGCAAGCTAGCAAGTGGGTAATATAATGCAGTAATTGCAAAGGCATTAATGACAAAGGAAAAAGAGGAGGCCACTGGAAATATCAACATTTTCCTCAGACATATTATAACATTCCGAAGAAAAACAATATGCGACTAAAATTACAATATATTAACTTATTATGCACTGAAAATAAACTTCCATGGCCTCTGCCATTTCTGACAACGTCAACAAATGCGTCACAAGTCGTGAACTCGGAGCTTTCAGAAACTTTCCACTTACGTGGTCGTGAATACCACATATGGACTCTCGTGAACACGGTAAACACCACCCTATTTTAAGGCACCATTAGCTCCACCCTCTTGTGTCACTTCTGGTTCTAAAAAAACAAGATGACGATAGACAAAATGCAGGTCTCAAGGCTTTAAAAACGTCAGTCCAAAGGGTGACGTCACGGTGACTACATCCACTTCTTATATCCAGTCTATGGTCAGCACCTTGGATGGTCTGACCATCCCCCCACAGACCACCACCATGCAAAATGACTAGTCCTATATAATGTATCTGTCAATATACTGTGACAAGAAACAGGATGGAGCTGTGGTTTCGGTTGTAGAACAATCAAATAATGATTTAGAGAATTTACAAACCAAATGGATACACACCCATACTCATTTTCTGAGGCAAATATTACCATGTTCTGTTAGAAATATAGCAAATTCAGAATATTTTCTGACAAATTGCTTTGCTTTGCTTAAATTACAGGATATGTAAATGCTAAATAACCACTCTGACTGCCTCTTAAATTAAAACACTGTGGCTATCTGTAGCTCTGACAAGCTTGCAGCATCCAGCTCAGCTGGGACGCCTGCGTTTGGTGCCATTTGGCAACCGCTGGAATATTTAAATGCCCTGATGAATACATAGCCCCTGGGCCTGACTGCTCAAACTGAACACTGAGTCTGCTCTGACATGCTCAGCATACACTAATGGGACTTCTGACAGTCCTGTGCATTCATCCTACAAAAAACCCAGCATTGTGCCAGAGGGGCCCAGAGGCTGGGTGTGAATGGAGTGCACTGGCTGAAAATCTGGAGAACAAAAGGCCACAGGTCTGACTAGTGCAATGTGTCCATCAGCACCCACTTATACTGTCAAACTGTCCTTGAGCAAGACACTGGGCCACTTCCTGCTTGCTTGTTGCAAATTACAGTACTTTGAATAAGAGCAACAGCTGTGGTATTTTTTAAGAGAATGAATCTACAACTCATTTCAGTTAGGGTCGGGAGTCTGGGTCAATGAAGAGGCGGTCCATTTTCTAGCAGCTGTGTGTACTTAACAATGACTCTGAACCCCTGAAGCTGGAGAAGATGTACAGCTAAGTGTCTACAGTGTAAAACATACCAGAAACTGTAACCTGCATGCACGTCTGCCAAGATGTTGAAAGCTCCACAGCTGTCCGGGGTGCTGAAACACAAAAAAACAGTTAAAACGGCACCAAAATCTGCTAAAGGCTCAGTGCTCTCTATGTCCTACACATGCTTCTCGGTGGACTGCCGCTGTCTCGAATCCCCTCGGATATGGCAGTGTTGTGTTATGGAACACAAGAGACATTTCATTGATTATGGTTATTTTGGAAAATGTCAGTAGAGCAGTGTAGCCCGATGATGTTGACCTTTTAAGCCGTGTAGCATCACAGAACGATGCAATTCAAGATATTGATCACAAGCTATTGCACATCTGAAATCCGTATATTTATTTCTCTTAAAAAACAAACAAAAAATAATAATCCTGAATATTGAAATCAATAAATTTTGCCAAGAAACCATAGGTTTAATATGTAAAACAAACAATATCACAGTGGGTTTTCTTTGTTTTTGATTTATTTTTTACATTGTGAGACATTTGGTTTGATTGATTTACAGCATGCTATTGATAACATTGATAACATTCAGCCACTAGATGTCACATTCTCCCTCCCCGTTCCATTGCATTTACTTCACAACAAGTCGTGGCCAGGCTCTTACCGTCAATCTTAGCCATAGATCCGTTTTTTCCACACTAACTGACGACACAGAGATACCACGTGATACCAACGTCGTTTTACTATTGGCTCACAAGCCTTGTTAGACACCAAACGTCAGATATCTTCCAGAGAGATAAACAAAACATTCATTTTGGACCCGCAAAAATTGTTTAAATGAATAATTCACAATCAGAAAAAAAAAAAAATCAGAAAAAAACAATACTTTTATTCGGCACCTTTCTAAAGGCTCTGTGGATGTATTATTATATATATATATATATATATATATATATATATATATATATATATTTGTTTTCAAAAAATGTTATCAATAAGACCTTTAACACCATTTGAGTTACTATTTCAAATTATAACTTTGGGAGTGTGAGCATTTCAGTTTTTGAGTCTTTGATTTTGGTTTAATTTTATGTTGAGACATTTGTTTGAGATTGTTTGGGTGATCATTTTGAAATACACATCTATACATATTGTATTGACGTAAAATATCGTAGTATTTTTGATAATAAAAGACAAAAAAAAACTCCCCAATCAGGCTTATTGTTTTTTTCTCTGTTAAGGATTTTTCAAAAGAAAAACAGAGGAAGACTTCAAAGCACTTTGCGCATCAACATGTCCAGAGAAAGCCCAAATTCATCACGACCTCCACAGAAAACAAGCCACCTTATTGAAGATATTTCATTTGTATCATATACAATTCTATAGGCTACATGTGGAGTAAGTCGAATTGAGAGGGTTCGCGGTGTGCAGCGAGAGGAAACACACAAACATGAGCGTTAAGTTGAGGTTGTGGAGATGCCGCCTACCATTACGCATTGATTAGTCGCCCCACAGTGTGAAGCAGCAGAGGAATTTCTGGGTGCAGATAGGACCACTCCTCTCTCTGCATACCATTTTCTCTCCTCTCTCCACAGTAGGGGCTCGGCGGTGGTGAGGAGGGGGGAGGGTGGTCTTGCAGTCGACGAGAGGAACAGGAGTTTATTGAGGAGTCGCTGCAACGGGGGGAAAAAAAACGCATGAGCACCGTTGCCTTGCGGATGGAAAGAGAGAAAAGGAAAAGATCGCGCTCGGACGACTGACCGCTCTCTGCTCACAAACTGCTGCTCGGATTGTTTAACTTGTTGATGCGACGTTATTCTACTGTTTTTTCCTCTATCGTCTGGCTGCAGTGACAGATAGATGGGTGGCGGAATCGCAAGTGTTCTCCTCCGAGGATTTTATAAAACTCACCGTGGATTAAAGAGCAGCCTTCCCTAAGGTGGGTCTTTTACTTTCATTCCTGCTCATTGATGATGGGTGACGAAACCCAATTCATATTCTGCCGCAAAGTAGGCTTCCATAACTGAACATTTACAATGGAGGGAAATGCTGGAGAGTGATACTCAACAGTGCAATGCGCAGTGGCAGTGTAAGTGTGTTTTCTTATTAAGCCCAGGTGCTTCAGGAGCATAACCACCAGTGTCTCTGTGCTGTTCTTCCTGCAGATGCGAATCATCTCGGAGCCGTAGCACTGTGATAACCGGAGCAGGGTTGTATTAAACGCTACAGGCCAGCATGGCAGCAGGTGTAGCGGCGTGGCTCCCGTTCGCCCGAGCGGCGGCCATAGGATGGATGCCCGTGGCGAGCACCCCGATGCCCATCCCTCCGCAAGACAAGAAGAAAGGCAAGGACGGGCTCATCATCCTCAACGTGAGCGGCACCAAGTTTCAAACGTGGCGAACCACTTTGGAGAGGTACCCGGACACTTTGCTGGGGAGCACGGAGAGGGACTTCTTTTTCCACGAGGAGACGAACGAGTACTTTTTCGACCGTGACCCTGACATCTTTAGACACATCCTGAATTTCTACCGCACGGGGAAACTACACTATCCGCGCCAAGAGTGCATAGCGGCGTACGACGAGGAGCTCGCTTTCTTTGGTATCATCCCCGAGATCATCGGGGACTGCTGCTATGAGGAGTACAAGGACCGGAGGCGCGAAAACGCAGAGAGGCTCCAAGACGACGAGGAGATGGACATGAGCAATGACGCCCCGCCGGTTAACCTTACGTCCCGGGAGTTCCTGTGGCGGGCTTTTGAAAACCCTCACACCAGCACCATGGCTCTGGTCTTCTACTATGTCACAGGCTTCTTCATCGCCATATCGGTGATGGCCAACGTGGTGGAGACGGTTCCGTGCGGGATTTTGCCCAACAGGTCGAAGGAGATGTCCTGCGGAGACCGTTACGCGCTGGCCTTCTTTTGTTTAGACACTGCGTGCGTCATGATCTTCACGGTCGAGTATCTCCTCCGGTTGATAGCGGCCCCCAGCCGGTACAAGTTCATGAAAAGTGTGATGAGCGTCATCGACGTGGTGGCCATCATGCCTTACTACATCGGCCTGATCATGACCGACAACGACCAGGTGAGCGGCGCCTTCGTCACGCTCAGAGTCTTCCGGGTCTTTCGGATTTTCAAGTTCTCCCGACACTCGGCGGGGCTTCGCATCCTGGGCTACACCCTGAAGAGCTGCGCCTCCGAGCTGGGCTTCCTGCTCTTCTCCCTCACCATGGCCATCATTATCTTTGCCACGGTCATGTTTTATGCAGAAAAAGGCTCCACAGCCAGCAAGTTCACCAGTATCCCCGCGTCGTTTTGGTACACCATTGTCACCATGACAACACTGGGGTAAGTGGCTGCACAGAAGAAACCCTTTAAGCTAACTAACTAGCTTACTACCTCTATGAAACACCCATATTTACAGCGAAACACGACACAAAACAAGTCATTAATTACTTAATTACAGTAATAATATTTATTAATCAACTATTTATTGTTTTTCTAATTACTGAGGAGCAGTTAAATTAGCGTACAGAGCCTAATTAGCACACACAGCCATTGTTTGAGCTAATTGTGGAGCGGCCACAGGTGTGCATAGTGGGCGTTTTAACAGCCAATATGAGTGCAGTGCAGGAGGTTTATAAAAGCTGCTGTGCGCCATTCACTGCCTGTCAATGAGCCTCACAAACAGCTCTCATCCGAAGGTTAAGGCCTCGTCCCTGCCTGTTTTCAATGCTCTTTAATGGAGGCGCTCTTTTGGAAAGGTTACCGCAGTGAGCACAAACACTGTGTCCAATAAACAGACAGTGGAAGGGGATTTTTTTTTAAATTGAGCTTTACAGAAGAGCCCTTAGGAGCACATAAAGAGAGGCTCCTATACTGCAACTGGCCAAGATCCTGCATATACCGCATTTACTTAGAATTAAAGGCAAAGTACAAAATGTATAGACTACACACACCTCCCCCTTCCCTCTCACACACTCTCTCCCAGCTTCTCTCCTCCTTTAACGAGGTACAGTAAATATTTGAATGTTAATTTCATGCTTGTGAACAACGTCAGCTGCACTATGTGCTGATGTGGCATAAAATAATTAAAAGCAGTTAAAACGATTACATCAATTTAATTTGTATTGATGTACGCACTCAACTGCTCAGATGGTTGCATTATTCTTATTATTGTTATTTTCCATTATTCACTTCAGCTCAGCATGCTGCAGAAGGCGATGCGCTTTCCAAGGTGCTGAAAAGTTGTTGTCTATGAGAAGACCGGCTGGCATTTTTTTTATTTTTTTTATCTGTTTTAATTGACTAAAGCAAATGTGGCGTTTGAGTGCCTTGATTATCAAGTTATGCAGTGGGAAATATAATAATTGGACCGTTTCTAATTTGTGTGTAAAAATATCCTGGTTGCTTGTATGAGGTTGAACAGCCACTCAGCCAGTGTTAGTCCTCACATGCTGCTCTTCTCACTGATGACACAGGTCCTGTTGAAATAATGTTGTCTTTTAATTTCAAAGCTTTAACATCACAGATCAAACATTGCAAAACAAATAGCCTCTGGCTGTGTGTACTCGTGTGTAGAAGTGCGTGCTTGAGATGTGTCAGGCACACTTGTGTGAATATGAAGTTTTCTGAATTATTTGTGGTTTAACGGATGCAGAAATATGTGCGCTTCATACAAACAAACTGACTTTCTATGTGTGTGATATTCTTGATCCTCGTATCTGCATTGATGCAGGCGCTCTGCACCTGGTTGCCGTTCAGCTCTGCAGGCAACACATCTTATTGTTGTAATTATGATTATTATTATTATTTATTGTCTCTATCTGCCCCCATGCAGCGGGTGACACTGAGTTATTGGATTTACTGTATTCTTAATAGCACACAAAGCTCCCCCCCTGCACTCACTCAATACCAGTCGAACTACCGCTCACCCTCGAAATGACCACTGAGTGCATAATTAGTGATATCCACGATCCGGTGATTGAGGCCGCCAGCTCTAACGTATACTGTAATGCTGCATTGGCCACGCTTTTCCATTCAGATTCAGACGAGAGATGAGTTGTGCAAGAGGACGGTACATTATTCATCTTTGGGGAGCAACAAAGATGTTGCTGCATTCAGCTCGGAATCCCCTTTGTGTTGCTTAAAGATGGATTTGAAAAAGATGTTCTGCCGTGCGAGAACAAAAACGGAAACGTCCTTGGTAATGGGGACGTTTTCTGTCACTCCATTGTGAACCGTGACAGCCCGGCTGACAGATTTGCAACCCCAACTGAAGCCTTGCAGTGGCGCAGAATGCTGCATAGTGGACCACCGGTGGAGAGGCTGAACACCCATCACTGAAAGACAAAGTCGGCCCCTTCTCATGATCCATCATTGTCTTGAGGTGTGCTTTTAAAAAAAACACATACAGTAGAGCTGAATACACTGAAGTGAGGAAAATATCTGTTGTGCTCTCCTCCTGTAACCTTCAAATGCTTATCTGATAAGGCGAAATTATGGTTTGTTTCAGATCTCAGCATGCAGAAAAATTGATCCACGCCTAACAAATAGTTATTTAAGTCAGATACGAATGGGGTAGTCTCTCCATTCGGTCCCAAATACGCTCTTTAAAGACTAGCGGGGGCGCTGCTGGCTGTAACCTCCATTTGAGGCGTTTGATTCCATTCTGATAGTCAATGATGCCGTATGCCTGCATGGTATCATGATGCCTTTCCACTACATATATTTTCAATTTCCCTGACTCACACCCTGTGGAAGTAAAGACAGTGGCGTGCGTTCTCTCCCCCGCTGATGGCCCATTGATTGTGCTTAAGCAGACGTGCAGACATTGGGAAAGCAGGGGCTCCCGTTCAGAGGCACTTGGCAGGCAGCCTGAATGAAAGGGAAGGGTGCCTGGAGACTATAGCGGGGGAATCAATAGCGCTGTGCAGCTGCGTGTCACGCCTCTGTGTGTCTGCTGCTCTGTGCCACCAAACACAGGACAAGACCCACTTATCCCTCCTTATTTATTGAGCCTAATCTCTGTGGCTGCTTTCGGATACCTAACAAAGAGGAAGCTCCCTCTGTCAGAATGCGCCTGCCAACGTCTCTGAGAATCGGGTGACTGGGTGTAAAAATATGAGATTCTTATCTGCGGTGTTGCAATATCTTTTGAAAACTGCACAGAGAGTATCATTTTGTGACTTGATTTAATACGGTCCACTTAAAGGATCAGTGTGTAACATTTAGGGGGTCTATTGGCAGAAATGTAATATAATATCAATAAATATGTTTTCTTTAGTGTATAATCACCTGAAAATAAGAATCGTTGTGTTTTTGTTAGCTTAGAATGAGCCCTTCATATCTACATAAGGAGCGGGTCTTCTCCACGGAGTCCGCCATGTTGCACCACCATGTTTCTACTGTAGCCCGGAACAGCTTGGGCCGGAGTCAATAACATAACTCACTCCCGTCGCCACCGCTCTCTCTCTCTTGCTTCACCACTCACTTCCCTTGTACACACTAGGCATGCCACGGTAGTCGGTGTTACCGGTGTTACATGGTGGTCGGCCATACACCGATTACATTACTTGCCCACCGTTCCCACCATCGTTTTGCTTTTTTTTTTAATAGAAATAAAACCCATTTAGTTCATTTTCACGTATCAGCGTCGTGTTATCAATACATGGTCGGACGATGCACGCTACAAACTAACAGTGAAAGTGTCTGCTCCATACAGAGTCTCAACTCAGAGTAGCAGGAGTCAGATTTCACACACACACACGAGATGAGAGAGAGTTGACAGACAAGACGATGGCAGAGGATTTGGTGTCAAAGCGAAAAGCAAAAGCGCCTATTTGGTAATACTTCAGATTTAAACCCAATGCTATAAGGGAACCATAATGTTAATGAGGCAATCGCCATGAGGAGGACGGAGCGGTCACAGCCGGTGTGTGAGGCGCAGCGGCTCCAGGTGGAAACCTGCAGCCTCGCAGCGAAAGCTGGACCGGAGAGGCCAGACACACAGCCACCCGACGGTAAAGATCAAAGTAAGCGCGCTACACATATTGAGCACCTAGAGAGGGCCATTCGCATTTGCCTTACCACTAGATACCGCCAGATCCTACACATTGTTCCTTAAAGGCAGCGATAGATTCCAATATATAGATAGCTTCCAATATATAGATAGCTTCCCCTTTATTAGGCTGGAATCAGATGTTGCGGTGGGTTTCTTGCTCTTGTTTTCCTCTAGATGATCCACACGGTCAGGGTGAATTAGCTGCAGAGGGACTTTTTGGTGCTTCAGATCTTTTAAGTGATTTAAGGTGTAATGGAGTGCACTGCTGAGAGCAGCTGTGAAAACGGTGGAAGTCAAGCGCAACCCACAAGGGAAGAGGAGCGTGGAGGACAGGGTTTAGTGTGGCACAGAGGCACACACGGACACAAACAGACATTACCTTTGATAGACGTAGTGGAGCCGAGCATCCGGGACACACTTAGGGCTGGGCAATATGGAGAAAATCAAATATCACAATATTTTTGACCAAATACCTCGAAATTGCGACGATATTGTAGAATATTGGTGCTTTTACAAAATATTTACAAAATGAGATTTTTGATAAATAATCATCAGTAATGTGAACGTAATGACTAAGTGTGTAAAGAAAATAAAACAGCTTTAACAGTCTGGTAAGTTCAGAAAATTAAATCACTTTACTGTAATGCAGCCTTTAAAACCAGGATAAGACATCTCTTATGCCATATTACAATATCCAAATGTTAAGATGATATCTAGTCTCATATCACCATATCGGTTTAATACCGTTATATTGCCCAGCCCTACACATATGTTTCTCCCTATCCTCATATCAGTATCCTTCTTTCAGCCTCTGGATAATGCTGAGAGTATTCTAATTACTGATTTGTTGTGACATTTATGTGCATTGTCCTACGGTGCAGCAAACACGGCTGCACGCTGTAGTCACTCAACAGATGCAGAATTTATCACCATGTCGTTTTGTCTGCGCTGCAGCTCCGCCCACCAAATACGACTGGAAGGGCCTGACAAGTGAGCCCTATAAACCTCTCAGGGTAGGATTTATAAGACAGAAAAGGCAAGGTTAACAGACATGAGGGTCACTGCCGGACTCATAAACCACCAGGAGTATAACCATTATGATGCTTGCCAGTTTTGACACCTCAACCCCATCGCAATCAAAGCCTACAATGCAAAGCATTAACTTCCTGCTCCGATATGGTGCAGAGCAAAGCTTTTTGAAGTCCAAACGTGTCACATGTAATTGAAACGTATAGGAACAATCTGGAGGGGCTTTTACTGTTTCTGTACCCACGAGATAACAAATGCATTTTGATGATATGGTTGGATAAGTTACCCCCTCGCAGCCAATGCAGAGGATTTTCACTCTTTTTTTTTCTCCGCCTGAGCACGACAGTCAACGAGAACATTTGGTGTGTTTGATGATGTACTGCAACGGGTGTAATTTTTTGTGTTCAGTAGAATACATTACACCACTTGGCATTGTGTATGTTAAGCACATTATGAAAATCAGCAACCCATTATGAGCGACGTGATGAATCGCCGTGTAAAGCAGAAGTGGCTGATGTGAGGTGATGTGTAGGCCGCCATTAGCCTGTAGGCTCAGAGTGCCTCTCCAGGTGCTTCACTGGGGAGGAGAGGTGATGCTAATATGAGGCTGGTATAATGGTCCTGAAGTGACAGGTGACTTAATGAGGGGAACCTGGCACTGAGATGCAAAGCTCCTTTCTGCCCATGCAAATGAGTGCGAAATGGAGGAGTGAGTGAGGCGAGGGGCGGGAGCAGGCAGCCTTCCTCAGAGGAGATTAAGATCATTGTGAAAAACAGAATCTGTGTAAAAAAAATTGCTCTTTTTTCTGCTAAATTGAAAATACGCAAACCCCTGCATTTTCTTTATTCTCTTTGTTTTCATCACACTGCAACAGTTTCACACTGGCAGCTAGAGATTTAAAAGGGTGTTATGGAGGTGTGAGTTGAATGATTGACTAACATTTTAAAGGCATTCGTATATTACAGATTTATTACACCACATTTATGTACTTTTAATAGGTAGAAACTTTCATTTGCACCTTAAATTACATTTTAATGATAGTATATATTGTATAATATAATGTCAAAAAGAAAATGTATTTGTGGTCAGTGAACCCTGAAGTGAAAAACAGATCCTGTCCAGCTGGTAGGTTGATGTGAGGATACTGTGTATGTGAACTGACTCTAAAAGCAGGCATGCGTCACTGCGGATGGTCAGATTGATAAATAATCTATATGGCAAGGACAAAATGGCTGTCCCTCCATTTGATTCGATTTCTTTGACAACCCGTCTTCGAGGCAGCGCCAATAACACTCATTCCATGTGGGGGGTTTTCATTAATTCACTTTGAATCTGCTGCATTAAGCAGGGAAATAGACTAGCATGTTCTGCTCTTGGGCCTGGGTAACGTAGTGTGAGGACATAAAATATGGCATCAGTGTTTTTCCCACCGCTCAGCATTTCTCTTCTTCTTTGTGTTTGCAAGCAACGTCAAAGATTAATGGAATTTTCCAGAACGAGATTAAAGTTGCTCCGTACCACAGAAGCATCACTGCATTAGGAAATAAGCAGATATGTGAGAAAACACATCACCTCGATTTCATTGTTGTTAGAAAGTATTTGCTCCGCCTGGCTCCACTTCCATCCAATCTAACAGCCAAGAAATCCTGACCCAGCTTGAGAGAATGAACGAAATGGGGGAAGTATTGCTTATATTATGTGACTGCGTCCTATCTTGAAAGTTGATACGTCGTGAAAGATATCGGATGTAAAGTGTACGCCGTGAGATCAGTGGATCAAATGGTGTGCAAATGATAAACCCAAGCCCAACAGCTATCTTCTCCTATGGTGCTGTATGGCTTATTTACATACTCAGCATTTACATACAGATGAAAATGGCTGGTCTGGTCGTGGAGATTGGTATGCAGACACACATAATGCCTCCTCATCACTTTGTTGAGATGTACAACAGTCTTCTAAGCGGTTTACACTGCGCTTAGCATCAGATCCATGTAATTATCATGTCAAATGTGTTCTACAAAAACATATTTAAAGAAGATTTTAGGATTTACAGGCTATATGTAGAGCTCATTATTCCAAACACGTATCCCTATTATTGCTATTTACGTCTCTATTTACAAAGGTGCATACTAGGGATGCTAATTTTGAAAAATGTTCTTAACCAATAACCGACCCTCGTTAACCGATTATTAACCGCTAACCGACAAGATTTGTGCCTCGCATGCAGCGGTGCGCCAGCTGCAGTGTAGGAGCACAACAGAAAACTGAGTCCCCAGTTCACCCGTCCGGGAGCGTTAACTTAGCAGATACAGTAGATAACTTAGATGCTGCATGCAGTGTCGCGGACATGCAGCCACTTTCCCAGTAAAAGTCTCCACCGCACATTTAGTTTATTTTAGCAGGTTGTAAGCTGTGAGTGTCCTACAGACCGTGTGTGTGTGTTGGCGGTGAGTGTGAGGTTGTTGGTGGCGTTATAGCTGTGAACGTAGGTGTAGCAGTGTGTGTACAGTTTATTTCTCGGTGAATAAATACTACGAAACTACAACTCCTCCGCTCCGCTCAAGCGAGCTGGAGAGACCGGAGTCAACTTCCTGTATCCTGCAACTCCGGCTCCGCCTCTTAAGTTGGGCTGTTAAGATGGACCAGCTTTTCTACTTAAAGTGACGTGCCGCTCCTCTGAGCAGCTCAGCTTTTTAATTAATTATTAATATTTATTTTAACCGTTTTCACCAATAGCGTTAATCGGTTAAAATGCTTAATGTCGGTTAACGGCTCTAGTGCATACTGTTTTAGTTGTTTACGGAGGCTATCCTGTGGTGGCCAAGAGAAGAAGGGCTGAGCGATGCCACGAAATTTGGTTTCAGTCCAATACCAGTAATACCAGGGCCAGAATCACATCGATCTGAGATCTTTCGTTATTAAAGAGGACCTATTATGCTTTTGTGCTTTTTTAGTGTTGTGCATGTAAAAGGTCTGCAAAGTTACAAAGCCTAAAGTCCACGCCAAAAGGAGTTACTCTCCCCCAAAGAAACACTGCTCCTTAACTGCCTGAAACGCCTTGATTGAAGTCCTGCCTTTCCTTCCGTAACGTGGTGATGTCACCAAGTAACACATCTGCATAATAACTGTCTAGCAGCTAGTTTGGCACGTCCTCAAACAAAGCTAGTTAGAGCAGAGCTGGAGCGGAGTCCAAAGAGTTTGGTTCAGTTGACCAGTCACAACAGAGGTACTGCAGCACAACAGTGTGAGAAATATACTGTTTTTTTTTTTTAACATTAAAGCATGTAAACATGTTCTAGTAGAAACCCCAAATACAAGTATGAACTTGGAAATAAGCATAATAGGTCCTCTTTAAAGGCAGTAACGTAATATGATGTAGAGGAGGACCATGCGTCTTGATTTTAGGTGAATATTATCATCTTATCATCATATATAGGCTACTTCTGAATATGTTTTGAGCTAAAGAAGAGTTTGCCATGTGCATATACACAACAACAGCAGAGAAACAAAGAGTTCATGCATTAATAAGAGTGTTCATTCCATTTTCTTTTTGTATCAATCTCATTGATGCGGGCATCGATACCCAAAACAAGACTTAGTGCCGGTAGTCTCAATCCATTAGGTATCGATTCACCCACCACCCCTACAGCACAATGCACCTTAGGAAAACACCAGCAAATATCTTCACCGCTTTACAATACACAAATGCAAGAAACAAAAGAGATGTTTTCAAAAAACATATGAGCTAATGATGTTTATTTTAGTGATATCATGATTCCAATATTGGAGAAATTTGCTATATACCTAGAGATCAGCTTTCGCTAATAGTTTTGTTCACCAGTTTTTAGCATCCACCGGTAACATCTGTTGTGCTACGTACGACTTGTTTGTTTTTCTCTTTGCGGTGCGGTTCTTTATGTCACTAATGTGTCAAGTTGGTGAAAGAGTTTCTTGATGTGATTGTGTCTATTTGTTTGCAGCGTCTTTTTTTTTCTTAATGTCACCAACATGTTGTCAATATGTTGAAAGTCTTTTTTTAATTTGCTTGTGAGTCCTGTCGTCACTGCATCCGGTCAAGAAACCCTTCAAACTCACAACGGGTCATTTTTTACACTACAGTTTTTGTACAAGATGACAAAATAACATGTTAATTAGTGAGCTTTAGAGGTGCTGGTAGACAGATTTTGTTACCTTTGGACAGAGCCAGGCTAACTGTTTCCCTTGTTTCCAGTCATTATGCTAAGCTAAGCTAAGCTGCTGGCTTTTGCTTCGTATTCATGAGTCTAAGTCAGAGACTGTCCTCCCAAGAAGAAACAACAGCATCAAATGCCTTAAAACAATATTTGTTTACGTTTGAGTGACAAAGCCCTCTAGCACCTGTAGTAATTATGACGGGAGAAAAGGAGGAGGTCAGGTGACAGTATTATAGGCCACCAAAGTCCACGTAGGGAAGAGGTTGGGTTGGATGGATGGGTCATTTTTTTTTAAACCACGACCACGATCCCCTACTAACCTTAAAGAAGTAGTTGTTTTAACCGAAACCATAATGTTTGCCTAAACCTAACAAAACCTTAAAGGGAGTTTTGGTGTTTTGAGGTTGGCTTGTATGAGGTACTTATCCATAGTAGGTGTATTACCTACAGTAGATGACAGTCGGCACGCCTCCAGTTTGGAGAAACAGACGGGAGTTACTGCACGAAAGCAAAGCAATGTACACCTGTGGACAGGGCCGGCAGCAAAACATATTTTAGCCACCTAAAATTTATTATATTTTCTCCACTTTATCTTGCCATCAGACAGCCCTTTCCGACAGGGGAACTAAACTGAAATTGAAACCTATCTATGCTCTCTCAAAGCCGTTGATAAAAACACTATAGATAAGTTTCACTTTCAGTTCAGCTCCCCATTAGAAAATATTCTTATAGTCAAAGCGTTAAACTGATTTATTTTTCAATAGTGATTTGTAACAGCTTTGGAAGGCACAGTCAAATAATGTTGTCCTGCCGATAAAGACGTCAGATCAGAAAAAGCAACATATTTTATTGTTTAAATTGGAGGACTTGTTGTCTCATCCAGCTCTTGACAAGAAAGCATATTTCCCAAAATGTTGAACTATTCCTTTAAGCGCATTGAGTTCTCTCCCTCTTATTCTGAAAGAATCTTTATATTATTGTGAAGGTTATTTTACTTTCCATTGTGTCAATTCATGTCCTTTCATTTTAGATGGCCCTCATTTTCAATACAACATTTTCACATACTGCATAAACCCTTTTTATTAGTTTGACTCCAGCCACTAAAAGTTTCCTTTGAGAGACGTACTGTAGTCACGACCACTCACTTGTTTAAATTTTCATGGTCGGGGTTTCACTGTAAGGTCAGAAAACTAATTATCAGCTCAACATGGTGTTGAAACAACAGAGGAATGATTTGTTATGAATAATTCCCACACGGTCACATTAGCATTGTGGGAAAAAAAGTCACTGTAATAAATTGTGGAGTTAAACATATGCAAGTCACTGGCCTTGCATTTGTTACTTCTGTGTAACACTTGAGCTAATCGGCATAAAACAGAACAGGCTGCGGTTTGTATTCACAGAGAAGCTGTAACATCTTTAATGTCCGCTCTGCCTGTCTGAACATTACTACTCCCCGCGTTGGCATGTAATGAGTGCTGGTTGAGGGAGAAACAGTTGTTCTTTTATTTTTAGATGCCTCTGTCACTACGGTAAACATTGAAGTAGCATTCATTATGCCACATTTACCAGACCCAACCCAGCCTTTGCCCCCGTTCTGACCTCGAAATCCATCTTTTGCAGCACAGATGCAGGAACGAAAAGTTATGGGGAAGGTGATGATAGTCCCACCCGTCACTGAGAGGAGTTTGGGAGGGGTGAATTGCACTTTGCACCGATTTTTTTCCCTCTCAGGCGCGTGGGGCGGCATAGCAAACACAATATCTTGAAACGGTGCCAGCTTTTATAATGCCAGGCTGCGAGTATCCCTCCCCCTGACATTTGTCTCTTTATCAAAAACGCCCCTCAGCCAACAAGCCAACATCTGTGATCAGCAGAGATTCAGAGATTATAGCTAACAGCAATCATCAGTCTGCTGTGTGAACGGAAAAGAGTTTAAAGAGTGATGTAATTTCTGCTGGTCCAACACCTCGTCTGAAGAGTGATAGGATATCGCTAGATAAAAAGAAAGTTATGCTGTTTTTAAAGCCTCTCAGCAAAACATGAACTTGGGTGAAATGAGAGAAATCCATTACCCTGACAGTGTACCTTAGTATCTACACTTAAATGCGGTGTAGCATACATTTATTTCACTTTTATTGTGTGTAATGTTAACACTAGTTACTGTCTTGTATCCTGTGAGAGCGTTAAAATCAATATAGACTTTCATGTATTCAATACAAACACGAGGCTTGTCATCAGTTTCAGAGAGAGCGGTGCAACTTTGATGCAAACGCATTAATTGAAATTTGGTTTGCAGCCCATTCATAATATGTGAACGTGCGCGGCTTCACAGCAAAGTCATGAATATTGATTCAGCCTTGTTTGTCAGCTTAAAGCTCTGTTTCACCGTTGATGAACCGTCTCATTTCTGTCAGCGCTGAGGCATCTTGTGCCAGTTTACAGCAGCCATGCAGGATGCCACAATAAAAGCTCCTCATGATCAATACTGAGGAATGAAACCCACAGACTGCTGTAACGGCAGAATACAGATGTCTGTAAAGCGCACACAAGTGTGGCTTTGAATCGTGCTGCCCATACTTGCCACCGTTAACCCAGTTTCGTTGTTGAGTCTTTGCCACGGGCTCCATAGATTATTAGTTTCTGTATGCAGCATGAATGATAAGAGGCTGTGTCCCATTTCAGTTACAGGTATAAAGAGCTTCCTCCTGTCTGCCTGGCAGGGAGGTCCTGCTGAGATGAGGGATGTCAGCCTGTCACCCTGACGCATGGCAGCTGTTTCCTGCCTGCCCCAGCTTCTATAAATAGCTAAATATATCACCTAATGTAGGCCATTTGGTCAAACAGAAACTAAACAGGGCATGTGCTCCGGGGGCTATATTTTTCCCTTTCACCTCAAACTAATTCCTCATGTACAGGTGTGTCAGTGACTTTATATTTTCCCTTTCTTTAGCTGTCTTCATGCGGTCGCAGACGGATTGATGACAAATTATTTTATGTCAAGTTCGGACCTTTGGACCAGCTGATCGCAGGTGCAGTAGATCTTGTAAAGATAAATAGTAGAGCTGCTAAGATTAATCGATTAGTCACCTGTTAAATTAATCGGCAACTATTTTGATGATCGGTTTGAGTAATTTTTTAAGAAAAAAAAGTCAACATTTTCTGATTCCAGCTTCTTAAATGTGAATACTTGCTGGTTTCTTTAAGGCTGGGCCACACTAAAAGATTTTTAAAATCTTAACAGATGTTGAAAATGTGAGAGACCCCACAGACAACGATTAGTTATGGTAAATATAACAGTTTTGTTTAGGGATGCACCGATCCGACTTTTTCAGTCCCGATACCGATAGCGATACCGGGCTTTGGGTATCGGTCGACATCGAGTACCGATCTGATACCAGTGTTTAATTAATAAGCTGTATGCCTCACTGTGTGGAAGTGACTTGGATCATTCTTTTATGTGTAAGGCCACATCAGGCTTGACTTTAACATTGCTTTTCTAACTTTGTAAAAAAAAATGTGACCAATAAATACATAGATATAAATGTACTGAATTGTTCTCTATTATTAAAATAATAAACCAACACCAACAACTTGGTAAAAAATCTTCAGAATTAACAGGAATTACAATTCAGGTTTAAACTTTTTTAATGCAGCAACAAATTGGTCAAAACTTAAACAGGAATTAAATTAACCGTATATTATGAATATAGTATATAAACAGAATTGAATTGAATAGATCAGCCCCATTGTCACAATACCCGATCCAGCTATTTGAGTCAGTATCTGCCTGGTATCCGATCCGGTATCGGTATCGGTGCATCCCTAGTTTTGTTCATATAGTGTGTGGAGAGCAACGATTTGGCCAAAACACCACACCACAGATTCAACAACAACACACTAACAGATTCCATTTATGAACAAGAGTTCCGACTCTCAATCCCAGCAATATTGCAAAATCTCTCGTGATCGAACAGGATTTTAGCGTAAACAAACATGGCGGACGACAGGCAGGAAGAAGTAGCGATGGTAGTTTTTACACTACTTTGTACTGAAAATTCATGAAGGATGGATGGATGGATGAAGTCATGGAGACACATTAAATAAACACTTGTGTTGTTGCCACAAATCAACAAGTTGGTCCTCCATTTCTGAGGTCCATCTTACTACTACTTTATGCTTCGCGTTTTGCATTAGCTCATACATTAGCCGCGGCCGACATGATGGCGGTGGTTGTTCTTTCGCTTCAGTCGGCTTGGTTCTCAATTGGCTATCGTTCTTTCCCACGTGACTTCGTCCTTGGCTGTCCTCAGGGATCCCCACATACAACAGGATATTCAATCGTAAATATTGAACATGTTTCATATTTGGGATTTGAAATGCCAGGATGGACCTCTGAGGCGATGTAAAAACTCTTAACATACCTCACACCACAGGAATATCTGGAGAGATAATCTGTAGAACCACCAAAAAATTGGGGCTTTGCTGACCATTGGGCCCAGAATCAGCTTGATTCTCGTGGAGTGTGTACTCTATGACAGTAAACTGAATATCTTTGAGTTGTGGACAAATCGAGACAATTGTGGATGTCATCTTGGGCTTTGGGAAACACAGATCGACATTTTTCACCATTTTGTGACATTTTATAGACCAAACAACTAATTAATTAAAATAAATCCACAGATTAAACTGCAATGAAAATAATCGTTAGTTGCAGCCCTAATAAATAGTATAAATATATATGATATTATTCTGCTATCTGTCATCATTCCAACTACCAGTTGCTATTATTACAGTTACTATCATAGGCTACTGTATATTGGTGGTGGACACAATAAAGCCTGTCCAATATAAAGCATTCCAATACAATTGCCCTGCAGTAACTACCAGCTTGTGAAATGCGCATCGTTTTTTAGTGTTTTATTTAGTTGTTGGTTCTTGTTATGGAGATAGTCAACAGTTCAGTCACACACAACAATATGATGCAATTGAATTACCTCAAACTCTGGTCGTAAAGAATTACCACAGTGTTAAATCAACACTTTACTGCCACAGTCTCAACAGGGATCGAGCATTAAATCTTCACAAAGGGAAATGGTAATGATGCTTTTATTGTGCCCGCTACCTGTAAATCCAGAGCAGTCACATGGCAGGTTGAAGGCATCACATATCAGTGTCTATCTTTTGTCTGTATTTCAGTGTAATTTACTATCCCACGGTAATAAAACCATAGCATTTTTCGAGGTTGCAGAAGTCTAGTTTTTTTTTTAGCCACACTGGTTCTATGAATGGCAATGTTCGTCTGTCGGCTGGTTGGCCCACCACTTTAATTACAGACTGAAATATCTCCACTACTATTGGATGGATTTCCATGACATTTTGTACAGATAATCATGGTCCCAAGAGGATGAAGCCTACTGACGTTGGTGATCCTCTGACTTTTCCTGTAGCGCCACCATGACGTTGACATTTGCCATTTTAAGTGAAATGTCTCTCCAACTGTTGGATGGCTTGTCTTGAAAGTTGGAACAGATGTTCATGTTCCCCTCAGGATGAATTGTAATTACTTTGGTGATCCACTAAGGTGGGGCTGCATGTTGGTGCAGTGGTTAGCACTGTCGCCTCACAGCAAGAGGGTCACACTGGGGCTCTTCTGTGTGGAGTTTGCATGTTCTCCCCATGTTAGCGTTGTTTTTCTCTCTGGATTCCGGCTTCAAAGACATGCAGGTTAGGTTAATTGTTGACTCAAAATTGCCTGTAGGTGTGAATATGAGCGTGAATGGTTGTCTGTCTCTATGTGTCAGCCCTGTGATAGTCTGGTGACCTGTTCGGGTTGTATCCTGCCTTTGCAATGTCAGCTGAGATCGGCTCCAGCCCCCCCGCGTCCCCGAATAGGATAAGCGGATACAGATAATGGAAGGATGGATGAATCCATTAACGTCATCTACAGATGTGGCCGCTTTCATTTGACGGGATTGCCGTCACAAGTGATCATGTCTAGAAGGTAACCCACAATTTGGGAAACTCTAGCAAGATGGTTAAGGTTAGGCATTGACCTTTAATGGTCAAGGCTAGGCATTGACCTTGTATGATCAAGGTTAGGCATTGATCTTGAATGGGTAAAGGTTAGGCATTGACCTCGAATGGTTAAGGTTAGGATAGGTCGTCAGACAGCGAGTCTCACAATAGTTTTACCTTTGACCACAATGTGGGTTGCAATGGCAAAGTGGCGCTGTCTTTATTTCCCGCTGGTTGACTCCACGAGAAGTAAGCCAACTACAGAAGCAGACTCAGAGTAACTTTGCTGAAAACTTAAAACTTAAAGGGACTATATGTAACTTCTTACACGTATAAATCATACCGGTTCGGTGTCCCATGCGCGCTCGCGTACCCACACGCGAGCGCGCAGACTCCAACACAAACTACACGGAAGCACCAAAACTGCAAAGTTATATCTAGTGAAGCCCGTCTTGCAAAACAGTGTTAGCTCCTCCTGCTTCACCCACCCCAGCCGCGGTCGGAGGACGCGGGGGAAACCGTAACTTTTGTCTCCAGGGCTGGAGTCTGCTCTGCTCTAGCCTGCTCCTGCTGTCTGCTCCTGCCTGCTTGCACACCGTGCTCGTTCTCACCCGCTTGGCTCGCTCCAACTCCACGTGCACGCGCGCACACTACACACTGCAGAAGAATTAGTTTAGCTCTGAGAATATCTAGTGAATGTACAGTGGAGGTTTGTGCAGAAATAAATGCTGCAGCTCCTCCAGACCAACAGAGGTTTCCCGTGTCTTGTGAAGTGACGGGGCTCCGCAACGAGTTACGTTATCGTCTCCGACCGGGTCGGGAGGCTGAAGCAGGAAAAGCCAACACTAGGATCAGCATTGATTCATGGAGAGACCTTCGTCTGGTCAGCTAACATTACTGCCAAGCAGCTGAAATATAGAGTGATATTGTGTGTTAGCTGACATGTGTCGCCCCACTGTTTAGACCGGTGCTCATTCATGTCTATGTAGAGCGAGCACATTCGCGAGCGCGAGCGCGAGCAACAGGACGCCGACTTTCGTTGACATTACGGCCACAGGTGTTGTGTTAACAAACAATTTCTGATTCTTACATAGAGTCCCTTTAAGCCAAAATATGAGATATTTGTGTCTTGTTATGTTTGTAGTGAATGAAACTGGCAAGACTTTTCTTTGCTCAAGCTGATATTCATCTGCTGGCCTTCAGTAAGTTTGTACCTGACATTTAATCAGCTGTTTCTCCGCTGTGGTACCGATAGAACGGTAAGACAAGATGATGTGTACCTTTGTGTAGGCCCTATTTATGTTCATTTATGTGTACCTGTGTGTACGGGGAATGCCCAATTTATCTATTTTTGAAGCCTTGACATGTTTAGCCACACGAAAAGCAAGCATTTTGTAAATGGTATCTTCGCGTTGTGGATAATAAAGCGTAGCGCCATCGTCAGGTCAAAATTTCAATTTGTCCAATTCTTTGGTTTATGACCAAATGCCTGCAATAGCCTACTGATGACATTCCCATCAGCCTCAGCTGTACTTTGCATGATAACACACTAAACTAAGATGGTGAATATGATGAACATTATACCTGCTAAAATCAGCATGTTAGCATTGTCATTGTGACCATGTTAGAAAGCTGACATTTACATTTAGCTCAAAGCAGCCCTGTGCCTACAGTAAGCACAGCCTCGCAGAGCTGCTGGTTTTAACTACTGTCAGTAGTAGCTACAGTCTGTCAAGGTATAACTGTATGACAAGTCTAAAAATGGTAAGACCTGCTACTTCTTGCTCTACCATCACACCGGATGACTCTCACATTTGATGGTGCTATCACAGCTCATTTCTACATCACTGCTAAAAGAAATCTTGTCAGTGTTCAGTTCAGGACAGTTAGCTGTCATAGTGTTGTAGCTTTACATTATTGGTGTTTTACCATGTTGTCACAGAGCAGGATCTTGTGGTGGAAAGTAATTAGCTATATTTACTCAATGTTGTACTTAAGTAAAATTTTGAGGTACTTGGACTTCATTTGAGTATTTCTACTGTATGCGACTTTATATTTCAGAAGGAAATATTTAGATTTTTACTCCATTGCAATTATTTGACAGCTGTAGTTAGTTAAAGCTGCAGTGGGTAGAAAAGGAGCAAATATGATTTAAAAAATGTTATTTTTATAAAACCGGTGTCCTCCGGTGCTCCTAATGGCATCTGCAAGATTTCAAAGACCAGAGGAAAACAACCAATCAGAGCCGAGCTGGAGCCTTGCCGTCTCTGAGCAGCTGTCAATCACTCACAAACTCTGATAAAACGGTCAAACTAGGCAGCGCTGATCAAATAGGAATCAATATTCTGATACTGTAATGCCTATTTCTCTCCTCAAATGTTTTCAGAAGCATCTTGTAGTGTACTGTTTAGCTGTAAAATGAGAAAGTTTGTTACCCGGCAGCCATGTTGAGATCAGTTGAGGAAATATCAAGCACCGCCCACCAGCCGGAGCTAACTTTCTCATTTTACAGCTAAACAGTACACTACAAGATGTTTCTGAAAACATTTCAGGCTGCCTAGTTTGACCGTTTAATTGGAGTTTAATTGGTTTTTAATTGGAGTTTGCGAGTGATTGACAGCTGCCTCTGTTGAATGAACAGCCAATAGGAACGCTCTCTCTCTGAAATGACCTGTGATTAGCCAAAGTGTCCCGTCACAGGCTAGATTTTTTAAAGCCTGTAAATAGAGCCATGAGGAGGTGCAGAAGTCTAGTTTTCTCTCAGAACACTTGAATTACAATATGCTGAAAGATTATGGAATTTTTGCCCAATGTTGCCAAAAACATTCTGCCTACTGCAGGTTTACATTTGATCAACAAATAAAATGTATACTAGTCTACATTAAACTACCCAACCATACATAAAATAGTTAGAATAAGGCTCACATTAACCAAAGGCTGCTTACTAGGTGTGGGAATCACCAGAGGGCCCAACGATACGATTTGATATGATCTTATTGTGATTTTAAACACATTGCGAGTATTGCGATAAGATATATTGCGATTTGTTAACTTTTTTCGACTGCAAATTATGCAGTTTGTCAACATGTGTTTTATCTAATAAGATATAATTCTCCCTCTGTTCATCTCAGAGTTTTCATTCACATATCTTGAGGTCAGAGGTCAAGGGACCCCTTTGAAAATGGCTATGCCCGTTTTTCCTCGCCAAAATGTAGCGTAAATTTGGAGTTATTTAGCGTTCTTCCCAACGAGCTAACATGACATGGTTAATACCAACCAATTCCAGTATCTTCACTCTATCTGTAAAGACTGAGCCCGCTACAACCTCTGAAAGACAGAATAGCGGCCGTCGGATTGTTAAGAAGTTAATAGTTTATATAATGAAAGATACTTGGCGTCCGTGTATCGATACAATATTGCCACGCAAAATATTGCGATACTATGCTGTATCGATTTTTCCCCCATTCCTACTGCGTACACATGAATGCATCAGTAATGATGGTATAAATCTGAAAGGGGCCATTATGAATTATGAATACTTATTTTCATATTTTAAAGTACATTTTACTGAAGCAAAGTTTTGAATGAAATTTAATTTGTAACATAGTATTTATATTAAGTATTACTAACTTCTTTTACCACTGGCCAGATCCTCCCAAGCTGTACTTGTGAAGATGTTAAAAGTCCAAAACAATTTTTTTTGTGTATTCAGTTCAGGTAATTTTTAAAGCCTACATGAAAGTAGTGAATACACACTCCAGAGGGGTAAGTTAGGCTACCAACTAACAAGTTCACACCAGGTAAGCATATTGAAGCATTAAAAAGACAAATCCTAATCTTATCCTGTCAATGCCTTCTGATGCTGTAATGGCTGGATTTCATTGACTTAAAAAATGGCGACAATTTAAAAGCTTTATTCAGAATCTGTATGGACAATAGTTACTGTAGATTGATATGTTTGCCTAGGTGTTATTTATTGAAGTGTGGGTTCTTCTCCCACCTACAATAAAGGATTTCCTGCCTGTGTGTCTCCCTGCAGGCATCCTACACAGGAGTATCTTAAATGCTTAAGGATTGCATTTCCATGCAGGGATTTTCGCTTCTTTTTCAAGGTATTAGTGGAAAACCGTAAACAGTTGATTATTATTTGTATTTTTCCCCTTAGCCAATTGTCCGTCATCCCTGTGGAGGAGCTTAAGAGTTAGATTTCTGGCATGCATGGCCTTATCTTTACATAATGGCCACAGACAAACGGAGTGTGTCTCATTTTGACTAAGCCACACATTTTGGCCGAAAGGCAAAGACAAGTGAGTTGAGCAGAGAAGAAAGTAGCTCAGACAGTTCGCATTGATAAAGCAGGACACTGCAATCAGGTCCAGCTTAGTCTCATTTAAATGCACATGCAGACCTGCTCTCACATGCATGGGAACACACACTGATGTAAATGCCGTTAGTGATGTTTGATCCTTGCTGTCCTCTGGAGGTCACAGGGGAATCATGCCTGAACATCCTGGGAGACGGATCCAGCATCAGCCTCTCTATGTGACATTCAATTACCTCCAAAGGTGAGGTGGTCTCATTCGGATCCAAAAAAAATCAATTTTGCATGGACTTTGCTACAGTTTACACCTCCAGGCTCTCCTCCACACTTTTGTCTACACACGTCGGTGACAGAAAAACAAGCTGCGTCACCACCGCGTTCCAACTCCCATCGTCTTTTCTATGAAACGGCATCCATCAAAGTTAATGGGCTGTAATCATCACCACAAATACACTGTCACACATCCCACTGCTCGCTGCTGAGTATTCAACTCCCAGTCAATGGGATGTAAAGAGTGACAAGCGCGAGGAACACAATTTCCCATATCATTAACGACTCCCAAGTACGAACTGGAAGAGAATCAAAAAAACTTTTTCAGAATTTAAAAATCTTTGGGGACTGCAGAGGAGAAACATTTATCAGATGCGCATATGACACACAGTCGATACTACTGACGCTGTATTTCGGGAACTTATCAACATTGTCATCTCGGGAAATAATTCTTATTAAAGTATGTCACTCACTACCGACAGATCTGCTGTGTGGTAGATTAATTTTCCAAGCAGCCGATCTTGCCAGCATCAAATCAGGGTTCAGCATATGCTATATATCTACTTATCTCCAGGCTGTATGCTGCTGGACATCTGATTATACAGTACATCATGACACACACACACAAACTACTCTTTCAGCGCCTGGTATGGCAGCGCTCCAAGAAGACTCTCCCTGTAGTATTTGAGTGTTTGATAGGATGTTTTAGCTGTAGCATCCCCAGAAGACAATTTGTAGACCTCAACAGATGGAGAAGTCCAATTAGAAAGCGGGCGAATGAATGGGAGAGATGGGAGACAAACGTTCCAGCTCTTTCTCTCTCTCTCCCCCAGGACAGACTGCTAATCTTAGAGTACAGGTACAAAACCAACATCACTTCTGTTTCGGAGGGGAAACATTTTTAAAAAGAGAAATAAAAGCTAGAAAGCAAACAGGCGGGAAAAAAAGCGCCTGTGATTTGATTTCTTAACACTACACAGTCAATTTGATACAGCTTGCTCTCACTCCACATCTACAGTATGTAAAAATATCTCCTTCTGTTGTCTGATTCTTCAAGGGCAGACATCCCACAAAGCAATTGCCTTGCCATCAGCCAAGACCAAAAAAAGGAGAAGAAATGAAAAAGTGCTTAAATATAGCAACCCCCTGGGATAGTGGGAGGGAGGGCGTGCTGTAGTGTGATTAAAATGAATAACCTTCATTCAGTCACGATTGTTAACGGTACGTTCATATGTGTCTGTTGTGGAGCCAAAGCTGTCTTCAGAGTGTTAACATCATTATTCATCAGGAGGCATGTCCTCTGCAGTGACGAAGATGCTGAAGTTATAAATAATGGGGAGTTGTGTCATTAAGTACACATGCTTTCTCCCGCTGGCCCAGGGTCAGTTTAATTCAGGCTTCAGCCACCCCTACTGTGAAAGCAGACACAGCTATAAACCCGTTGATGACTGATAGATTGTGTGGATGCAAGACCAATTTTCATCGGCAAAATGACCTTTCGGTGGCGTTGTTGTTGTTCCACCCATGGCCCTGAGTTATTATTTTTCGTGTCATTTTTTGATTTGACAGGAGAAGTCTCGTGGAATGAAATGGAAAAAGTAATGATGTCCCCATACGCATGGAGTAGCGTGGTGCAGTTGGGGAGATGGTGGATACGGCTGCAGCTATAGCAGCTCTACTCTGCCCCAGGGGCCAGTCAGCAGCTGTTAGAAGAGATGTAGCTCTTCCCAATACTTCCCCACAGGTTCTCGCTGGTTCCTGGTACTTGCTGTTATCTGGGCTCGCTGCTGTCGCCAGCCTGGCTGCTGTCCACACTCTCTGAGAGAGCGCTCAGTACATTTTTACGCTTCACCACTCTTTCTGTCTCATCCCAACCTCCGCTATTCCCCTCAGCCTCACTGTGAGATTTTGAAGTGTTCCTTTGAATTTGCAGCTGTTTTTTTTTTAAACGGCTGGAATTTGTACCTTGATGTTTGTTTCAAAGACGCCCTCGGAGGAATTTGAAATGCTTCTTTCACTGGTATGACAATTAATCTGAGGCCATTACTGTATTGAGTTCTGCATCTGCTTACTGTATCACATACGAGGCGTTAACTACCCTGCATGAGAGCATAGTGTAGGCTACAGGAAGCAAACTTGAAGATGAGGGGCTGCAGCTGTTTGGTGTAAAAAGCTGATATAGACAATTTAAAGTTGCAACTCAAACAGAATCTAGAAGTTTCCTGGTGTTGAGCATTAGGAAAATCAATCTCCCCCCCCCCCCCAACTTTTGCTCCGAATTCTTGGCATTACTATGTTTAATTGCCTTCTTTTAAGTCTTTTTTTAACCTCTTGAACCCTAGGCCTCTGGGCCCTGCTCGAGAATGACATGCCCAAAATGAATAGAGTGTATCTCTGCAACTACAAGCTCTATTTGAATAATCCATCAGTATAGCAATCAGTATACAGTATATGTTATGAAGATGGAACACAGCATAAATGAAAGATTTAAATTCCGCCTAACAAAACTATACACTTGGAATGATGCAGTTGCAGTTCAAAACCTCTCACAAACCATATCACAACATTACCTGTGCACAGGTAACACATTCTCACTCCCAACTCGTCAAATACCGCTGTTTGGTCAATGCCCCTCGGCATCGCTAATAAAGTGAAGCAGGGCAAAGTTGGAGAGGTTTAAGTAGAGCCATGTTAAGGCGAAATCTTCAAATTGGCCATTTGGGTACCATCTGTGCCATTTGAAACTTTCTCAGGCAACTGTAAAACTCTTTTGATTTAATTTACATGTCACTATACACGAATCTTGGGAAGTACCGGAAGTAAACACGTTGCCATTACTGCGCTGGCGTCTCCCTATAATACGTGCGCGTTTGAATGCAAGCTGTCCTAAGAAGTGTACAATTTCAAAAGCCCCCATATTGCAACACGGTAAAAAAAGACGTTTCAATCATTCCCGTCCACCCCGTGTGTTTCAAGACTGGAGGTACATGTGTTTTTACACAGATTCGCTTTCTTTTTAATCTGTGCAGCAGCTGTCTGCACGGCTCCGTCTCAGCTGTGTCTCACGTAACCGCAACCTGAACTGAAGCCGTTGAGTTCTCGCTGCGCAGTGCGCCCTCTCTCCCTTTTGGGATGGACGGGATGTCAACCGTGGCGTACTGTCCTCAGTGCGAGGGGTCTGCGGCGATGTTGACACCCCGTCTCATTTACCATGCTTATGCTGTGTGACGTTTTGCCATCAACATTCATAATCATACAACCTTTATGATTAAATTGTTTACTCAAGCACAAAGTTCCTCATAGATCTAGCCTCGTAATTTTGCTCTCAAAGTGCACCAGATTGATGTATTTAACTTTAATATGTTCAAAATTTTCTTCCGGGGGAGCACCACACCACAGTCTCTCAAAATCCTGTGGGGAACACTGTATTACATCATCCAAAGCTGCCCCCCCCACTTCAAAGCTCATTCCGGCACCACTGGCTAACCGTGTTAACTGGTGGCTCTTTTACGTTAATCAATCTTAAATACATACTCTTCTGTGTTTATTATCTATGCCATCTATTTATGTAGGTTACTACGAGCAACCATGGACGCATTTGGCTGATAATCACCAGTAAATACTGTTAGCAAACAGTAGAGAGAAAAAATCAATCACACCTCTATACATGTTTACATTCAAAGAAAACCATAACTCATTGGTCTATTTAACCAGCTCATGCCTGTATTGAAGGCCAATGCCATTAGGATGGGTGCAGTACCACGATTCGTCCACCAGATGGAGACATAGACAGTGTTATCACATGAAAGGCTGAGGATAGGCTGTTCAATGCTGGAGGAAGGCAGAGTGCAAATGCTCCTCCATGCCATGCAAAAGAATACAGATGGCTGGAATCGACTCAAAAATATCCAGAGACATTGGAGTAACATTAGCAGCATTGATATGCAGTCGAACACAACTTTTGAACACAAAACAGCAAAGGTAAAACATAATTTATGGTTATGGCTGTATATAAAGTGAAGCTTAAGCTTGTTCTCTTCTTCGGCTGCTAGTTCAGTGAGTTTAGGTCGTAGAGTGATAAGACTTATACCGTTGGAATCTGCTGAGTGTCAGCTTTCATAATGACATTGTTTCTGCAAGTAACATGATGTAGCAAAATCGCGACCGCTACTATGCACGCATTCACCGTTAGCACGTTTTTGCTGTGTGCTCAGTTACTTGCTTTGTGTTGGGATCGCTCAGTGGGAAGAGCGGGTCGTCCTTTAACCGCAAGGTTGGCGGTTCGATCCCCGGCTCCTACTGTCTGCATCTCGTAGTGTCCTTGAGCGAGACACTGAATCCCAAGTTGCTCCCCGGATGCTCCTAAAATGCGGAGTAGGGCGGGCCATGCCTTCGCCATCCTTGGAAAAACACATTTGCATACAGGGGACGCTCGGGTTCAAGCTTTTATAGTTACATTGACCTGCACAGAGACTGCAGCATGATAGTCAATCAATCATGAAAGTTCATTTTTGACTTTGGAAATAGTAGTTAGTGACTAAACAATCCCAATATAAGGTCCATTTACTAGCTTTTTTCTTCATCAGTGGAGTTTGCTCAGTTGTCTGAGAGATGGATCTGTTGAAATGTGAGCTCAGTAGTTTTGATTTCAAAGCATTCACCAGTTCAGTCTTCTCAAATGAGAGGAAGTGCTGTGTTTCTTTGTCTTCTATAATTGGCAATTAAATAACCTTTCGGTTTTGAACTGTTGGTATAGACATCAGACTTCAGGTCTGGTGATGGGCATTTTCAATTATTTCTTTTACATTTAATAGTTTTAACAGATTAAAGGGGAACTTCAGTGATTTATTATTGAATTCCCATAAAGTTTGGGCATATGAGAGACAGATTTAAAAAAGAACTGTCAAAATTGAGATACTAGAGGCTGAGATATCCTAACTTTTTTTCCATAGTAAGAGTAAACTGGATTTACAATTCCAAAAATGCAACTCGTAAGCGCCTTTCATTAAACCCTCCCTGACTGGTAGATGCCCACTTCTTTCAAACTCCACACTTCTAGTTTGTAACTGAGGCCTTATGTTTTAAATTTGAAGTGCAGTTAACCCTGATGACTCCTCATGATGAGGAATCTTAAAGTTGGTGGAGTGCCCCTTTTAATAAAATAAAGCACTCAATAGATTAATCAATAGTGAAAATAATCAGTTAATGCAGCTCTAAATGGCTAAAGCTGGCACATTTATATTAAACACCAGGCAAATGTTTCCTCACGGTAAGTGTAAAATTTCCAAGAGGAAAAATACACTGAGCCCAAAGTCTGGTGACTGTTCTATAGTGCAGATTTTTAGATACTGTAACTCATGAATGCATACGCTGCAAACTCAGAGTTAAGGGGCCATTTGGTGGAGGGAGCTGATATCCAGCGGCTGCTCTGTGTGGAATCGCACATCAAAGTTAATCTTGCACCGTCTGCTCTGGCGCCGCGGAGCACTAATCTGCTGTCAGTGTAATGAGGCTCCTGGACCAGTTCCCCCTCTCCAACACAGAGGCACTAATCCGCGAGACCTTTCACGTTTTCCTCTTCTTCATCACCTGACCGCACAACAAAGGTCACAGGGGTCACTTTGAAATCTCATCTGGTCATAGTTGACCATTTGCATTGGTCCTTATGTACAGTATGTGCAAGTGAGAGGCCAGTTTGATCCGTTGTGTCTTTGTGAGGTGGAATTTCACATTGCAGAATACAATAAAATAGGGCTGTCTAAGTTAACGCGATAATAACGCATTAATGCAACTTGTGACTTTTAGGTTGTAGCAGGCTCAGTTTAAAGCTAGAATGAAGATACTGATATGAAACTAGAAAACCTCAGGAATCCATTTTTACCAACCATGTCATACTAGCAGCGAAGTAGGCTAAATAACTCTCCAAACTTGCGCTGAATTTTGGCGAGAAAAAATTGGCATGGCCATTTTCAAAGGGGTCCCTTGACCTCTGACCTCAAGATATGGGAATGAAAATTGGTTCTATGGGTACCCACGAGTCTCCCCTTTACAGACATGCCCACTTTATAATCACATGCAGTTTTGGGCAAGTCAAAGTCAAGTCAGCACACTGACACACTGACAGCTGTTGTTACCTGTTGGGTTTGAGTTTGCCATGTTATGATTTGAGCATATTTTTTATGCTAAATGCAGTACCTGTGAGGGTTTCTGGACAATATTTGTCATTGTTTTGTGTTGTTAATTGATTTCCAATAATAAATACATACATACATTTACAAAAAGAAATCATATTTGCCCACTCCCATGTTGATAAGAGTATTAAATACTTGACAAATCTCCCTTTCAGGTACATTTTGAACAGATAAAAAATGTGCGATTAATTTGTGATTAATCACGATTAACTATTTAAATTGATTGACAGCCCTACAATAAAACAACAATACAGCTAATACTATTAACACTACTGCAATTACTACTTAAATTTTTACTTAATTGGGCATCTCTAAATTTCAGCGTATCTACCTTTAACCCCGCCTCAGGCCCTCGCCACCGGCTTGATCAAAGCTTTCTGTGTTCAAGAAAATGCCACCGCTCCCTCGCCCGCATGCCGATTAACCTACGATGAATACAGAATGAGTTCATTAGCATAATCGCTTGAGTGTCTGATGATTTCATTTTTATTATCACGTTCTCTCATAATCCATAGCTCTGGCGCCCCTTCATGCTTCCAACCCCCTCTTTCATGTTCCTTTGCCCTCCCCATTCAGCCACGAAGCAGTGTAATTGCATTATCAAGTTATTATACTGACGTCGTGGGAATCTATTTTTGGCCCCTGGCTTTCTATAGTAATGTGAGGAGGATGGGCAGAACTCTAAACATGGGATGACATATTAGACTGTGAGCAATGTTTGAGTCAGTTTACCTAGTTTCATCATGTCCCGACTGATCGAACACTTGCATCATCCAGACCTCCCCCTGACACACATTATTACTCTCACATTTGCTGTTTGCAGGATAGCATGCTATTTTATGACTCCATGTGGACACTTAACCCTCGTAAAACTTCTATTAATACAGAACAGCCATTCATCTTGTAATTAAAAGAAATTGCCACAAGGAATTGGTTGTAATCATGACCATGGAGGAGCTGAAGTAGAGGTGACTTGGCACATAATAGCAGCGGAATAGGGCTGCTTTTTTGCATAGGACAGCAGTTGTTTCTCAAGTGTCAGCAGGTGTGTAGACTGAAGGACTGGAAAAGAGCAGAAGAAAAGGAAAAATGTCAAGCAGGGCTGCGCTATAGCACTGCATGATAATAGAAAAGTAGGAGGAAAAGAAAGAGAATGAAGCGTTTCATCTCCATCTCATAGTTAGAGGCGGGCAGGACCAGGCAGCGGAAGGGTGAGTCAAAGTCAGGAATGGAAGAGCGGCAGAGAGGAAAGCTTTTTATCATCCCTGACTCTTAAGAAGATCTCCCAAATGAGAGAGGGCGTGCATGCTAATGTCAAAGCCGCGGTGATAACTAGCCGCCTGGTTTCGCGGGGTGAGGGTTAAGCTGGGATTTGGAGGGCTGAGGGAATACATGTTTGATATGTGAGCGAGAGAGAGATGAGGTGCCTTTGCCAGAGCTATACGTGGGGGATTATTCTATATGGTTTATCTGTGTAGGCACGGTTAAAAAAAAAAAGGAATTTCACCGGCCTTTATTGGTTCTGTGTCGTTCCTGATACTCGGCGGTGAACCTTCAGCTCGAAGATCAAAGCCACATTGACACTGCTGCACCACAAAGTCTTCATTTACAATGCATTAACACCGACTGGCATGTAGCCATGCGTGCTATGGCTGTTTCCTTGAACTTCGCATGCTAACCTTGAGCTCTACCCATCGTCTTTCACAAATCTGCAGAGACTGGATCTCAGCTGGATTGTGGAAAGCATAAAATAACAATCTCTCACATCTGCTCAACACTTTACCGCATTTCAACGTCCAGTCGCAGCGATGGAGTCTGTGCATTTTTGCCCACAAAGTCTGCAATGTTCACCTATCTCAAAGTTGTCCTTCCCTGTAGCTATTGTTCGCAGTTACTCATACTCGAGTGCTCTGTTTTTCCTACCACACGTTTTACAGCAGCCAGTGCGGTCCTCTGGCTGCCTCCTATCTCTGCTCTCCCATCTTCCCATTATGTTGTGTAGTTCTGCCAGCCTCTCCTTCTTTCCCTTATCACCTGCAGTGAAAATCCAGCAGGCTAATCCCAGCGCCTGTGGGATTCCCCCCTCTATAATGATGTATATCTGAGGGATAGCATCAGAGCAGAGTCCTATAAGCCCACACACTTTTAATCCCATCAGTCTTTGGTGTCCAAACCCGAGGGAGGAAACGCTTTTTGGACGTTGCGCTCCCGGAACGCAGCCAGAGATGCAGTGCAAAACATCAGGAATGATACGTGGCGTTTAGGGATCGTGTTGGAGATCATGTTCATTTATTGTGCTCCTGATTCTTGAAACCTTGTGGTGTATCTCCCCCAAGGATTGCATTGCAGTGGTAGGAGCTGTGCCACTGCATTGAGAAATTCCTGCAGGGCGATAGCGACCAGTGATTCTTCCAGTCTCTCTGACATTACATTTTATTTTACAGTCTGTTCATGGTGGAGAATGTGCTTAATATTTTAACATGCTGACCAAAACACAAAGCATTTCTTCATCAATAATATAGATCTATGGCACACCAGAGAGAGTTTTCCTTTATTCAACGAGCTTCACTTACCCTTGTTTATCCGTAAATGCAGCAGTCTGTGTTTGCTGCATTTCTCTTCTGTTTCTCCGCGGTCAGATTCATGATGCCTATTGGCGCAGAAAAGAACGATCATATAGCCTTTCCTTTCTTGTTTTTACTCACTAAATTTTTTATGAGAGCTCTTAATATGACATAACCACCCTCAAGACCTCCTCCTGCAGTACTCCATAAATCTCGTGGTCTTCACAAATACACCCCAGCAAAATTTATATCTCCCTGTCACTCATGTTAGTGTGCCTCTGTGACATGCAGGCAGTGCAATCCATTTTCTTGAGATTCTGAATTCATAGCTGTATGAGCATGATGGAGTTCAGGAGGAAAATTACATTTTTTTTGGTACATCTATTATTTAACTGTCAGCAAGGATGAATATTGTGCTCTTTCAGCCTCGTGGAGAAGGAACAGAGAACCGTATTGTCATGGAGCATTGCTCCATTTGCTCCTTGTCAGGACTTGTAAAAAATGGAGCCTTTCTTGGTTGGTCAGTGTAAGGCTTCATCACTTCTGTGTCAGGTCCTCGGATAACATTTAATGTTGTGTCCACTTTTACACTCTGCTGTGGCTTTACATTTCACATCACGCCCGCAGGACATGTCCCCACTTTAAGGATATCCGATACTTCCCGACCTTGCCACTGTCGCGGTGTCCCTGCACTGTCTTAATGCCTCTCTCGGTCATTATCAACTTTTGATTGGTACAGTCAGTGACAGTATTGGAGTTTCAGGATAATTGACAGGTTCGGGTCTCGCAGGTTCGGAGGGCTTGTCTGGGCTGTAGAAACCATCGAACTGTGAAACTGAGCGAGGTGAATTACCTCAGGAAGCACCGATAGGGAGCTCGGTGTGTGCGATGGGATGGCTGGTGAAGGTCAAACAGAAAATCACGCATGCACCGAATTATCAAAGGCATGCTGATGACAGTCGATGCAGAGAGCATGTTTGGAATTTACCATTCTCATCTTTTTTGAAATGATAAAAAAATGCTAATGCCGCGTCACACTTAAAGTGGTTGACCTTGACGTTTTTTTTTTCCAGTGCTTTTTCAAATGAATGTCTTGTTTTAGCATCTCAAAGAGCATTTCATAGTAAGTTCACCGCGACTCGACACCCACAACGGATGCCTCGGGGCGATTCTCCTCGCTCGCAGATAATAAAAAAACAAACACAGAGAGTGTGATGTGAATTTAAACCAATCTCATGGAAGAAGGTGAGATTGAAATTAATTTCAGATTATCACATTGCAGGCCCCTTAGCAATTATTGGTGTGAAACAACAGATACAGATCATGCGTGAGATAGGACAGTGTGCTTAATTCATCTTGATTCTAATCAGCTGACGAATCAAAACGCTTAATGTATTAATTGAATTAGTTTCACTCCTTTGCTTCTCATTGAAATATCAAAGTGGGGTAGATCAAAGTGCAGTTTGATGAGATTCAATGTCTTTACCATGACGGATTTAATAGAGCGGCACCACACAGTTCAGCAGCTCCGGTATCTTCATCACAGGGTTTTTCTTCATTTGAACACTTTGACCTTCATCGCTCACATCAGTGGAATCAACCATTCTTTCCCTTTGCTTTTATTATCGCCCTTTACTGCAGTAACTTCTGCAGCAGGCGAGTTAGTTTCACAGTAAAACCCAGGAAGTGGAAGCTGGAAGTACCACGACAAAGGTGCCAGTGGATGATTGGATTTTAACGCTGGTGACAAAGCCCTCAGCTCAAAGATCTGCCGCAATCCTCCTTGGATCCCAATTGTCAGCACTACTAAGCTGTTGGCGGTGATCTCGACTGGCGTGTGAGTTGGTGGGACCTTTATGATTACATCAGAAACTTAAGCCCTTGCTCACTTAAGAGGGTTTTTTTTGTAAGTGTTGCTGTTCTCCTGCCAAACCCCCCAAAACTGTTTGATAGGTTATTTCTGTGCAGCAGACGCAGCGGTGCGAATCATCAGAATAGGTTTACGATTTAGAAAAGATATCATTTTGTTTGATTTTAGAAAAAAAAAACTGCCCTGTCTCTCTGAGAAGAGAAATACACAAATGACGTGTCTGTTAAGTCATCCAGATATCTTGTTTTTTTTCTTCTTCTTCTTTTCTCGCTTCCTACTAACCAGATGGCAGTCAGATTTGAGACACGGGGTTCTGGAAGACAATCAAGGAACAAGATTGCTTTTTTAGGAAGGGGGATTGGTTTAACTAGATGTCAAATTAAAGGCCTTTTTTTCACACACACACACACACACACACATACACACACAATCAAGTGTGTGTTCTTGTGTGTCCAGGCGTGTCCATGCTTTTGGGTGTCGGCGCTCGCTGTGAGGCGGTGAGGTCATGTACAGAAATCTGTCTCAGAGCACCCCCTGACGGAATACCACACCGCTTTTAAGGTCAACCGCACAAACTCCGCCGCGCAGGTTGATACAGGGACTCATGAATGTTTGATTGGTCTATTATCCGAGCCGGGCGGGGACATTCATCCCCCGCTTCTGGAATTCAAATATTCCTTTTAGTCTGACATTTCTCCCACACCGTCTGAGAGGCGAACCCCCACTTTCTCTCTCTCTCTCTTTCTCTCGGCGCGCCGGGCTTCATCTGCAATGCTGTCGTCTCACTGTAGGACAATTCAACAGAATGCGCTGTTTTTAAGAGTGCCGCGAGTGCGAGCGCAGTATGGTTTCAGGTGGGTGGAACTGGGGGAATTGATACTCAGTCATTCCGACACTCCTCTTCCTCCTCTGCAGGGTGGATAAGGATCTGGCCATCCATCTTCGTGTCTCACCCGTGTCAGCCCGGGGTAGCGAACGTGGGTACCTGGTAGTCGGAGACAACAAGAACAAAGCAGGAACATTACTTTAATCTCTCGTTGCTACTAATTCCTACCTCTGCCGTCATCCAGGAGGCAGAGCTTTGTGTATCTCAGCTTCCCCCTTATGAACAATCCATCACTGTTAGTGTTTCTCTCCAGAGTGCGCTTGCTCCTTTCTTTTTTCACCTGCGCTTTGCTTTCAAGAGAAAGCACCATAATATATTGTATTCCACAGATTTTCACATCCCGCAGCATCTCGCCACTCCTCCCATTGGAATAAAACACACGTGAGCGGCCACATTTACGTGAGAGAAAGCTTTGCTGCATTTTTTATGTGGATCTCTTAATAGGCTTTTAACAGTACATCCGGAATCTATAATTGACACCTGCTGTCAGGCTTCGTCTGTGATTACATAGGAAAATGACTTGACCTGTAATGAACTGTAAAACTAATGACATCTGTGTGAGATTACTCAACGTGAAAGCAAACTGTTGTACATGAAGCCTCATCAAGCGTGATATTAAAATGTCCACTTTTACATCTTTCCGCCCAAGCTCTGTAAAAGCCCAGGCTGCTGGGCCCAACGTGATGGAAACCTGCGGCTAATGACTCAAGCAGACGGCCGTGGGCATTAGACAACTTCATTTATGAAATAGTCAACCTCCCGTGTAGCGATACATTCACATTACCCTGCCTCACTTGAGAGACGCGCGGCTGTCACAGCCACTGAGCAATGCTGATGTCCCTTCCTACCTGCATTCATCTTCCTCTCAGGAGGTAATGGTCTTCTCAGGTCATTTGCGCATTAGGGTCTCGATCATTCATCTCGCTCACCTGCAATCCTGTGGATTGCTGGTCCTCCGCAGCACATAGAGAGATGTTTAGAAGACAAGGAAAACATACATGCCCTGAATCATTAATATGCTCTCTTTTTCTAAAGTCCCAGCGTTGCCAGAAGCATAAAGTGTCTGCGGAGGGCTATTCATGAACATGCAGGTTATCTTCGAATGATTGGTGGGTATAATTTGCAGGTTTGTGCCTTGGAGAAATCAGCGTTTGTTAACTATTTCATGATGTTGGATGATAATCACCTCTGTATGGCAACAGGATTTCTAAATGTGGTTGCTAGTCTTGATAGCTAGTAAGTGGTAGGTGTTTAGTACACATACAAACAAATCTTAAAGAAGACCTATTATGCTCATTTTCAGGTGCATACTTGTATTTTGGGTTTCTACTAGAACATGTTTACATGCTTTAATGTTCAAAATACGCTTTATTTTTCTCATACTGGCTGTGCTGCAGCACCTCTTTTTGCCCTCTGTCTGAAATGCTCTGTTTGAGCTCTGCCCCCCCTCCCGAAAAGCCCAGTGTGCTCTGATTTGTCAGCTTGGCCCACTGTTGTGATTGGGCAACCTAACCAAACTCACTCTTTGGACTCCGCTCCTGCTCCACTCTAACTAGCTTTGTTTGAGGGCGTGCCAAACTAGCCGCTAAGCAGGTATTGTGCAAATGTGTTACTTGGTGACATCACCACATTACGGAAGAAAAGGCGGAACTTCAGGCAAGGCGTTTCAGGCAGTTCAGGAGCAGTGTTTCTGTGGGGGAGAGTAACTCCCTTTGTTGTGGACTTTGGGCTTTGTAACTTTGCAGACCTTTTACATGCACAAAAAAACTATATAACACACTAAAGGGAAGAGAAAAAGCATAATAGGTCCTCTTTAAACAGCAAAACTGAACCGACTTTACTGAATCACTATTGTCACAAACGAATCAGCAGCTTTTAGCAGTGGAGCTTCTCTCACTGGTTGCTGGATGTATGTATGTTGTTTCCTCATCAAAGCACAAAGCCAGAGAAACAATCAGGATACGATAACTTTGTCTCACATAGTTGGCTGCTGTCTGAACCATTAACCTTACCCTGACAGTGTCTGTCTATAGTCTAGTTTTGTACTGAACTTAACGTAAATACCCAATTCGGCTGTTATCAGGCCATTAAATGTGCATTATCGCTCGTTATAAGCATCATAGATGTGAGTCAGTAGGAGCCTATTACGCCTACACCTACTACGTTGTAAAAGTGAAAGCAAAACTTAAAAGCAACACATTGTAAAACTGCATGAGACCCTGATCAGACAAAATGCGTTTTGCAGGTGGAAAACGTGAGGCGCACCGCACTGCTTTTTTGTTGCCCGATCAGACAGAGCGTTTTTTTGCAGTTTGCTGCGTCTTTTTATTTAATATGTTGCTAGGCAACCACCAAATGAGTGCTAACGTAAGTTATTACAAACTATGAACTGTACTCTACCTAACAGTTAATAGTACAGTTTAAATGAATGAAAACAACTTGCCCGAAATCTCAAGTAGCCACACTAATTCGCCTCCTGCTGTTTTCTGTTCAGATCATGGTAACTACGGTGGGTAAAGTCATAAAGCTCCGGGTATCCAGCAAAAGTCACCATAATGAGGAAAAACGCTAATGTCGTCAGGCACTGTTCCACTCTGAGTTTAATTTTTTTTACAACTTGAGGCGTTCAGGGCGCTCCTGTAAAAACGAGAGAAGCACAGTGCGGAAAAATGCGAGGCGCACAGCAACGTAAAAACAGCGCGCAAAACACTTCAATCTCATTGAAATCAATTACAAAAAGCCGCCCCAGGCTGCTAAAATGCACTCTGTCTGATCAGGGCCTGAGACTTCACGTTTTGAACACAAACAAAACCGCTTCTTCAGGTTTAGCCAAAAACATTGTTTTGGCTTAAGATAACAATGTTTTAAAATGGAAAGTGAAACCTAACGCTTTTCAACACAAAGACAACTACACGTTGTTGGTTTCACATGGGATGCGGATCCCGGACTCCTGGGTGAAAACCCTGTGTTTTGTGTCCATTGCCCCCAAACTCCACCCCTTATGGAGTTCCATTCTGTCTATACTACAGCGCCTCACTTCCGCGTTCTGCTCCTGTTATAATTACTAAGGTCGTTAGAGGTTGCTGTCGTCTTCTTTTATACCTTCGTTCGGTGATCTACAATGTGAATAGATGATATAACCTACTATTGGGTGTAGCAGGGGTCTACTGACCCTCATCTACTGTTATACGCATTGAAGTGTATTTAAACGGTAATGCAAGTGCTTATCTTAGAAAAAAAGGGAACGAACTATATAGTTGGTCACTAAAAATCTTTGAAATGAATCGAACGAAACAGAAGCGAAGTGATTTGTAGTTTCCACCTGTAGTAGGTGGCACCAGACGTGTCGGCAAATGTAAAGAAAGTAAGACCACGAAGACAGTTTGATTTTAGCTTTACCTTGAGCCCAGACAGGTCCGACTGCCTGATAGAAGACAGGCACATTAATCTCTTTAATGGGGATGATTCAGTCCCATCTGACATATGTACAACCATTAATCAGTTCATGCTGAATGCAGCCTGTTCAACATTTGTAGAAAAACTGCATGCTTGTGCTTAGATCAGATCAGTGTCGTGTACGATTTTCTAAAGAGCTGCTTTTCGCTTTATCTCCAACATGAATTGTTTTAATGTGGTTTCACTGCGTAGCTGCATTTAGTATTCAAGGTCCATTTTGATGTGGGAAGAAGAACAAAACACACGAGTGGCTACTACTGAGGCCCACACACTTAAACCATTTTCTCCAGGATTCGGCGTCACTCTGTTCTCTTCCCCTTTTTGCTTTTACTTGATGTGTTACTACTCGCTGTATCTTTCACAAGCTGTTTGGCTAACAGAGGTCACAGGGGATGTGTAGCACATTTGGTCACGATGTGAAAGCATTAGCCGATGCCAGCAGGTGTGTAATTATATATGAATCGGGGTTTTAAAAGAGGAGCATCACGATGGCGTGTAGAAAGTAGGCCAGGAAGAAGAGACTTCAGAAAAGTCCTATTTATTGCTCACCCACTTCAAATGTGTGACTTCAGTATTTGAAGTTGTGAAATAATCCAAGGTCACTGTGACTATTTCAAGACTATTAAAAATAACATGAAACACACAACAACTTAACATGATGAAACAAGCCTCCAGGGCGGGTTCTTTCAAAGGAATATTTCTTGTTTTTCCACCCCAGTGTGTTCACTGTTGTCTATTTTTCTGTGTTTCAGGTATGGTGACATGGTGCCAAAAACAATCGTGGGGAAGGTGTTTGGGTCCATATGCTCTCTGAGTGGGGTGCTGGTCATCGCCTTGCCTGTCCCTGTCATAGTGTCAAACTTCAGCCGTATCTACCACCAAAGCCAGCGGGCAGAGAAGCGACGAGCCCAGAGGGTACTGACTCCCCTCCCTCTGCCTCTTTCTTCCCTTTTTTTCTCTCTATCTCTCTTTATTTTGCCTCTATCTGCCTCTTTCCTCTGTCCCTGTCTTATCCGCACGCAACAGAATGACAGGGCAAACACTATCTCCCAGAATATTAATCTCTTATTGTGTTTCTGTGTATGTGTGTATTGGGAGGGCTCAACTTCAGTGGGAGAAAGAAATAAGAGAGGGAATGACAATGACTGAACAAATGATCTTCAGTGTACAATGTCAGCAGCTTTTCTATAGCAATATGTGCATTTCTTCCCTAAAAGTGTTTGCTAAGGCAGAATTTCCTAATCATAGAGTTAAGCATGGCCTCTCCCCGCTAAATACTGTGGCTGCCAGAGGGAGACAGAGTCTATTAGTGTGACAGACAAACCGTCAAGAGGCTAAAACAGAGGTCTGTTTGTTCAAACAGAAATCTCGCCTTGCTAGAATCCGTGCTGCGAAGATTCGAGGCACTAATGCCTATATGCGCTACAAACAAAATGGGCTCCTGATCAACTCACTGGAGGAGGTAAACGGGACCAAGCGGCGGCTCTGGGGCTGACTGACCGGGGCCTCGCTGACGCTTGCATGCCGCTCTGCTCGGGGGGCCATGCCACCACACACAGGGGAGGTGGGGGGGGGTCGGGGGGGCTTCTCATGCTGTAACACAGGGGGCTGCTGTCATTCCAGTGCTTCAGTGTGATCGTCCTATCTCTCTTACATCACACCTCTCAGCTGCGGCATTGACATGCTTCCTCAACACTCTCTCTCTATCCATACAGCAGGAGGAGGCTCGCTCGCCTTCTGGTGGAGCACGGCCATCACAGTCACACTGACTCATGACCAAGCTCTGCATGTCTGTCCAACAGGGTTTGGAGGGGAAGGAGGGAACCAAAGGCTTACTGGACAGTAGGTCGGCTGTCTGCTCGGCCTGCATCTCCTCTCTAAACTCTGTTTTTTTTATCTGCTGTGCGTTCTGCGTGTGTTATTTCTCGAGCATCCAGGTTGTAGTGCAAACTAACACGACATCCCTTCCATCCCAGAGCCGTGCAGAGCCTCATCAACGTGTGTGGTGTTGTTGTGGTACAGAATGTGTGATGTGTTTGGTGCAACCTGTTCGATCTGTGTCTAGGTGTGCCACTGCTGTTGCACTGAAATGAGCTCTAATTTGACTTTTCTGGTCCTTCTCACCAAATCAGAAAAAAACACAATTTTGTCAGTGAAACATGTTGTAGTCAGCCGCTGTCTCTATGCATCTCACTAGGTTCTCAGTAGATTGGCTGCCGTGCTACAGATCCGCATTTCAACCCTCAATGCTTTGCGTACTCTCTACTACATCACCGAGCTAGCTGTTGCCTGATACTCTTGTTTCTACGTAGTCTCTGAACCTGCTCATCTACACTGTGGTTGTTTTTTTTACTTTGTGTGTTCGAAGGCCTCCAAGGAGGCAGGACAAGCCCTGGTGGCGAAGGCCCCGCGCCCTCCTTTTGAGAGCCAACATAATCACCTGCTTCACTGCCTGGAGAAGACCACGGTAAAATACCTATTTTTTTCTCTAAAACCTTAAAGGGTACCTTTTATACTTTTGTGCTTTTCCCCTTTCCTTAGCTGTGTTATATAGTTTTTTGGTGAATGTAAAATGTCTGCAAAGTTACAAAGCCCCAAGTCCAGGCCAAAGGGAGTTACTCTCCCCCACAGAAACACTGCTCCTGAACTGCGTGAAGTACTGCCTTTTCTACCGTAACATGGCAAAACTTAAAACACGTTCTAACATGTAAAACTGCATGAAACGTTACATTTTGAACACAAATAAAACAGCTTGTTTAGGTTTAGGCAACAAAACTACAACTTCTTTAGGTTTAGCGAAGAAAAGCACTTGGTTAAGTTTAGGGAAAAACATAGTGTTTTGGCTCAAAGAGGACCTATTATGCTTTTGTTCTTTTTCCCCTTTCCTTTAGTGTGTTATATAGTCTTTTGTACATGTAAAAGGTCTGCAAAGTTACAAAGCCCAAAGTCCATGCAAAGGGAGTTACTCTCCCCCACAGAAACACTGCTCTTGAACTGCCTGAAACGCCTTGATTGAAGTACCGCCTTTTCTTCCATAACATGGTGATGTCACCAAGTAATACATTTGCATAATACCTGCCTAGCGACTAGTTTGGCACGCCCTCAAACAAAGCTAGTTAGAGTGGAGCTGCAGAGACTGAAGAGTGAGTTTGTTTCGGTTGACCAACCACAACAGAGTGGGCCAGCTGACCAATCAGAGCAGACTGGGCTTTTTGGGATGGGAGGCAGGAGCTCAAACAGAGCGTTTCAGAGAGAGGGTTAAAAGAGGTGTTGCAGCACAGCCAGCATGAGAAAAATAAAGCGTTTTTTGAACATCACAACAAATAATTTAAACATGTTCAAGTAGAAACCCAAAACACGCAAAGTATGCACCTGAAAATGAGCATAACAGGTCCTCTTTAAAAGCTGTGTCCACTGGAAAACACACAATCACTCTGGCGTCTTTCATTCTTACTAACTTGGAAACGGACTTAATACAGTTCAGACGTAGCCAGCCCGTTCTCATTCCCAGGGCGTCAAATACCGAGGCTTTGTCACGGCTGTCGGCATGTGATACCAGCGCACAAGGCACCCTTTAGCACCAGTAGGAGACGCACCAAGCTTTCTATTAACAATTAACAGTTTGACAATATAAACCCAACCGCGTCAATATTAAACACTCAGGGAAAGTGCACTGGGAGTGTGGTGACGTAGTTTAAAGAGTAGTTTAAAGAGTAGTTTAAAGAGCAAAAACACACACTAATGCCTCTTCCTAACATACAGCGACTGACCGAAGACCAGATAGAGCGCGAAAAATTGTCCAGATATACTACAAGCGACTGATTAACTGTCAGTTACTGTCAGCGTCGATTTTGACCGATGAAAATAGGTTGGAGGTGTAAGAAACCTTGCATAAATAGAGCCAGGGTGAGCGTCTTTTCAAACAAGCGACACATTGCTTAGGACATCTTCATTGGGAAAAAGTGAAACAACTGATGTTCACTCGTTCACATCGCGTCCAGTTAGGAAGAAGTGTTAGGGCGGTTGGGAGGGGAGGCCGATGGGTCCAACAAACACAAGGCTTTCATCCACCGGACCGCCTGTTGCGTGTCTCGTGCGTTAAGTTTTACTTTCACAGTACAATCAGGTGTTCGTTCATGTCCCGTGTTCACAATGTTCATTTCCACTTTACAAACGTAGTAGTTTTAAGCCCAACCATGTAGCTTTTCCCTAAACCTAACTAAGTAGTGACGCCAAGGGGCGTGACAAAGCTGCGGTATGTGACAAGTTGAGATGAGAACATGTTGAAATAGCTCACTGTAAAAATAGTTTCTTTAATGTAAAATTGCATCACATGTGTCTGTGCTGTACCATCAGTGGCGTCAGCCTGTTACAGTGTGTTGCAAATAGAATCAAAGTGAGTTTTGTCATCCGTGCACAAACATGTACAATCTATTTTTATATGCAGCACAAGTTAAAAATAGCTGTAAATGGGGCTGGGAGATGTTGCGTCCCCTCGCCAGCAACATGCTAAAGATAACATGACTCAGCCAGCTCCCTCCAAACAAACCAGCATCCTTCCTTTTACACTATCTATAATTTAGAGATGTAAGAGCATCTCTTAATGCTCGGCTATGACATTAGTTTTACACTTGCAGCTCTAAACCGTGTACATGGACATGCAGTAAATCATTGTCCCTCCTCACAGACGATCCTCCCCCCAGTGATCGTCTGGGAAAAGCTCGATAAAGGCTTCATGCCATTCAGATGGCAGCGCACATGTTTGCATTAGGCCCCTCATGGTGTGCATTATAGATAGCAGGAGTGACAGAGGGAAGGTATATGATTCAAGGCATCAGATGCATGCGTGGCGTCACTCTGCCACCTACTGGCTGAGCCTGAAACACACTCGCAGCCTGACCTTCAAGTCATGCTCATTTGTCACAGGGATAACAGTTGTGAATGTTTTCACAGATGGCACTTAATATGGACATCTGGGCCAATATATTTCTATTCCCTCGATGATTCATTTTCCAATTATTAAACAATTTTGCTGTGGATTCTGTTCAGTCTGTTTAGTCTTTACTGTGAAACATCTTTACTCATTATTTAGCGCAGCCAATCATCGATGTAATAGAGTGATTCATGAGCAACATTGAATCCAAATGTTCCGCCATCTTCCTCCGCAGAATCACGAGTTCGTGGACGAGCAGACGTTTCAGGCCAACTGCATGGAGATCTCCGTGATGAACAAGTCGGGGTCCCGCACGTCCTCGCTGTCCTCGTCTCCGCACGGCCTCGGCTCGTGCTGCTCTCGGCGCCACCGGAAGAAGAGCAGCTTCAGCCTGCCCAGCACAAACAACCAGGAGCTCAGCACCATCCAGATCAGAGAGAGGCCAGTGGCCAACAGGTAGTTTCCCAGTCTACATCTCTGTCTCTATCGACTCACACCAAATACACTCATATGCACGCTGGTAAATTAAATGATGGATTAATTTATACAGATATATAGACAATTATATATTATAAGGAAGTAAAAATAAACATATTGTCGCTGTCTAGTGAAAATAAGGGATGCACCGATCCGACTTTTTCAGTCCTGATAGCGATACCTGGGCTTTGAGTATCGGCCGATACCGAGTACCGATCTGATACCAGTGTTTAATTAATAAGCTTTATGCCTCACTGTGTGGAAGTGACTGTGATTATTCTTTTATGTGTAAGGCAACATCAGGCCTGACTTAAACATTGCTTTCCTAACTTTGTAAAACAAAATGTAACAAATAAATACATGGATAGAAGGTTACTGAATTGTCTTTATTATTAAAATAATAAATCGTACACCAGGAACTTGGTAAAAAAAATTAAAGCTGAAGTAGGCGAGATTGGAGCAAATATGATTAAAAAAAGTTATTTTTATAAAACGATCGCTATATCCTGACGGTAGTACATGAGACAGGTAACCTGAAAAAAATCATTTGCCTCTGTGTCCTCCGGTGCTCCTAACAGCATCTGCAAGATTTTACAGACCGGAGGAAAACAAGCTGTGGGAGCTGATCTGAGATCTGCTGTCTATGAGAGCCGTCTGTCAATCACTCGCGAACTCCGACCAAACGGTCAAACTAGGCAGCGATGATCAAATATGAATCAATATTATGTTACGTTAATTCCTCTTCCTCGCCTCAAGTGTTTTCAGAATCATCTTGTAGTGCACGGTTTAGCTGTAAAATGAGAAGTTTGTGACCCAGCAGCCATGTTGGAAATCTCTTGAAGGAACGCCAAGTACCGGTCACATGACCAGAGCACAGCCAATAGGAACGCTCTCTCAATGAAATGACCTGTGATTGGTCAAAGTCTGCCATCACGGGTTAGATTTTTTAAAGCCTGAAAACAGAGCCATGATGAGGAGCAGAAGCCTAGTTTTCTCTCAGAACACTTGAATTACAATATGATGAAAGGTTATTATGGAATTTTTGCCCAATGATGCCAAAAATATACTGCCTACTGCCACTTCAACAGGAATTACAATTCAAGTGTAAACCTTTTTAATGGAGCAACAAATCTGTCAAAACTTAAACAGAAATTAAAATTACAATTTATAATTTATATAGTATATAAACATAGAATTTAATTTTATAGATCAGCCCCATTGTCACCGATATCCGATCTAGCTGTTTGAGACATCGGTATCGGTGCATCCCTAGTGAAAATCATGTACAGTATCTCCATATTTAGTTTCTAGGGTTTATGATAAACAGGACTTTTTTGTGGATTCAGACAATTCTCTAATATCTCCTATGAAGTCAAATTATCTAAAAATGCATTGTCATGCTTCAAACAAGAATATTTTTTCTTATTTAATGAAAAGTTTACTTTTTGGAGATGCATGGTTTTCATTGGAGAGCAACAACAAAGCATGTGTGATTTTTGGACATGTTAAGTGTTACTTTCAAATTGCATGTGATGGTCTTAAAGGGGAACACCACCTAAATTAAGAATTCCAATATGTTATTTCCATGACCAAGGAAAATTCAATCAATGTGTGCGAAGCTAGCTGAGCTACTCTCTCAAAGCCAGAAACCAGAGAAGTAAGTCTCAAACTTGTGATGTCATAGGGTATAAAGTCTAGAGCTGCTCCATAGACAATGAATGGGAGGCAGATTTTATGGACCCACAGAATGTTAGTTTTCTTTTTCTACACACAAATGAGCTTTGTTCTATTGTAGTGTTGTACGCTATGAAACACAAAATGTTCCCATATACTCAGATCATTCCCCTGGGTCCCCTCAGTGTCCTCTATAACACCTCTCCCTATTCATTGTCTGTGGAGCAGCTCCACTCTTTATACCCTATGACATCACACAATTGAGTTTTCGCACTCTAGTTTTTGGATTTGGGAGAGAGTTGTTCAAGTTTACTAATATTTTTTGGACTGCCTTAGACCATAGGAATAACATGTATGAATTTTGAAAATGGGCGTAGTCCCCTTTAAAGGGCAATTTCACCCAAGTTATGGAAAACTTTCTTTTTACTTCTTACCTCTACTGGTATCAACAGATAGTTTTGGTTTTATTTCCCCCTTCTGAAATTTCTGCTTCCAGCCCTGTGTTTGTGGTGCTCAAAGAAAAATAGAAAAACAGCAACATGTCCCTCCAGAAACAGAAACAGCGTCCCTGTTACTCTGAATAATCCACAGCCACTGCAGTTTTCAGTGCAACTACTGTCTACCAAAGAAATAGTTCCTTCTCTAAGTGAAAACAGCATGTCCTGTGGAATATCCACTGCAGCTAGCTCACTGTGTCTGGTGTTGCTGTTGAATGTAATTTTTCATTCAACAGCTGTAAGAAATTCACTTCACCTCTATTATATCGGGGCGCAGCAGAGATGGATATCTCCAAACATAGATGAGTGCTGTAAAACCCAAACTATCTATATTTCTTGATAACACAAGTGGTAAGTGAGACATTGGGTGAACTGACACCCATTAATCTTGGTGTAAAAGATTTCATACACAGGTGAGAATTATATTTTCATGGGTTTGCCTGCCATTACATGTTATAATATTAATTTATTGTGTGATGCAACACGACAGAAAGCTACAAACAGTCAATGAGAAATTGAATGCATTCACATGCATCCAAAAAACACATTTGGTGGGTTTTTGCTTGGACTGTCAATTGATTAAAATATTTATCGCAAATTAATCACACATTTTTTATCTGTTCAAAATGTACCTTAAAGGGAGATTTGTCAAGTATTTAATACTCTTATCATCATGGGAGTTGGAAAATATGCTTGCTTAGTGCAAATGTATATATATATTTATTATTGGAAATCAATCACCAACACAGAACAATGACTAATATTGTCCAGAAACCCTCATAAGTACTGCATTTAGCATAAAGAATATGCTCAAATCATAACATGGCAAACTCAAGCCCAACAGGCAACAACAGCTGTCAGTGTGTCAGTGTGCTGACTTGACTATGACTTGCCCCAAACTGCATGTGATTATCATAAAGTGGGCATGTCTGATCAGAGGTCAAGGGACCCCTTTGAAAATGTGCCATGACAGTTTTTCCTCGCCAAAATGTAGCGTGAGTTTGGAGCGTTATTTAACCTCCTTCTTGACAAACTAGTATGACATGGTTGGTACTAATGGGTCCCTTAGATTTTCTAGTTTCATATCTTCACTCTAGCTTTAAAACTGAGCCCACTACAACCTAGAAAGAGCAAGTTGCGTTTATGTGTTCAAGAAATTAGTGGCGTTAAAGCGAATTTGCATTAACGCGTTAGCGCGTTAACTTTGACAGCTTTAGTTTTTACATGTTTTTGTACAAGATGGGCCACATATAAAAAGAGTTGTATTTAATAGTCAGTCTCAGCCTTTGGTTTCATATGCACAGTCCTCCTGTAGAATATATTCTCTTTAGACTCTGACAAAAGTCCATACTGAAAACTGAGATATGTACCTAATGAGCAACATGAGCCAAAGCTCCTTTATATACACTCAAACGTGGATATTTATGCTTTTATACTGTACAAGAATAAAGAACTCTGTGCAACACATTCACAAGGTCGAGCCGCTCACCCTCTTTCATCCCGTGTTTCTGTCTTTTACAGCCGCTCCAGCCTGAACGCCAAACTCGACGAGACTGTGCCCTTGAAATGTGACAAACCTTACATCACCCCTTCCATGGTCAGCCTATCTGCGCCGGTGGTGACCTCATCGGACGGCCACGGCTCCACCACCACCATCGCATACTCTCAGAGCAACATTGTTCGAGTATCTGCCTTGTAGATGTCACGCTTATCTGATCAGCTAACTGGTCTCGAGAAGCACCAGATGCTGAGGAGAGGGACCACCGAGCATCAACCTGCCATAATCTAGAGGGATTATAAGATTAGCAAGAAGTCGGGGTTTTTTTGAAGTAGTGATCTCATCTGATGTCAAACTCTGCATGGTACTAGAATGAAGTGGACGGCTGCCTTGGGAATACGAGCGAACCAGCAGATCTTGCTCCATTTAAGCACAGCAGAGCAAGGAGGTGTTGGGGATTGCGTGGTTATCGTTGTTGCCTAAAGAAAAAAACTTTATTTTTGAATATGTAATGTAGTTGTATTTGTGGTCTTCTGATTCAAAGGAAGAAAGGCAGTCATTCCTGATGGCCTCTGATGACAAAGCACACATACTCATTAACCGAAGGCCATCTATGTGAATATTAAATCATCTACTTACTCATTAGAAACACTCACTTCACTCACCACCCGGTTAAATAGATTGTTCTAAAACCCCCCAATTAACTGCTTTCTAAAAGTCCCCTCACTGTTGTAAATTCAGAAAGCATACATCCACTGGAATGGATAGCTGTGAACGTTCATTAACGGACTCATTAACTGGTTGGTGTCATCGCTTGACGAGTAAAATATACTACGCATCCTGACATGTTTGTGAAAAGTGCAAGTGAAAACAACAAAATCTGTGTTTGCTTACATATTTGACATTCTGATATGGATCTATGTGGACGCCACTGTCATTAATTAACAATATTGAGAACTATACAGGGTAGATATTAGTTAGGTCACAAGGTAGAACTATAAGTCAACTAATACTAACCCTAATGTGGAGGCATAGCATCGACCTGGAACACCATATGAAAGAGTGTTGAACATCGATCCCATTAAGTTGCTCTTAAATTATAAGATTATGCGAGACTTGGTAGATTTCACTGTGTTAAAGGGCCATTTTGTACATTTTTCATATTGTAAATAACTCGGTTAAGACTTTATCAACTGCAATTTGAAGTTCTTATTTCTAGATTTAGTTGACCGTCTTTGGCATACTATTTCTGTCTGTTTACTGGTTGAATTAAGGATTTGCATGCTGTCATTGCAGAATTCTGTTTTATTAATTAAAAGTATGTCTTCTTGTTGGAGGTTTGTCAGTAAAAATGATGGAAGGAAACACAGCGAGACTGGTATGTTACGATGTAAATTCCACAACACTTTGCTTTTAATGAAATGCAAATCTTGTCATGGAGTACATATATAAAGGGGGTAAGGAAAAGGGACAAATAATCACACATTGTGCATTTGGTGCAGTGGATAGAATAAATACTGTAGCTCTACTGGAACATCCATTAAATGACCCATGTCGTTTTTTTTTTACTACAGCACAATTAGGTGGATTTCATAATGTTTTGCCTGGTTACTCAGAGAGCATCACTAATAAGAGGATGGGATGATAATGAGGTGCTGCTGGAGGACATGTGAGGACCTGAGCGGCCCAGTGGTGGGTCCTGCCTGCAGCGTCTCTGGAGACAGACGAGCAAGCCTCACTGATTGTTTGACAGAGAGCTCAGCAGCGTCCCCCTGCTGAGCCGATCGCGTCGGGTCGGGCTGCTTCTCGCAGCGTGCAGCGTCTCTGCTCTGCAGTTCAGTAACTGCTCTGAAGTCAGCCCCCAGAAAATCTAAGATAACTCAGCTGCATATGAAATAATATACCTCCTATACCCAAATACACGTTTAATTTAGTTCATATTTGAACAATGACAAGACAAATGTTAACCATTTTAATATTCAGTTGGTGAATATTGAACGTTTGGTCTAGTGCCACTCAAAAGTAGTTAGAGGTGGAAATATGATCATTTCTAATTGCATATGGACACAAATTTTCTTTGAAACCGATAAAACTCGGTCCGAAACTGAGGGTTCACTGCAGCGTATATTATTGGGTCACTCAGAGATGTGATGCAGGCGACAGAGACCGACAGAATCTCCACGTCCCGAATGATTGTTATCTGAAAAAATCAAAGAAAATTAAAAAGTGTTAGAGAACATTAGAGCCCAGTCACACAGCAGTGTGTGAAATAGTCACGAAATTTAATGTATTGATTTGTGTACATAGACACGAATTTCAAATTTTTTTTCGTGATGGTCAGCACAAAATCAATTCGTATGTTATCCACGTAAATGTGAACTGGGAAGTATAAGCGTTGGGAGGAGGTCGGAGTGGGTGGGTGGGTCAAAAAACACCATACTTTCGCCCAGGAGGGCGCTGTTCATACCCTGTGTGAAACCAGAAGTCAAAGTTGATTTATTTGTCACGTAACTTCCGTACTTAATTTATGGCACTTCTGGAGATATTTTAACCCAAACCACGACCTTTTCCTAAACCTAACTAAGTAGTTCTGGTCACGTAACTTCCGTACTTAAGTTACGTCACTTCCGGTGTTATTTAAACCCAAACCACTATCTTTTCGTAAACCTAACTAAGTAGTTTTGTTGCCTAAACCTAACCAAGTCGGTCTATTACTAAACCTAACTAAGTAGATTTATTTTGAAAAGACTGGAGCGGAAATTGACGTGCGTCACGTGTTGCTGGACATTTGTAGGTAACCGCACTAAAAATACGTTGTTGAAAGTCGTGCTGAGCGTCACGAAAAAAAAGGGAAATTTGTGTCTATGTACACGAATCAAATAGATTCAATTTCTTTCACGAACTGCCGTGAAACTGTGTTGTTAGATAAGATGTTGTGTAACAGCTATCAATCTATAGAACAGAGCTTTTAAACCTTGGGTTCAGTGTGATGTATATAAAAATATAATATATATACTGTACATGCACAAGTTAAAAGCATGTCATACTCAAAATTGCATCTTGGCATCCTCATAATTTTATAATTTTTGGCATCATGACATTTCTGGGGCCTTAAACTGAGTTCACAGGCCAGAAACAGTTGAGAGGCCCTGCTACACACTCTACAGTATAAGGCAGTGGTTCTCAATCTGGGGGTTGGGACCCCCAAGGGGGTCGCAAGATAATTTCTAGAGGTCGCCAGATGGTTGTGGAAAATAAAATAAAGGAACATATTAAAAATATAATAACATATTTTAGAATGGGGAATGGTTTTTACTATGGCTGTCAATATAAAATATTTAATCGCGATTAATCGCAAATTAATCACACATTTCTTTATCTGTTTAAAATGTATCTTAAAGGGAGATTTGTCAAGTATTTAATAATCTTATCAACATGAGAGTGGGTAAATATGCTTGCTTTATGCAAATGTATGTATATATTTATTATCAATTAACAACACAGAACAATGACAAATATTGTCCAGAAACCCTCACAGGTACTCCATTTAGTATAAAAATATGCTTAAATCATAACAAACTCAAGCCCAACAGGCAACAACAGCTGTCAGTGAGTCAGTGTGCTGACTTGACTCTGACTTGCCCCAAACTGCATGTGATTATCATGAAGTGGGCATGTCTGTAAACGGGAGACTCGTGGGTACCCATAGAACCCATTTTCATTCCCATATCTTGAGGTCAGAGATCAAGGGACCCCTTTGAAACAGCCATGCCAGTTTTGTCCTCGCCAAAATTAAGCATAAATTTGGAGCGTTATTTAAACTCCGTCTTGACAAACTAGTATGACATGTTTGGTACCAACTGATTCCTTAGGTCTTCTAGTTTCATGTGATGACAATATCTTCACTCTAACCTTAAAACTGAACCCAGTACAACCTCCGTAAGATCGATTGCATTAATGCATTAAAGAAATAAGTGGCGTTAAAACGAATTTGCGTTAACACGTTATTATCGTATTAGCTTTGACAGCCCTAGTTTTTACATTATAACATCTTTACTAGTTATATAATTTGCTTTAGAATATAATTTATTGAGTGTGTTCCTGAGAGTCAAAGTGTGCATGCACATGAGTTTCTAACGGGGGATTTTCGCTGGGTCAGGAGGAGAGAAAAAGTCACGAAACGCATCAAAAACCCACAGTACCTGGAGCACATTGGACGATGCCTAGGTGCTAGCTGTTAAAACTAAACAAAACTGGGGAGTTGCAACTCGAAAGGTTGAGAACCACTGGTATAAGGCACAATTAAGCGCCTGCTACAAACATCAACACTTTCTGACATACAGAATGTCAGTAGATGTATCATTACCTCACAAATACTCACCTGTGTATTCTTGTTTCTGTGAACTGCAAAGTTCACCAGGATAGTCGTGATCAACGGTAGCCAGAATAAGACAAAGGTTATAATTATGTAGCCGGCACGCTTCGCCATTTTACTTTCCCTCTTTTTTCTCGCTCTCTCTTTACCTGCTTTGGAAGGCATCATGCAAACAGCACCTTCCGTCGCCAAATTTTGATTTGTAGCTTCTGTTTCAGGGACGTTATTTGAAACGGAAGGTAATGAGGACACTTGATCTGCTGTAGCAACAGTCAGTGTTTCTCCTCCATTGCTGCTCTTAGCTTGTTTTACTTCAATCAGTAAAACAGAAGTGGATTCAGGGTTTTTCAACGGTGCAGGCGGGGGAACATGGTGGCTGGTTTCTTTCATTTCAGAGGGCGCTTTGTCAATCTTCACTCTCTCTTTGGACTGCTTTTCTGTGTCGAAATTGCTTGACACCTTCTGCGGCTTTGTGGTTGAGCTCTCAACACCAGCAGCAGCAGCAGCATCTCCATTTGATGGTTTTGCTTCAGCTTTCGTGCCACAGGAGTTGGACTGCTCTGTTTTAAAAGCTCTCTCCTCAGTCTGCGCTGCAACCTGCATTGCAGGAGGGCGAGGTTGTTCTGTTTTCAAGTCAGTTCTCTCTGATGCAACACTTTTGCTCAGGGTCTGGTTCTGCTCTGATTTTCCTTGCCCATTTTCCACGGCTGCTGTTTCTTCTTTCTTCTGCTCATCCTCTGTTTTCTTTGAGTGACGAAAAGTGCCCTTGTCGAATACTTTGCGATTGTGTGATCTCACGATGGTGAATATGCGAGCGTAGAATCCAATGATAACAGTAAAGCAAGCTGCCCAAAGTGGGAACAGCATGTAAAGTCCAAAGGTGTCATAGGAGGAGGTTGTCTCTCCTGATAATCCTTTACATCTAACATGCACGGGTGAGTCCTTCACAAATATCAGACAAATAACAGCCACCAGAATAGCTACGACCCATGTGAGAGGAATCAGCACCATGATCCGTCTTCGCCTTTGACTGGTTTGGAAGGGTCGGGCGATGGCCTGGTACCTCTCTGCGCTTATACAGGCCAGTGTCAACATCTGGATGCAGCAGCTGAAGGAGAAAGAGGCCACCTGTGTATCACAGATCAACTCATCCAGACGTCCTCTATAGTACACCGTCACGACGATGGTTAGGAGAATGGGGCAGTCAATGACACACCTCAGAGTGTCTATGACTGCAAGGTTCACCACCAGTGCATTGTTCGCAGTTTGCAGAGATTTTTGGTGATAAACTGCCAGAATGACAAAAAGATTTGCTGCAATCCCTACAGCAGAGGTGATCAACAGGATCAAGCTGTTTGTCACCACAAAGGCGACGTCAGTGTACTCCTCCCAAACGGTGATGTTCTCAGAGTCCCATGCAGGTGTAGGCATGTAGTTGCGTATCTTCATTCTCTCTACGCCGCCCCAACATACTGTAAGCCTGCTGCGCTTGTTGGCAAGTGGTTTTCCACTGAGTGAATAATATTAATGGGTGAACCTGTAGCTTGGACAAGTATCCGCCCTTTTCATTATCACTCCACTGCAGCAGCAGGTCACCTGGGAGTCCTCGCTGTTCACATTCATTAAAGACTGTGCTGTACAACTGGAAAAACAGGGATGGTTGTTAATTGAAAAGTATTTACGTCACCATTGTCTCAGTCCTGATGTACAACTTTAAAAAGGCTCGGAGCAGAAATGCAATAATGATGATGGCACTGTGATGCATGGGATATGCATACAGTGGACAGCTGTCCATTTCATTTAATTCAGTACAGTACCTCACGAAGGTTAAAAGCTTTGCATTAAGCATGCCAGATGGATGACTTGGGAGTTCTTGAATTGGCTCAGGAAATAAAGGGAGCCATGCTGCTGGATTATAGCATGACATTGTGTAATTCTGTTTAGAGATAAAGTGTGAAATGCTCTTTGCTTCAAATTGTGCAAGTTTATGGACGACGCCAAATCTGGGATTAGATCAACACAATACATTTTCCTCCTGACCATCCTACATATTAGACTGATCAGATGTCTGTCAAAACCACCACGTAGATACAAACTGGAAGTTCTGGGAGATAAACTGTGGTGAAACACGAAATCGTTCTAAACAAATATCCATAAATATTTTAGGACGCAATAAACTGAGGCAACTTGCTAAAATAGAAATAATGAGACAAATGAGTAGTTGCAAGTGAAACACACTTTATTTAGAAACAGATTCCCATTTACAATATTTACACCAAGCTTGCCAAACGAGTGGGAGGGAACAGGATAAAATAAGCAGCAAAACAATAAATCACCCAGACTATTTTTTACCAACAAACTATTCAAAAAGGGCCTAACATATTTACAAAAGACTATTAAAAAAATTACATCGGGGAACCCACCACTAAACTGGTGTATGTGCAGTAATAGAAATCATATACAGTGCATTCAGAAACCCCTTCACTTTTTCACATTTGTAACGTTGCAGTTTAAAGATCCAGTGTGTAACATCTGGTGGCATCTAGCGGTGAGGTTGCAGATTGCAACTTTTCCCATGTTCCAAGCGTGCAGAAGAACTATAATGGCCGACGCAAAAACATGAATGGCCCTATCTAGAGCTGTTGTAAGAGTAGCGTAGGTCGTTTGTAGAGTAGCAGAGCACAGTGTACAGTCTACGTGGGACGTGAGTGGTGAAGCAAGAGAGAGAAAGAGCGGCAAATGGGTGAAGTTAGTTTAGCTTTGAGAATATCAAGTGAATGTAGAGTGGAAGGTGCAGTTTGTGCAGAAATAAATGCTGCAACTCCTCAAGACCAACAGCGGTTTCCTGAGTCTAGTTTCCCGGCGGCTGAGTGGAGTGGCGGGGGTTAACTCCGGAGCGAGTAACGTTATCAACTCCGGAGCAAGGAGGAAGAGTTAACACAGTGTTTGGTTTGTCCATCCTGGGCTACTGTAGAAACATGGCGGCCGGTTTCGTGAAGAGGACCCTCTCCCAATGTATTTATAAATGGCACAACGAGTCTTATTTTCAGGTGATTATACACTAAAGAAAACATACTTAATAATATTATATTCCATTTCTGCCAATAGATCCCCTAAATGTTACACACTGGTCCTTCAAATTAATTAATTAACTCTTCAATTCTTAACTCAATACCCGATAATGACAAAACAAAAACAGGATTTTAGACTTTTTTCACATTTATTAAAAAGAAAAAAATGAATTTAGTGTTCAGCTATGACACTTGAAAAGTAGCTCATGTGTCTCCAATTCCTCTTGATCATCTCTGAGATGTTTCTACACCTTGATTGGAGTCCATCTGTGGTGATTTCACCTGATTGGACATGATGACTTTGAGGTCTCACAGCTGAGGATGCATACCAAGCCATAAGGTGGAAGGAGCGGCCTGCAGAGCTCAGAGACAGGATTGTGTCGAGGCACAGATCTGAGGACAGCTGCAAAAATATATCTGCTGCATTGAAAGTTCCCATGAGCACATTTAATTCTTAAATGGATCAGAGGAGAAAGGCCGAACAATCTGAGAGAGCATATTATGTTGCTTTGGCAACTGATAAATAGTAATAGTTGTACTGAGTAAATCCTGTATTCACACAGGTGCTTATAAGTGAATAGAGTAGTATTCCTGTATACACTGCAGCAATCTAATAGTATGTGTTTTGTGCAGCAGACTTATGGGAAGTGTGAGAGGTTGCAAAAGGCAAGACTTAGCTGGCTATTGTTGACATTGATTTAATTTATTTACATAGCACTATTACATGGAAAGAGGTGCTGTGCAGTATGTGTATAACTCACATAAAATCAGAGTATTTGTTTCCACAAAAAGGCAGACAGAATGCAATACCCAACACCCCCAGAGGTGTTAAACATCTAACTGACTTTCAGAAAGGAGGAAGTATCTTTTCACACAACATGAAAACAGGTCAAGTGCATTTTATTTATGAACAAAAATTCGGGGGTCAAAGGTGACTTCCTCACAGGTTCTCTTTCTCTGCAGTCCGGCTGTATTTGACTTCCCTATAGTCTTGTTAAAAATGCAGGATCTCCTTTCTTTTTGGCTAGTTCCCTACATGCATACAGTACACACCTGCAAACATCAGTATGAAAAAGGTAACAGTTTATTGATCTAAGGGAATCACAGAAATAAAACCAAATACTCTTACTGTTCTAGAAAAATGGGATGGACAATAACTACAGGAACATCTTGCAATATAATGCAATTCAATAAAATACCAAAACAAATTCAGATGAATCAGCTAATCTCTTATATAATCTTAACAAGTGAACAAAATAAGCACTTGTTTCGGGTGTATTGGATTGCATTACTGTGTTTCATGAGGTTTTCCTCTTTTTTTGTCCACCTCCTCAAAATCAGCCATCAGTCTCTCGGCTGATTGTGTTCTCACTGAGCTGAAGACCTCTCTGAGATACATGGGCCTGTAGATGTACAGCTCTGCGTCCTTGATGTGGCACCAATAGACACTGACAACCATGTTTTTGCTGGAGAAGGTCACAGAGGCAACACCTTGCTGTGCAAGTTGATGTTCCTGCTAAAGGAAGTCAGTCGGCTTCTCCGGTTTAAGGAGCGCATGTTGATGCTGACAGCAGTGGGCGCATGGGGAATGTAGAGGCCGCACGTCAGCATCTCCAGAGCGGCATCACGGAACTGTTGGACATGAAAACACATTTAGGAGAGCATCAATTTCAGGTGCAATTCAAATAGTTATTTTCTTGTGCATATATCTTTGTGCACAGTGGCGGACTCAGGCTGTCTGAGGGGCAGGGGTGAAAAAAATAAAAGGGCACCAGCAGCACGCGATGGGGCACCAGCTGCACGCGATCGGGCACCAGCTGCACGCGATGGGGCACCATCGCGCAGAAAGTTTTCTAGCATGTAAGGCAGCCTATATGGCAATACATCATGTTTTCTCAATTTTAAGGCCACCCTAGAGGGCATTTCATCATGCTTTCTCCACTGGAAGGCCACCCTAGAGGGCACTTCATTGCATTTTCTCTACAGGAAGGGCACCTTAGAGAGCACTTCATAGCATTTTTTCTACTGGAAGGGCACCCTAGAGGGCACTTCATCACGTTTTCTCTACTGGAAGGGCACCCTAGAGGGCACTTGATTGCATTTTCTCTACTGGAGGGCACCCTAGAGGGCACTTCATCCCGTTTTCTCTACTGGAAGGGCACCCTAGAGGGAACTTCATCACATTTTTTCTACTCAAAGGACACCCTAGAGAGCACTTCATCACATTTTCTCTACTCGAAGGACATCCTAGAGGGTGCTTCATCCTGTTTTCTCTACTGGAAGGGCACCCTAAGGGGCACTTTATCACATTTTCTCTGCTGGAGGGCACCCTAGAGGGAACTTCATCACGTTTTCTCTACTGGAGGGCACCCTAGAGGGCTGTTCATCACATTTTCTCTACTGGAGGGCACTTCATCGCGTTTTCTCTACTGGAAGGACACCCTAGAGCGCACTTCATCACGTTTTCTCTACTGGAAGGACACCCTAGAGCGCACTTCATCACGTTTTCTCTACTGGAAGGGCACCCCAGAGGGCACTTCATCACATTTTCTCTGCTGGAGGGCACCTTAGAGAGTACTTCATCACATTTTCTCTACTGGAAGGACACCCTAGAAGGCACTTCATCGCATTTTCTCTACTGGAGGGCACCCTAGAGGGAACTTAATCCAGTTTTTGCCTACTAGAAGGGCACCTTAGAGGGCATTTCATCGTGTTTTCTCTACTGGAAGGGCATCCTAGAGGGCACTTCATCACATTTTCTCTACTGGAAGGGCACCCTAGAGCAGGGGTCTTCAATGTTTTTCAGGCCAAGGACCCCCAAACTGATGGAGAGATGGAGCAGGGACCCCCTACTGTATATATCGTAGAAAATTGTCAGCGTGTAACATGCGGCCTCGTGATTGGCACAGCAGCAGAGGGGCAGGTCCTCCTCTTTGTGTACAGAAGGCTTGGAGGGACAGGTCTAGGCTAGTCTTGTGCTGTGAGTGAACCGGTGCCCAGCTTGACGCCAGGGACACACTGCCGGCATGGTGGCTGCGTGGCGTCTGCGTGGCGGCTGCGTGGCGGCTGCGTGATTCACGCGTCGGGTGTTCACACCAGCTGCCTGTCAGCTGCGTGTCTGCTGCGTTTCTGCTGCTGCAGGTGCAGCTGCTGCTGCCAGCCCTTTCTTTCTACATAGTTTGCCTTTCATAATTGCCATTTCATTTCATTATAAATGTCATTTATATTTATTTTAGACAGAGAAAGGTCAAGAAACGTAGTAATGGTAATTTGTAAATAATAGTAATAATCCACAATTAAAACCGTACTATATTCATTCATGGAGCTCTCCAAGTCACTGCATGTTCCACAGCACTGTCTGCACATATTTCAGAATAAAAGCCTCGTGTTAACAAATGAAGGAATTCTGTCCACAGAAAAAATGCTTGAAGGCTTTTATTTTGAAGTGAAAGCAGGAAGTGTTGACTTAAAAAAAAGTCTTTACTTTTTTTCATCTCCGTAACATTTTCTACAGATAGAGACATGGAAACTTTAGTAATGTTGCTGATATGATGTTAATATACAGTCAATAGATCACCTTCACTGTCTGTGACATATTCTACAGATGTCTAGACATGTAAACTGTAGTAATCTTGCTGGTATGATGTTAATATACAGTCAATAGATCACTTCCACTGTCTGTTGTTGCTGTGAAACGCGCGCGGCTCGCGTCAAAAATAGGCGAGACCTCGAATCTCTAGAAGAGATGCAGCTGACACGCAGACACGCCTCTCACGCGGGCAGTGTGGCTGCTCTAACCTGTTAACACGGACGCCGAAATAAAAAACAACAGGTAACGCAGCCGCCACGCAGCCACCATGCGGGCAGTGTGTCCCCGGCGGAGAGCTCCTGTGTGTCGCTGAATGTGTGCATTGCTGACTGAAAGATAATGTCTTCTGCCTCCATTTATCTGTTCGCTACAATATGTTGGATTCATGTTAATGTGTATTTAAAGACATTTAAATTTGTCGGGTAAAAATGTTCTAATCAACCAAAAATTTATATAAAATAATAATAATAAATAATAATAATAAAAACATATAAAAGAAGAAAATTTCGCGACCTCCCTGCAGTACCTCCGCGGACCCCCTAGGGGTCACGGTCCCCCTGTTGAAGACCTCTGCCCTAGAGGGCATTTCATCGCGTTTTCTCTACTGGAAGGGACCCTAGAGGGCACTTCATTGCATTTTCCCTACTGGAAGGGCACCCTAGAGGGCGCTTCATCCTGTTTTCTCTACTGGACGGGCACCCTAAGGGGCACTTCATCGCGTTTTCTCTACTGGAAGGCACCCTAGAGGGCACTTCATCACATTTTCTCTACAGGAAGGACACCATAGAGGGCACTTCATCACATTTTCTCAACTGGAGGGCACTTCATCGCGTTTTCTCAACTGGAAGGGCACCCTAGTGGGCACTTCATCACATTTTCTCTGCTGGAGGGCACTTCATTGCGTTTTCTCTACTGGAAGGGCACCCTAGAGGGCACTTCATCACATTTTCTCTGCTGGAGGGCACCCTAGAGAGCACTTCATCACGTTTTCTCTACTGGAAGGACACCCTAGAAGGCACTTCATCACATTTTCTCTGCTGGAGGGCACCCTAGAGAGCACTTCATCACGTTTTCTCTACTGGAAGGACGCCCTAGAAGGCACTTCATCACATTTTCTAGGGCACCCTAGATGGCACTTAATCCAGTTTTTCCCTACTGGAAGGGTACCGTAGAGGGCATTTCATCGTGTTTTCTCTACTGGAAGGGCACCCTAGAGGGCACTTCATCGCGGTTTCTCAACTGGAAGGGCACCCTAGAGGGCACTTCATCGCGTTTTCTCAACTGGAAGGGCACCCTAGAGTGCACTTCATCACATTGTCTCTACTGGAGGGCACTTTATTGCGTTTTCTCTACTGGAAGGGCACCCTAGAGGGCACTTCATCACATTTTCTTTGCTGGAGGGCACCCTAGAGAGCACTTCATCACGTTTTCTCTACTGGAAGGACACACTAGAAGGAATTTCATCACATTTTCTAGGGCACCCTAGAGGGCACTTAATCCAGTTTTTCCCTACTGGAAGGGCACAATAGAGGGCATTTTATCGCATTTTCTCTACTGGAAGGGACCCTAGAGGGCACTTCATTACGTTTTCTGTACTGGAAGGGCACCCTATTCGTGCATTTTGTTCACACTCAAACTTTGCATCTGCATTTTCACAGCAGATATACGCTTTAGCTGCTTACCTGCTTGTTGGAAAGGAAGTAGATGATGGGGTTATAGACGGGGCTGGTCTTGGCAAAGTACATGGGCATGGTGGCGACCAGTGGAGGTATGTAGAGCTCTGGATCCACGACTACCACCACTGACAGCACCGTGTAGGGCAGCCAGCAAACAAAAAAAGCTATGATCATGGCCAGGACCATACTGATGGCGTGATCATTCTCCTTCTGGCTGGAACGCCCACCCTGCAGCTCCACACTCCTGTTCAGCTACGAGTAGAAAGGAAATGTGACACCCATTAATAGCTGCTTGTTTTAGTGTGTAGGTCGTAAATTGCAAACAGATGAGGATGGGGTATGAATTTTAATTCTAGATCTAATGGTGTGTTATAGATATACAGCAGCCATCATGGGCCCACCTTATTCATGGATGTGAGCACTCTGGAGTAGCAGTAGGTGATGACTGCAACAGGGGAGATGAAGCAGAGGAGTGTGTAGAGGATGAGGTAGCTATAGTTGCTCCACGATCTCTCCTCCCAGGCCAGAGAGCAGGAGGTCTGGACTCCCTCGGGTCCGTAGGAGCTCCAGCCGAATAACGGAGCCACCGCCCAGAACAAGCAGAAGATCCAGACGAGTAACAGCCCGACGACGCTTCTCCGCATGCTCAACTTTAGACCATCTCTGGGGTTACACACCACGTTGTAACGCTCGTAGGCAAGCAGGGTCAGAGTGCAGAGAGACACCAGACCTAGGACAGAGAAATAAATACATCTTAGCTCAAGGTCCACTTATGTTTTCTGGAGCTTTTTACTACACCACATGGTTGTTCTCAGAGAATCAAGTTTGCTCAGTTGTCATAGAGAACATCTCCAATATCTCCATAACAAGTGAGCAAACTCCATCCTCTGAGAAGACCATGAAATGTTGTTGAAAGCCAGAAAAAGCTACTAAGTTTATGTTGAATTACAGTTTGTGTCTAAAGTCAAGAATGAACTTCAAGTCAGAAGAACAAATATAGAAGTAAACATGACATTTCCAAGATCCGATAACAGTAGAGAGACATTATCAAAAAGCATCAAACAGACGGCAACAACATATAAATATGTTTGTAAAGCCACAATACATTCTGAGACGAAGTGAAGTGATACAATAGGATCAATATTTTAGCCTTACAATTGTGTGCATTGTGTTTTACAATGACAGACCTCCAGGCGCAGAGAAAACAAATTGCTCTCCAAAAGTCTATACAACACAACAACTCCACTTACCGAAATAATTGACTGCAAATCCTTGAAACACGCAGGCTGAATGGCCGATGAAGAAAGAGCCTTGGTAGTTGGTGATGGTGACGACCAGGGAGCCGCAGAGGCCTATCATGAGGTCAGACACGGCGAGGCTGAGGATGAAAACGTTCATGGGCTGCAGGAGAGACGGATTCCTCAGCAACACGGTGATGACGAGACCATTGTTGAAGACTGTTAACACTGTGTTGATGAACATGAGAAAAGAAAGTATACTGTAGCCCACCCGAGGGAAGATGGTGGGCGTGATAGTCACCACCTCGGCGTGGATGGATGGAGGATGGGAGCCGGAGCTGTTGATGTCCATGGTGCCTAAATGAAGTCCAGCTTTGGTGAAACTACTGTGAGGCCACAGACTGAACTCTCTGCACAGCTCAGGACACAGCAGCGTCATCGATCTTATCATTTCTGATCCCTGTTAAACCACTCAGCTTGGCTTATTTTCCAAGAACTCAGATTGTGCACCTGCCTGATAGAGAAAGCCCCAGATGCAATATGGGAAATTGGTCCGTAACACGATTTGAATGGATTAATCCAATAAACCCACTGCTATAATGGTAATTGGAAAGTTGTGGGATATTAAGGAGGGGTGAATTAGTCCTGCAAATTAATTTTCAAATTATGAATTTCTTCCTTTAGTTGTTTATACAGCTAATAGAAAAGGAAAAAAGAGCATATGGATTACACATTCAATAAACACATAGCCTAACTGCTGATTAAATCTAATTACATAACAATTATCCAACCATATCCATTTGCTTTAAATTTAAATTCATGACATATATACGCACTTGGATCGGATAATTATGGCATTTCCATTTTAATAAACAGTGAAATAAAAACGCATATTTTTAAACTACAGAAACACTTATAAACCACAAGGTCCTGGTTGTGGCAACTAGTTTTTAACAATTCCCTTTTTCCAGATTAAATATCAAATATATTCTTCTCATTCCAGCACGTGTGAAAACATTTCACGCATTTTCTGCAGAAGTGTAAAAACCTGTGAAACTCAATGCTGCCTTAAGCAGATCAAATAGCAACACTCGTGCTAAATATAGCAACGACGCTCCATTTTTTTCCTGACAAATATGAACATTTCTCACGTGCTATAATGAGACATACAGGCTGCGTTGTGTGGAACCGGTTCAGACAATTAAATACAAAGAGCTCAGAGCATAAATGTGCAGCGTGTATCACAATGTGCAGCTCAACATGAAATGATGCAAAATTTGAAAAGCTTGAATACCATAGATTATATTAGGCTATTACAAAAATATACACATTGCAGTAATGTGGAAAAGAGGCTAAGGCAACAGAGTTTGTAATGTAAATGTGTGTAACATGTGAGTATTCCCAGTTCACTGACAGTCTCTTATACAGATGCAAAGGACAGAAAAAAACAAAGGTAATCTTTGGACAGTGTAAAATTCATACTATAGAGATCCATGATTGCCATGATGTGTGACTGCCCCCTATTGTTCAGACTGTGGAAATACAGCATCTTTGCATAGTTTCTCACTACCCCTCTCTCTCATACACACAAAGACAGTCATGTATCCATCACTTTAGAGGACATTACTTTGACTTACATTCATTTCCTGGAGACTTACCCTAACCTTAACCTAAACCTAACCTTAAACTAAGTCTTCAAACTAAAATATAATGATTTAAATGATGGGGCCGTGCATTTTGTTCCCAAAAGTAAGGCGAGTCCCCACAATGTGACTGTGTAAACAGATTTATGTCCCCACAACATGAGTAATACACGCCCCCACACACACACACACACACATACACATACACACAAACCTAAAACAATCAGTGCATTCAATGTTTAAAATTCTGTGAATAAAAATGTAAAATACAAGGTGTCTGTGTTTAAAGCAAAAACATCAAAATGCTCACTCGGTCATGTGTCGTTTTGCTTAAAAAGCACTATATCCGCTGGTCCTCTTTAGACTGAATTCTTTGACAGGAAGTACGTAACTAACTATTTTAAAGCTTAATAAACATCAAATCTTTACGTGATTGTTACCAGTTATACATATCTTAAAGGTACAGTGTGTAGGATTTGGCGGCATCTAGTGGTGTGGTTGCAGATTGCAACCAACTGAGTAACCCTCCACTCACTCCTCCCTTTCCAAGACTGCAGTAACGTGAGCCGGCGAGTGCAGAACCGTGGTAACGCCGTTCACCTCGTTCAGAGGCCAACCTTACCATAATAACACTACTTTAGGAGCAACGGAAGTCAGACGGAGGAACCACGGTTTTGCACTCTGTGGCTCTTGTAACTGCAGTTTCACAAGCGTGTCAGAGAACTACGGCGGCCTTCAGGTAACGTAAAAATGTAAAAGGCTCTCTAGAGCCAGTGTTTGGTTTGTCCGTTCTGGGCTACTGTAGAAACATGGTGGAGCAACATGGCGAACTCCGTGAAGAGGACCCGCTCCCTATGTAGATATGAAGGGCTCATTCTAAGCTAGTAAAAACACAATTCTTAGTTTCAGGTGATTATACACTAATGACGACATAGTTATGAATATTATATTCCATTTCTGCTAATAGATCCCCCGAAATGTTACACACTGTTCCTTTAAAATGTGGCATGCATCTTCTGAAATGCCATATCTAAAAACATGAAAAAAACCCAACTAATTTGGTCAGCAATGGAGATCATCCAGTCCCAGTCTTCACTCTCTCTCTAATCTGCTTCGGACCTGCTGAGTTGTGAGGAGTCGCTATTACCAGTGGGACTGTGTTCAGGAAAGAAGGGGGACTCGTGCTGCAGGGGAGTACGGCGAGGGAAGAAGGTGTGCTGGAAGTCGTAGTTGAGCAGGCAGCTGATGGAGGCCATGTAGATGTCAGCAAAACGTGAGAGTCGGCGTGAGAAGTAGGTGGGATTGTGGTACGTCCGGAAGAGACTCCCGAACTGAGCGTTGAAGATGTCCTTCGTCTGTGACCTGCCATGAAAACCCATTCACGCCATCAAGATGAGGTTGGTTCAGTTCTAGTTATTGATCAAAACTGTGCTTTATTGTCAAAGTAATTATCTCTATTACCTCATGGCTTCTCTCTCTCTGATCCACTCCTCGACGACCGCTTGCGAGGCTGGATCCCTGTGTACCTGTTTGGGAGCAGTGCAAAGACGTTAAACACACAAATTTCAAGATCGAGGCAAAAAGGGAAAGACACAAATGTTTTCATAAAGTCTCCTGACCTGCATCTGTTCGATGAGTCCAGTCAGTGCCTGTAACCAGGCCATCAAGTGCACGTACTGCTCCGTGTTCATGATTTTGATCTCCTTCCTCAGCTCAGGGATGATGGCGCCGGTCCTCCAGCCATGTTTCAGAGTCAGATCCTGAAAAACAAAAGTTGTGTCTGAGTCATGTTTTTACATGCAGGAATTAAAGCTGCAGTGTGTAGGATCTGGCGGCGTCTAGCGGTGAGGTCGCAGACTGCAACCAACTTAAACTTCTCCTGTGTTTCAAGTGTGTTGGAGAGTTACGGGAGCTGACGCAAAAACGTGAATGGCCCCATCTGGAGCCAGTTGTTGTAAGAATAGCGTAGGTCATTTGGAGAGTTGCAGAGGTAGAGTGTGTGTGTACGTGGGAAGTGAGTGGTGAAGCAAGAGAGAGAGCGGTGGCGAATGTGTATGAGCGAACAAGTGAGCTAGTGGAGCAGAAGACAGAGTTACTTTAGATTTGAGAATATTAAGTGAATGTAGAGCGGAAGTTGCAATTTGTGCAGAAATAAATGCTGCAGCTCCTCAAGACCAACAGAGGTTTCCTGTGTCTTGAGGAGCTTTGTTTGAGGGCGTGCCAAACTAGCCGCTCGGCAGGTTTTATGCAAATATGTTACTTGGTGACATCACCACGTTATGGAGGAAAAGGCGGGACTTCAATCAAGGCGTTTCAGGCAGTTTAGGAGCAGTGTTTCTGTAGGGGAGAGTAACTCTCTTTGGCGTGGACTTTGAGCTTTGTAACTTTGCAGACATTTTACATGCACAAAAAACTACATAACACATTAAAGGAAAGGGGAAAAGCACAATAGGTCCTCTTTAATAAAACTGCATAAAGCAGAAAAAAAATATTGCTCCATCCCTCCCTCCCCTGTAACTCCTTAGTAACTCAGAGATGCTTATTATGCTCTGTGTCTACCTGCAGTAACGATCTCATCCTATACAGCCAGAGAGGCAGACTGTAATTCCATGTTTCTAAATAAGCAGATGTTTGACAGCTGGCTCCCTGTCACTAGAGAGGCATTATGCCAAAGATGTAAACTCTGTATCTCATTATCATCATTTACAGCTGATCAGACACTCATATATCCAAGTCATTATAACTCATTGTGACGCAGTAAAAAAAATGATGCTAGTTTGTTTGTTTAGCGCAGATGAGGTGCAGGTTGCTAGGTTACAGGTATAAAAAGGTAAATAAGGTGCAGTGATACTCACTACTGTAGAGTTGGTAGGTGTGATATATCAGGAGACACTCATTAAAATGCCTGTCAACCAAACCGAATGCAGAGCTGCAGTAACTGTGAAGAATTACATTCTCAGCTCAGTTATTTTAGTATCTTTGTTCTGTTTCAAGTGTTAGCTCAGTATCTCATTATGTGCTTCTTCTAACAGACCGTTCAGATTCAGACTGTTGCATATAAAGATTAACTCAGTCAGCCCTTTAAATTCAGGAGAAACACAATTATTTTTAAATGGAGCATGGTCAAAGCAGGGTTCCACTCTTTGTTCATAATATCTTTCATAGAACAGTATTTTGTGTGGCTATAATGAGCCATTTGTTGTAAATATGGCTGGATGCTGCTTACTGCCAAGTCACTGTAGATGTGATCACCGAAGTAGAGCACTTTGGATCCTCTCCAGCCGGTGAGTCTCAGGAACTCATAAAGGTTTCCCTATAGTCATCAAACACACACGTTAAATAAAATCAACCATGTATTTTATGAAGTGTATCCAGGAGACGTTTTTCAGGAATATTAAACTGGCATGAACACCTGTTTGTAGATCTTTCCTTTTTCCAACTTGTGAATCCTGTCCCACAGCAATGCACCTTTGTCTGTGACTCGCCTGAAAGGTCTAGGGAAAAATACACAAAGACAAATTTTACCCAATATTGGCAGCTCCAAAACAAACATACACCTACGCACATACAAGTAGTGAACAAGTTCTACTGGGGCCTTTCTCATTTCTCGATTTTGTGCCTCCTTGTCTCATCGCTCCTCCGGCTTGTTACCCTGAAATCGATCTCCGTGGCAAGGAAGTCTCATTTGTTAAATGCCTATTGCCTCGACTCCTCTGTCCTTGCGTCTCTTCCTCGCATCTCCCGTGGACGGGACTAAGACACGAGGAGAGGAGGTGAGGAAAGGAATCGAGAATGTCAAACTGGGAAATGAGAAAGGTCTACTGGTGGCAGGGTGGCCCAGTGAGGCCCCTAGTGGTATAAAAGAGGCACCGCATGGAACTAGTATGAGCTGCAGACACAAACACACTTACTTTCTCCTGTCATTGAAGAAACCAGGTTTGTCAGCCTGAACGATCACAATATCAAACAGGTCCTGCCAGTCCTTCCCTACGATGTAGTTCATTCCTCGGTCCCTGACAAAGATAAAAATTCACCTTGTCAGCAACATCTTAAGTTTCATCAAGAGGGTTAGTGTAACAAACACTTGAGCTGAGTGCTCAGCGATACTCAGCGATAAAACATCCATCTTGTACCACTGTGTGTTAGCGTGACTTTAAATAAAACTCATTGAAACTGCCATGTAATTATCAACCTGGCTGTTTTTTGCTGCAAAAAAAGGGAATAGTGCACGTCCAACCCCAGCTGGGTACAGGTGCAGGACAAACTACAATTACCGCCTACCAGTCAAGTTGCAGTTTACATCCATGTTTGTCCAAAATGCATCACTTCATCAGGTTATCCTATTAGAGATTTGTTATAATGTGAAATTGCCATAATTAGCACATTAATTCTTGTGTTACAGTGGGTTCACATAGGGAACAGAAGTGCATGTCTGCGCTGGTCAACAAGCGATTCTGCTCCTCTTCTGTTTACTATAGAGCTCTCTCTCTCTCTGTGTCTGTTTGCTTGTGTGTGTCTGCTCCTCTCTCTCGCTCTCTGTTTAGACACAACTGACAAATATGCGGAATAAGAACGTAATTTAAAACCCACAATCACAAACAGCAGTGACAATCGGTTATTTCTATTAGATATAGTGGATGGATTTTGAAATGTGATTGGGGGAGGGACTGGGAGGGAATCAAAACTCCTGGAGAACAGCAGTAAGAGGGGAGGGAAGTCAAAGGCATTAGTGGGATGCATGTTTTATCATCTCATCAGAATCAGATCATTTACATCACATATAATATATCATTTATATCGTTTATAGTAGATTTTCAGTGTGTTTTCTTGCCAGATTCGCTCGCAGAGAAAATAGACCAGACACTGAAACTATCGCTGAAGATTGCGACCCGGCCGCGGAGCTCCGTGGCGCGGCCCAACTGATTTACATGGGCAGCGAAGGGACAGGGCAGTGCTTCACGGCATATGTGAACCCACCGTTATGGCCAAAAATGTGTTTTGGAGGTCACAGTGACCTTTGACCACCAAAATCAAATCAGTTCATCCTCCAGTCAAAGTGGACAAATAGGGCCACATTTTAAGGAATTTGTTCTCGAGATATCACGAGTGTAGGACAGACGTGAGGTCACAGTGACCTTTGACCACCAAAATGAAGTTTGTGCCATATTTGAAGAAATCCCCTCCAGGCATTCCTGAGATATCGCGTTCACAAGAATGGTATGTACGGACAGACAACCCAAAAACATAATGTCTCTGGCCCCGGCTGTTGCTGTTTGAGAAATAAAACCAACAGGAGAGGCTGGGGATCATAGATAGATATTAAACATGTATGAATAATATGGATCCAGGAGGACGTCAAGGTCGAAACATTGGTAAAAACTTGGGAACTTCTGTGTGCGGACAGCCTCTCCTTTTCCTTTGATCCATGTTTAGTGCTGTGATGACTGAATGTAATAAACTATTAAATCAAGGACACAGGTTTAATGTTTTTGGGCTGTGGAAGCCTTTTGAGGTTGGATATGCAGAGCTAGTCATTTTGTGCAGTCAAGCCTGACTTCAAAAGAGCCTCAATGACTTTCTGTGAATTACTAGCGGACGGATGGAGAACCCTTTGATGTGCGCTTGCCTATCTACAAAAGTTAAGGTATTACACAGTGGCATCAATTAAACATTAGTACACCGATACAAGACAGTTTTAATTAATCACGGCAACAACCACTTGCGCTCTGTTTGCTCACACTTACACAAAGTCAAATGGGCTGTTGGTAATGAGGAACATCTTTTTTCCGTGCTCTGACAGCTTCTTGAGCACAGCGTGGCTTTGCTCGCCGTAGCAAATGTATTTCTCTGGAAAATGAGAAAACAAGAGGGAGGGTGGTGCTGATATAATTTACACAGACAAAACTCTACTTTTTAATTGTATATCACAGCTTCATTATTTCTGAATAAATTGTTTATGTCTTGGCACTCAGATGTGGCTGTATATTTCTTTTACATTAACTCAAACAAAGAAAAATAAATCAAAGAGCATTACCAATATCTGCCTCCACGGCTCGGTACATAATGCCCTTGACGTGGACGTCTCTAATGGCTTCCTGTGATGAGGGAAAAGCAAAGCCAGGAAGTCACAGTGTTAGCATTCAGCTCCAGTAGCAACACTTTGCTCTGTATATAAACGGTTGACTTGGAAGCACAAAGAAAGTGCATCTCTGAATACAAATTAAATATGAAGAAAGCAGAGTTTAGTTGCTTTGGTGACAAAGTGAGAAAGTTTCCACCACACTTTCAAAAGTGTAACCTGTGCTTTTGAATCAGCGATTTAGTAAATAGTGTGTGAAGTTGCACATTTAAGGGCAAATTTAAAGGAAGTTTATCATATACAAAGATTATTTGATGAAGTCAAAAGGAAAAGCAAGCAAAAAAACAGAGTTAATGCTGAATAATAAATCAGGCTTGGCAAGGAAAAAAAAAGATTAAGCAGGGTGTCCTTGAATAGATATGAGAGGCACTCGTGGAACTGAGAGCGTGTGTGTGAGGGCTTTTAATGACAGCGATCTGTCAAAAACACTGCAGTGTCACACAGAATAGACAGGACCAGCATGACAGCTGCCCTCAGAGGGAGAACGCAGCGCTGGTTTCTGTCGCCGCTCTCCCTCTGAAGCAGCAGAGCCACCAGAGAGCAGACGCAGATGGCTGGAGGCGGGCCCGCTCCACTAAAATTAGACGCCGGTTTTCAGAGCTAAAATTAAGATGGGACTGTATGGCTGGAGTATCACAGCATGTACAAACACATAAATATATTAGCACTTATGTACATGTGGTTGTATTTAATGTCTTTACACATATTGACCCCTGGGAGATACAATAACGAGATTATTGCAAATATTGTATTTGATCAAAGATGGCGGAATAATAACAAGATAGTTCACCTTTACGTCTTTGTAGAGATGCACTGGCTCATAGTCAATGTTGTGCCTCATGAAGAAGTCGTTGACGCAGGACAGGAGGTTCATCTCAGGCAGGGAGAATATGTCCATGAATTGTTTCATGGTGTGGCCATGGGAACTCTGCAGGACAGCGATTAACGTCATTATATTCTCTTGTTTTTACTACTATCTTGTCACAGATGAGAGAGAAGAAATGATCGTCACCTTGCCATAGAAGTCGCTCATGTTCTCTAGAGGTACGTGACAACCATCATACATGGCAATTACTTCCTCATCGGGGACTGGATGAAGACCCCTGTAGAAGAAACACAAAATATTAAAACCATAGACAATAATAAAATTCATATTGTGTCATTTTCTAGCATGTGCAATCACCTAAAAGTGAAGATAAACTACAGAAAGCCTGAAATGCTGAATGATTGCCTTTAACTGTCTAAATCTGTAGCATGATGAGAAAAGCACGTTATACTCACAGTGTTGTGTGTATTTCACATTTTTCAGTGTATTACAGTATTTATTCCCTAATGCTAGGGCTGTCGTGATATCAGATAAAATAATAATGATAATAATAATAACACTATCAGTCAAATTCATCTTTAACTTTGATTACTGTGCGTTTTGTCTCTTTTTTGGCAAATAAATTACACACAATATACGAGTGTAGGGAGATGGAGAGAGAGTCTGTAACCATAACTGTATTTATAAAATTATTTAAGAGGCACTGGATTATTTACACAATATTATCATATGTATCTTACTAACATTATATCAATATTTGATTTTTAAATATCACGGTTATCGTCAATAACGCTATAACGCGACACCCCTATTCACTACCCTGATGTGAGATGTAACACAGTGCACAGGTACCTGTATACAGTTCCCAACTGGATGTAGTGAAAAGCATCTATCTTCATCAGCAGCGCCTGTTTCAAATCAGTAAATATTTCCACAAATAATTATTATGAATAACCACAGAGCTTAAGGTATAATTGATTCAAAATATAAAACAACTGTCAGTTAGATAAGCAAAGAGCGTCTCACCTTCTGAACATCATAGTGAAGTCCTCTGACAGTAAAATTAGGAATATACTCATAATTTCGCAGACCCTCTGGATACTAATATAAAAGAAAATCAAATTTTCAGTGACAACAAAACAGGACATTAGATCTACTGAATCTTCAAACAATTGAGCAATAGAGTACATCACAAGGCTTATCCTTGTTTATCCTGCTTTTACCTACAGAGGTGGATACCTCTGTAGGTAAAAGCAGTGCTTGATGGTGCAACACAGTTGTAGCCCAGGGGCTTATTCTGTGTATTGCGGCTGCAAATAACAATCATTTTCATTGTCGATTAATCTGTTGATTATTTTCTCTATTAGTCGATTAGTTTGGTCTATAAAATGTCAGAAAATGGTGAAAAATGTTCATCAGTATTTCCCAAAGCCCAAGATGACGTCCACAGATGTCTTGTTTTGTCCACAACTCAAAGATATTCAGTTTACTGTCATAGAGGAGTAAAGAAACATGAAAATATTCACATTTAAGAAGCTGGAATCAGAGAATTTTGACTGTTTTTTTCTTAAAAAATTACTCAAACCGATTAATCAAGATCAAAATAGTTTGCAATTAATTTAATAGTTGACAACTAATCGATTAATCGTTGCAGCTCTACTGTGTATCATCACTAAAGCGCTCCAACTTGTGGCGGCAGTAGCTCAGTCCTTGGGGACTTGGCTTGGGAACCGGAGGGTCCTTGATACAAGTCCTGCTTGGACGAAGTACAGAGTGTGGACTGGTAGCTGGAGAGGTGCCAGTTCACCTCCTGGGCACTACCAAGGCTGAACAAGGCACAAAACCCTCAACTGCTTGGGGTGCGGTATGAGGCAGCCCCCCTTGCTCTGACATCTCTCCACACGTTAATACATATGTATAGGTCCTGTTTGTGCATGTGTGTGTGAAAAAATAGAATTTCCACCTGATCTTATTTCTATATTACATATTGTTAAAGGTACAGTGTGTAGGATTTAGTGGCATTGAGTGGTGAGGACGCAGATTGCAAACAACTGAGTACCCCTCTCCTCACTCCTCCACTTTCCAAGCATGTCAGAGAACAACGGTGGCCTTCAGGTAACATAAAAATGTGAAAATCTCTCTCTAGAGCCAGTGTTTGGTTTGTCCGTTCTGGGCTACTGTAGAAACATGGCGGAGCAACATGGCGGACTCTGTGAAGAGGACTCGCTCCCTATGTAGATATGAAGGGCTCATTCTACTGTAAGCTAATGAAAACACAACTGGTCTTAGATTCAGTTGATTATACACTAATGAAAACATAGCTATGAATATTATATTCCATTTCTGCTAATAGATCCCCCGTAATGTTACACACTGCTCCTTCAAGGACAAACATGAAAACGTGATTTTTTATGGTCTTGTTCTGTGTTTTGCTCAATTAGTTTACAAACCAATTTGAGCTGAGAGGAATGATCCTGTCTGTATCTGGAAAAATAAATATGAAGTGCCAGGTTAATCAAACACACCCTGTGGTTAGAGATTAGACTGTCCCGAGCTATGTTGAAGATGAGGGTGTGGAGGTTCCTGGAGTAGAACGCCAGGGTGTAGTCATAGTCGAAGCCGTAGACCTCCGTGTCTCGTAGGCTCATCTCGTTGTTGGCAAAGATGGTGTCAGGGTTGACTGAGCTGGTGGAAATGGCTGGGATCAAGTCTGAGAGGAGAGAAACAACACATGATGTTTTGCTGCAGTTCCCTTCCCTTGACCTCTGACCTCAAGATATGTGAATGAAAATGGGTTCTATGGGTACCCACGAGTCTCCCCTTTACAGACATGCCCACTTTATGATAATCACATGCAGTTTGGGGGCAAGTCAGAGTCAAGTCAGCACACTGACACACTGACAGCTGTTGTTGCCTGTTGGGCTTGAGTTTACCATGTTGTGATTTGAGCATATTTGTTTATGCTAAGTGCAGTACCTGTGAGGGTTTCTGGACAATATTATTCATTGTTTTGTGCTGTTAATTGATTTCCAATAATAAATACATTCATACATTTGTGTAAAGCAAGCATATTTGCTCACTCCCATGTTGATAAGAGAATTAAATACTTGAGAAATCTCCCTTTAAGGTACATTTTGAACACATAAAAAACGTGCGGATATGGACAATCCGGCGATTAATCGCGATTAAATATTTAAAATTACTAAATAACTTTCTAATGAATGTAAGTATTCATGGTGTATACAGTACGTATGATGTGTCTGGAGTCCCGTCACTTCCTACTATCCACTAAACAGCTGCGATAGATTACCAGATACATGCATTAAATATGCATAATCCAGGAAAAGACATATTATTATATAGAGATATTGTAAAGTACAGGCCTGCAGGGTTTTCTCTTTCTCTAACATGTAAAGACTGAAAGAATAGGTCAGACATTTTGCCACTTATGGAAGTCAAAAATAGATAAAATACAAAATAATCATGTTACTGTAAGTCGAAAATTCAAACTTTTTAGGACATTTGAAAGATTACTAGTTTTAATTGACCCAATATATCATAATTTGACTTTAAAAGTCCAAAGTTTGACTGAGTTTCTCATTATTCTGAGTACTGGCACGTTAGATTTCTGTCCAACTACTGTTACTTATTTCTCTGTACAGCTAATATTCTAATGAATATAAGTATTCATGGTGTATACATATGATGTGTCTGGAGTTCAGTCACTTCCTACTATCCACAGCTGTGATATGTCACCTCATACATACATTAAATATGCATAATTCAGGAAAGGACACATTATTAGGCTATATAGAGATATTGTAAAGTACAGGCCTGCATGGGGTTTAAAGACTGAAAGATTCCTTCAGACATTTTGCCACTTATGGAAGCCAAAAATAGATGAAATGTTAAAAGGAAAATAATAAAAACTAATAATGGTAAGTCGAAAGTTTATACTTTTTAGGTCACTTGTGAGATTACTTGTTCTAATATCACATTATTTTGACTTAAAAAGTCCAAAGTTTGACTGAGTATCTCATTATTCTGAGTACTGGCATGTTAGATTTCTGTCCAACTACTGTTATATATGTCTCAGTAACACCAATCCTTTAATGACAAAATATTTGACAAATTCCAATCAGGCTTTCGCCAAAAACATTGTACTGAAACAGCATTACTCAGAGTAACCAATGACATCCTCATGCATGCAGACAAAGGTGAACATTCCATACTCATTTTACTGGATTTAACTGCTGCCTTTGACACCATCGATCATGCCATATTACTTGATAGGTTGCAAAATTGGGTTAGCATATCTGGTACAGCTTTAAACTGGTTTCATTCATACCTAACAAACAGATTTTTCCATGTTTGCATTAATAATCATGTCTCCTCATCAGCCCCTTTGCGGTGTGGAGACCCTCAGGGGTCGGCTCTTGGACCAATCCTTTTCTCGTTGTATACGCTTCCTCTGGGTCATTTGTTCAGCAGCTTTCATGACGTGTCATATCATTGTTATGCGGATGACACTCAGATCTATTTTTCAGCCAAAACCAATAACCTGAATCAACTGTCCATGACTGCTTAGCTGCGACCAAAGACTGGATGTCTCTCAACCTTCTACACTTAAACCCTGATAAAACAGACATTCTTCTAATAGGACCAGACAATTTTGCCACAGCAGTTCATCAGTTTATTGGCCCACTTCACTCCACTATCAGTCCTACAGCTAAGAATCTTGGTATCATCTTTGACCGGTATATGACTTTTGACCATCATGTCACTAAACTTGTCCAGTCCTGTTTACTCCAGCTAAGAAACATCTCAAAATTCAGATGCATATTGTCTTCCATGGATCTTGAACTACTAATCAACACCTTCATATTCTCCCGTCTAGTCTATTGTAACTCCCTCTACACCTGCCTCAGTCAATCTGCTTTAAATCGCCTTCAGGTGGTTCAAAATGCAGCTGCCAGGTTATTAACCAGAACTAGCCGTCGGTCTCACATCACCCCTGTTCTGGCTTCCCTCCATTGGCTTCCTGTAAAATTCAGAATCAACTTTAAGATGTCATGACCGAAAGAACTAGATCGCGGGTACAAGTGGCCGAAATGGGTTTTCTCAGGAGGGTGGCTGGCGTCTCCCTTAGATAGGGTGAGAAGCTCAGTCATCCGTGAAGGACTCGGAGTAGAGCCGCTACTCCTTTGCGTTGAAAGGAGCTAGCTGAGGTGGTTCGGGCATCTAGTAAGGATGCCCCCCCCCCGGGCGCCTCCCTAGGGAGGTGTTCCAGGCACGACCAGCTGGGAGGAGGCCACGGGGAAGACCCAGGACTAGGTGGAGAGATTATATCTCCACACTGACCTGGGAACGCCACGGAATCCCCCAGTCAGAGCTGGTTAATGTGGCCCGGGAAAGGGAAGTTTGGGGTCCCCTGCTGGAGCTGTTGCCCCGTGCGACCCGACCCCGGATAAGCGGTTGAAGATGAGTGAGTGAGTGAACTTTAAGATCTTACTAATTACATATAAGGCACTGCATGACCTCGCCCCCAGTTACATTTCTGGTCTCCTAGTTCCTTATTCTACCTGTCGACCACTTCGATCCTCAAATCTCGGCCTTTTAACCATCCCCCGCTCAAACTGCATAACAGAAGGTGATCGGGCCTTTTCTGTCTTAGCCCCATCCCTCTGGAATCTGCTCCCCCAATCTATTAGAGCTGCTGAATCTCTGGACTGTTTTAAACGGCTTCTAAAAACACATCTCTATAGGCAAGCCTTTTCATAGGCCTCATCCACATGTGTGTTTGTCTGTTTTAGTCTGGTCTGTTTCTCATTGTTTCTGTGTTTCATATTGTAATTTTTCTTTGTTTTTATCATCGTTTGATGTTTTATTTGTGTGTGAAGCACTTTGTAACAGTGTGTTTTAAAAGGTGCTATATAAATAAAGCTTTACTTACTTACTTACTGAATGAATAGTCTATATTTATCCATGCTGTCATCGTAAATATTGCAAATAGGCCTGTTTCCTGCTCAAACAAGCCTGAGGAGGAGGCAAATATGTGGAGCTGTGTGAGGTAAACTTGCTTTATATTTTACTACCACCTCCATAATCCTCTGTCCATAAATAAATCTGTGCAGAGCCAAGTAGATATTGGAGGTAAATCTTGAATTGTGTTACATTGGAAAGGTGTTCGTGTTGTTTTGTCCACCCCTTGTCTGTGTTAAACAACTATCATAGCCTATAGCTACAATATATCATCCCCACCATAATATGTGCAGGTCTGGACGAGTTTTGTTGCTTGAAATGCTGCTGATGTGAGGCTGCAGAGCTGGTTGTTGCTGGACACATTAGTAATAACAATGTTATAAGGAAAAACAGCTCTGCGGTGCTGCATGTTATTGAATGGATGCTGCTGTGTGTTATAACAGTGTCCATACCTTCAGTCTGCCTCTTGGTCTCATTGTAAACAGACCACAGCCTATCTGTCATGTCCTGACCGCCTGACGAGCTGCGACAAACACATGCTGCGTAGTTTTGGGCTCCGGGTCGTTGTGACAGTAGTTGAACGACTCCCGGGGCGACCGCACCGACATCCCGTCTCCACAAGCGAGATGTGAACGTCCGGTGGTGTAAACTCTGCAACACGTTACAGAACATCTTCGCCCTCTGAAGAGACGACAGAGGCAAAGACAAGGGCGCCATGACTCTGCTCTCTGGGTGGCAGCCCGGGTGTAGGTCGAGCTGGACTCCCGGACGAAATGCATGCAGTCCACGGGCTCTTCTGTCAAACCGTGCCTGCCTGCTGGATGGGTGCTTCTTACGTCACTTCCGCGTTTGTCAAAGTCCCAGACAAGCAGCCAATCAGAGGCTGATGCGTCCGGAGTTCAGTCACTTCCTGCTGTCCACCCAACAGCTGCGATATGTCACCAGATACATGCATTAAATATTCATAATCCAGGAATGGACCCATTATTATATAGAGCTGCTGTAATGTAAAGTGGACTACAGGCAGGACCGGCAGCATTCAGACATAATGGCACTTATGGAAGTTAAAAATAGATAAACTGTTAGTAGTTATTTTATATATTATTTAGTTATTGATAATAGTTATTTAGTTAGTTAGTAAAACAAATATAAATAAAGAAATAAAGAAATAAATTTAATAATAATAATAAATAGTATACATAATATAAATGTATACCTTTTAGGATACGCTTTTGAGATGACTTGTTCTAATATCTCATAATGTTGACTTTAAAAGTCCAAAATTTGACTGACTATCTCATTATTCTGACTTGGTATCTCACTTTTTGTCATAAGTTTGACTTAGAAAGTCAACATTATGAGATACTAAGTCATGACATGTCAATAATGACATAATCAAAAGTGAGACTTTTTAAGGCATATTATGAAATTTTAAGTCGAGATTTTGACTCACTGTCTCATTATTGTGACTAAACGTTTTACTTAGTATATCATATTGTTTTACCATAACTATCTACTTTGTCATTTCTCATGGTCAATCAAAATAATGAGATGCTAGGTCATATTTTTATGCTTTTTAGGGCACACTTATGTGATGCCTCGTTCTAATCTATTATTATTTCCAGCGGAGATAAAAATAGATTTTATTTCTGACAGAAATTAAAATAATCATGTTCATAGTTTGACTGAAAATGATGACAAACCTTTGACTATCTCATACGTTTGACTTAGAAAGTCTACAGTATGACTTCTTATCTCGAAATTGGCTTCCATTATTTTGGGGGAAATATTATGCTTTGTGGATTAAAACAATTTAATAGCAGCCATTGTGTTCAATCAAAGTGCATACTGCCATAGATGTAGGCACTGGTTTCAAAAGTATAAGGTTTTAAATGTTAGATTAGATTAGATTAATCTTTATTGTCTCAAGGAGAAATTTGTCTATTACACAGGCAATGTAGCAGCACACAGCCATATCTGCATGTGCCATCACATTACAATTAACGTTCAATAACACACACAGATTCATATACCCAGAATATATACAGTATACACCCAAGAATATTGCATGATGCCCTACACCAAAAATAGTTTACAGTAAGATATTGCACATTCCCCCCAATAAATTAAGCCCATTTCTTTAGGTTTTTTTTTTTTTTTACATTTAGACATCAGGTTGTGCCCCTCACACAGTGCACAACCTCTTCAATCTCCAATTTATATAAAGCAATGTCTGAATCTTTTGTCAGTTAACTGAGTATGGCTGTAATATCATCAGAAAACTTGATAATGTAGTTGTTTGTGTAGTGTTCAGTGTATTTTATAATGACTTCCATACTATTCTTAATATAATTTAACACACACACACACACACACACACACACACGCACACATGTACGTAATGTCACACACTCCACACCCATAACTGTAACTATAACTGGTATTTGACACCTGCAGCCTTATGCCTCATCCTATACTCACACAACCGGTAACACACCCATCAGACAGACTGAGCAGGCAGCATTTTAATGGACATATTTGTATGATAATGTTACACACTATTTATCCAACCATTAGTGATTCCAGTATGACACAATCTCAGTTTTGCACAAATTGTTTAGATTGTGTTTTTAGGGGGAAAGAAAACCTTCACATCTGCATTTTCAACTCACTGACTGGACACCGACACCATGTGGACAAACATCAGTAGTGCAGATAATGTGAAGTCATCATTCAGGTTTTTTTTTTTTTTATTATTATTTACAAGATCAACAAATTTACAAAAAGTAAGGCAAATACATTAAAATAACAAAATTATCATCCTCAGAACTGAACAGATATCACAATAGACATAAAACAATTACACAGACATTAAAATAAAATAAATAAATAAATAAATAAAGCATGGGATAAAGCATTAGTTTAAGGGGTCAGGTAATTTTCAAATAATATAAAGAGATCTTTGGCATATTTTGATTTAATTAATTTCAGGGACTTAATATAGAGTTGAGTTACATTATAATAGCACATAAGAATGTTTCCTTATGAATAAAGAATTTGGCTAAAATTAGTAAAACATTAATCAATAGGTCCAATTTTTTGTCTTCAAATAAAACACCAAAAATAATACTATTATGATCAATAGTAGGCATTGCTGTGGATTTGCTTCTTAACCAGTCCATCAATTGTTTCCAGAACAACTAAGTATGGGAGCAGGAAACAAAGAGATGCTCTGTGTGCTTTGCAGAAAACACACTCATTGCTCTCAAAGCCAAATCTCAATCGTAAAAATTCACTGGAAGGGTAAAAAACATTCATTATTTTGTAGTGAATTTCTTACGTTTTGGGTGGAACAGGGTATTTGAAGAACTTTGTTATCAGTTTAGATATTGTTGGTCGGTCAAAAATACTCAAAATGTTACCTCAACGATACTGAGCGGGATATAAATCGTTTAGTCATCAGTCAGTGTATGCTTCCACAGCAGGATATCTAACTACAATGAATCTGTCTCATTATTCTGACTTAGTATCTCACTTTTGTCTTATGACAAACCTTTGACTATCTCATGAGTTTGACTTAGAAAGTCTACATTGTGATTTAGTATCTCATATCTCAGTCAACATTATGAGATACTAAGTGATAATAATGAGATAATTAATCAAAAGTTAGACTTTTTAAGGCAAAATTATGACATTTTAAGTCGATATTGTGACTCACTGTCTCATTATTGTGACTAAACTTTTTTTAGTATCTCATATTGTTTTACCATAACTATTTACTTTGTCATTCCTCATGGTAAATCAAAATTATGAGATGCTAGGTAATAATTTTGGCTTTTAGGGCACACTTATGAGATGCCTTGTTCTAATCTATTTTTATTTCTGGCAGAGATCAAAAATAGATTTTATTTCTGACTGAAATTAAAACAATAATGGTTAATTATGAGAAAATGTTACCTCTACAATACTGAGCAGGATATAAATGGTTTAGTCATCATTCAATGTATGCTTCCACAGCAGGATATCTAAGTACAATGAATCCACACCTTTATAGGAAAGGGAATAGTATAAATACTATACCATAAACACATAAGGAGATAAACATTATACAGTTTAGACTGAACAAGTTTTAACTGACCAGAGACAGAGATAATGCTACAGTCAGTGACAATAGAGCCGTAATTGTTTGAAAAAAACATTGTTGCAAACAGGCTCAACAAACTGGTCAGGAAGGCGGGCTCTGTTGTAGGAGTGCGCCTTGACAGCCTGGAGGAGGTGGCTGAGGGGAGGATGATGTCCAAGATCAGGAAGATGATATATGATATTTACCTTCTATTTACCTTTATAACATAACTTTAATAGTGTTCTTATGCCTTGGATATTTGTTATTCTTATTTATTGTATGCCCTGTCCTATTCTTATTTTATTTTATGTACTGTCTTTGTTAGAATCTGTGCTGCTGTGAAAATGCAATTTCCCCACGGGATAAATAAAGTGCTATCCTATCCTATCCTATCCTACACTTCAGAAGCCAAAAATCTTAAATGTCACCCAGCTTCAGGGTCACTTGGCTGTGACATTGCATAAGAAAATCATAGTTAAACTACCGTGTTGACAGAGATTTCTTTCCCATACTGAGAGGTAAATTTTAGGAAGTGATGTGCTGATTATTCGTTCCTGGCCAATGGTGTCCAGCCACGATTTTCGGGTATTGACTTATGTTGAAGAATCTGATTGGACAACATGTACCGGAGACTCTGCTGTGATTGGTCGACGGTTGTGCGTGGTGCGCAGCCATTGGTCGGTCGTCACGGGTTGAATAGAGTGGGCTCTTATGGTGGGAGAGGCAGCTTGTCAGTCTTTCTTGTTAAGGCAGTGCTGCGTGCACTTAACGTTATCTCCCGGCTTTTGTTTCAGAAGCTGAAGATCGTCTTTCAAGCAGTACCTCAAAATGAAACGAGCTTGGGTCATAGGTCTCCTCTTCGCACTCTTTGCCTTTGGTGAGTAGCGGAGAGACTTTTCTGTCTCGTCTGACTTTTTATTACCCAACATTTCTGCTAGCTAACATTAGCCAGTAAGCTAGCGTTAACTCGGGTTGGTGCTGCTTCGCTGCTCCTCCGCGGCTACAGGCTTCACAGATTTGTACTTTTAAAGCTTCATTTTGTCCGTTTGTTATTTATAAAACAGTATTGGCTTCGACACATTTATCGGAGCAACGCTAGTATCCGCTATTCCTTAAGTTTCTGGTAGAAACACCATGTAACGTTATGTTAAAGCTGTTATATGCTAGCTAGCATCCTCTTTAAAATCGTTGCTATGGTATCCATGTAAATCTATGTTATGGTTAAGAAAACGCCAGCCTACATACCATTACAGCTTACCTATTACACCATTCAAATGGTTGCTAATGTAAACACGTAAATCCATATTCTAAGTAAAACGCCAGCCCACTTAACATTACAGCTTACTTATTACCCCATTAAAATCATTGCTAGTGTATAGATGTAAATCTATGTTATGGCTCAGAAAAAGCCAGCCTACTTAACATTACATCTTTATTATGTAGTGATTTTGCAGAGCGTCAGTCTAAATTATCTTAAATGCTGAATATTTCTCCATATACACCTGAAAGTAATGTTTTTGTTTTTTTTAATCCATCGACTTTTGTCCCTTGGCAGCTGCTGTAAAGGCAGAGGATGAACTTGACGTCGATGGGACAATAGAGGAGGACGTTGGTAAAAGCAGAGATGGCTCCAGAACAGATGATGAGGTGGTGCAGAGGTAGGTGTCACTTTGAATATCTTCTGTTGAGAGTGAACTGTGTTTGTCCCTGTCAGGAAGGGTCGACTAAACCTAGAGTTAACAGCACAAGGTCAACATGGCCAAGCTTGTGCACACAAACGCTCATGGCAACCCTTCAATTGTAGTGGTGACAAAGCTTTGCAACGTTTACTGCATATGCCTCATTAAGACGAGGGAAGCTTGTGTGCTTACTGATCCCTAGAGGGGAGAACAGATTTGCCTGTTGTTTGTTGGCAGCTGTGATTTGTTATTGTGCACGTCCCTGATCTCACCTGTGTATGCATCTGTCTATCTCCAGAGAGGAGGAGGCTATCCAGCTGGATGGATTGAATGCAGCTCAGATCAAGGAACTCAGAGAAAAGTCGGAAAAACACGCCTTTCAGGCTGAAGTCAACCGTATGATGAAGCTCATTATCAACTCCCTCTACAAGAACAAGGAGGTGAGCAGGAATAAAGAGCATCTTAATGTACAATCACCAGTTTTGCAAGATGATTTCTGTGGATTTACTTGTATCAGAGAGGTGTTAATTCAACAATGTTTATTAGTGAGGTTGTAGTTGGTGGTATATTGAATTGTGTTTCTATTTGTAATATTCTTTCCCCCTCATGTTTGTAAATGGAGTGGGCATATTATTAAAAACACCTCTCAATCTAATGTACAACATCACTGCAAACTACCACCTCAATAATACGCATATAGTTAAATTAATACCTATCTGACAGTGTCAATCAAAACTGAACTTCATTATCGTTATAAAGGTAGAATTTATGGCTGAGCTGTTGTATTGGGTGGCATTAGATTTTACAGATGTACCTCGTAAAGTGGTCACTGAGTGTGTATGAAACTAATCAAAACAGAGCTATGTAATCTGAATAAACTGCCATTTTATGTCACTTCATTAAAATACTTCAGTTTGTACGGAACAACAAATTCATGAAAATCATTAACATCATTAAAAATGCCACCAAGGCGCACATTAAAACCGGCACCTGTTTTGTCATCATTATGATGATGACAAAACAGACCACAGACCACTTCAGAAGAGGCTGAACTAATGATCAAATGATTATTCTTTCTATTTCAGATCTTCCTCAGGGAGCTGATCTCCAACGCTTCAGACGCTCTGGATAAGATCCGCTTGTTGTCTCTGACCAACGAGAACGCCATGGCCTCCAATGAGGAGCTGACCATCAAAATAAAGGTATGCATAAGAATAACTTACTCTAAGTCTTTATTGGTAATGTTAATAGTTCTTTCTCTGTTGGTAACTTAACTGTGTTGTCCCTATTATCCCCAGTCTGATAAGGAGAAGAACATGCTCCACATCACTGACACCGGTATTGGAATGACCAAAGACGAGCTGGTGAAGAACTTGGGCACCATCGCCAAGTCCGGCACCAGCGAGTTCCTCAACCAGATGACAGATATGCAGGCTGAGGATCAGTCAACCTCAGAGCTGATTGGCCAGTTCGGTGTGGGTTTCTACTCTGCTTTCCTCATTGCCGACAAAGTCATCGTCACCTCCAAACACAACAACGACACCCAGCACATCTGGGAGTCTGACTCCAATCAGTTCTCTGTCATCGAGGACCCCCGTGGGGACACGCTGGGCAGAGGGAGCACCATCACGTGGGTTTACATTTTGGTTTTATTCCTCTCAAAAACACCTATATATTAGCTACCTCTTACTTCCTGTTACAACTCTGCTCTCAAATGTTAGAATAGTATTGATTTTGAAATTAAATCATCCCCATATTTTTCTAACCTCAGACTGGTCCTGAAAGAGGAGGCCTCAGACTATCTGGAGCTGGAGACCATCAAGAACCTCGTCAGGAAATACTCTCAGTTCATCAACTTCCCCATCTACGTTTGGGCCAGCAAGGTGATTACTTGAGACACTTCCTCCTAGATTTTGACTCAGACGTGATCCCGGCACAGTTATATTACGAAACTGACAAAATTTGGAAATGAACAAATGGCTGTTACGTAATTTTTTCCCCTCAACATGCCAGACTGAGACAGTTGAAGAGCCCATCGAGGAAGATGCTGAGGCAACAGAGGAGCCAGAGAAAGAGGCTGCTGAAGATGAGGCTGAGGTAGAGGAAGAGGAGGAGGACAAAGAGAAACCAAAGACAAAGAAGGTAGGACGTTCATACAGCGGTGGGCGATATTAGTATTGTAAGGAGTATCAAATGTATCTTAGTATTAATATATAGGCATATATATTTTTTCCAATAATAAAATCAATCTTTTTCAAAAAATGTAAAGTAAATGTATTAAACATATCAAACTGTGAAAGATTTTGGTCAAATTTAACATTTCTTCCAAAATTTGGGCATTGAACAATGACATCTCCTGTGAATTTTATTATATGATTATATGGAGAAGCAGTAAAAAAATATTTGATTATGCCCTAAGTTGATGCTATTTCATTTTGTCATTTTAATACCTAAATAATTTGGTCTGATTGTTTGAAAAAGAATACTTTTGGGCTATATTTGAAAATGTTATATCATGTTGTAGGTTGAGAAGACCGTGTGGGACTGGGAACTGATGAATGATATCAAGCCCATCTGGCAGAGACCAGCTAAGGAGGTTGAGGAGGACGAGTACAATGCTTTCTACAAGACCTTCTCTAAGGTGAGCAGTAGCGCTTTGTCAAACAGCCATGTAGATTGTGTGCCTTCCTTCCTTGTAGGCTCAACATGTTTAATTTGATTAATTCAAACAGGACACTGACAACCCTCTGGCCCACATCCACTTCACGGCTGAGGGTGAGGTTACCTTCAGGTCCATCCTGTTTGTGCCCACATCAGCTCCCCGCGGCCTCTTTGACGAGTATGGCTCCAAGAAGAACGACTACATCAAGGTATTTTCCTCAAACAGTATTCAGTTTCCATTTGAAGGGATTGTACTGTCCTTTTATAACAAAATATTCAGGAATTCCCTCAACTCTGTTTCTAAATGAATGTTTCTGTCACAGCTGTTTGTGAGGAGAGTTTTCATCACCGACGACTTCAACGACATGATGCCCAAATACCTGAACTTCGTCAAGGGAGTGGTGAGTGATTTCTAACTCTACATGAGTCATGTGCAAATATAAGCTCTTTGGTATTTGCCTAGATAGCATCTGCAGTGTGATTTAAATTTTAAATTTATTTTGCTAGGTTGACTCTGATGACCTTCCCCTGAATGTGTCAAGAGAGACACTGCAGCAACACAAACTGCTCAAGGTGAGTTTCACATCTAACATGAATACAACACCATCTAAATATCAATTATTTTTCATTTTATCTGTTTTTCATTTTATCTGTAAAGATCAGGGAGCAGCACAAAAACATATTTTAGTCACCTAAAAAAAAAATCAATATCAGTTTAAGTGAACGCTATATTTAGAATATTATCAGCGCTTTACCTTGACATCAGACAGCCGTTTCCAACAGGGAACTGAAGCTGTCTTCATAGCCAACAGACCAGACTCCATTCACAAAAACAGTAATTTTACCTCACAGAACATGGGAGTTGCTGGTCTACCGCTGTATCGATCGTTTGTTTGTGTTATTGTGTGACTTTCGGATCCAAACTAACGTGGCGTCCACACAGCACTACATTGCTTAGCTTCCGTGCCGGTACTCCTGTCTGCGTCTCCAAACTTATTTACTGTATGTAACGTTAATACACTGACTATAAGAATGTATATATACTGTACATGTAGCAGCAGCATCATGCAGAAACCTGCGTCAGATCACGTAGGAAAATTTTTTTATAAGGGCTTGGAAAAATAGCATTTCAATGCTAAAACATACATACTTTGACCAAAATTTGAATGCTTGGATGTGAATACATAAGGAACACCACTGTAAAGCTACAGAAATATATAAAAATAAAAATAAATAATGGACCTACCCTTTAAACTAAACTTAAAGGGAAAGTGCGAGAAAATGTAACGCTTATATCCTCTCTGTTCAGGTTATTCGTAAGAAGCTGGTGCGTAAGACTTTGGACATGATCAAGAAGATTGCAGAGGAGCATTACAACGAAAAGTTCTGGAAGGAGTTTGGAACCAACATCAAGCTGGGTGTCATCGAGGATCACTCCAACAGAACCCGTCTGGCCAAGCTGCTGCGCTTCCAGACCTCCAACAGCGACACTGACGTGGCCAGCCTGGAGCAGTATGTGGAGCGCATGAAGGAGAAGCAGGACAAGATCTACTTCATGGCTGGTACCAGCAGGAAGGAGGTGAGTCGATGTATTCGTATTGTTTGGTCGGGTTAAAATGTATCCTGAAATTACACTTGCATCAAATAAACCAAGCTTTTCACGTAAAATCAAATGTAATAGCCCGGCATTGATCATCTGTCTTGTTTCCCCTCTGCAGGCTGAGTCTTCTCCCTTCGTGGAGCAGCTGCTGAAGAAGGGCTACGAGGTGATCTACCTGACAGAGCCGGTGGATGAATACTGCATCCAGGCACTGCCCGAGTTTGACGGAAAACGTTTCCAGAACGTCGCAAAGGAGGGCGTCAAATTTGACGAGAGTGACAAGACCAAGGAGAAGAGGGAGGCCCTGGAGAAGGAGTACGAACCTCTCACTACTTGGCTGAAGGACAAGTCCCTGAAGGACAAGGTAGAGAATTATTTTGTAAAATTCAGAAATAAACAGCAGCCACAAAGGCGATAAAATGTGGCCGCAGCTGCTAAGTTATGTCTATTCCATCAGTCGCATTATTTAATACGACGCTGTCTCTCCCACAGATTGAGAAGGCCATCCTCTCTCAGAGGCTAACCAATTCACCCTGCGCTCTGGTTGCCAGTCAGTACGGCTGGTCAGGAAACATGGAGAGGATCATGAAGGCACAGGCTTACCAGACAGGAAAAGACATTTCTACAAAGTGAGTAATGATCTTGTGCTTTTCATTGATGCTCATTACCATGGTTGTAAAATGCAAATGTGGAACATGTTGTGGCCTGCCTGACTGCTTACTGAGGTCATATGGTAATTTCCCCTCTTCTCTCTTCTTCAGCTATTATGCCAGCCAGAAGAAAACATTAGAAATCAACCCCAAACATCCTCTCATCAAGCAGATGCTTAACAGAGTCAATGTAAGTGTGCCTACTGTCACTTCACTATATTTGTACTATTTTAATGATGACATTAGGAGTGGGGGGGAAAAGCGATACAGCATATCGCAATATTTTTGCGTGGTAATATTGTATCGATACACGCACGTTAAGTATCGATCTTTTATTATAGAAGCTATTAACCTCTTAACAATCCAACAGGCCCGGCCGCTATTCTGTATTTCAGAGGTTGTAGTGGGCTCAATCTTAAAACTAGAGTAAAGATACTGGTATCAAATGAAACTACAAAACCTAAGGAATCGATGCTTCCAACCGTGTCATGTTAGCTTGTCGGGGAGAATGCTAAATAACTCCAAAGGTACCCTAAATTTTGGCGAGGAAAAACTGGTATGGCCATTTTCAAAGGTGTCCCTTGACCTCTGACCTCAAGAAACATGACAGAAAACTGAGAACTGAGATCTTACTAGATACAGGTTTTCTGTATCTAATAAGATACAGAAAACCTGTATCTTATTAGATAAAACAGATGTTGACAAACTACATAATTTGCAGTTGAAAAAAGTAACAAATCGCAATATATCTTATTACAATACTTGTATCGTGACTTTAGTGTCATGATAATATCTTATCACGGGCCCTCTGGTGATTCCCTCAACTAGATGTCATATTATGTCATTTTATAAAATAGCTTACTGCTTTATAAAATAGCTTTTTTGTAAAAGTTTTTACCAAAAATATTTCCTTCCCTCCTCCCCTTCCACTATCTGCGCTATCTAATTTCCCCTATAGCAGAATGATAATGTATGGAGCCAGACCTTTCTTTAGCGCTGTGGAGATAGGTCTGGCTTTGTGAGACTACGGTAGGTCATTCACATCAAGCAATATAGTTTTTCAACGATTTTTAAATGTGGCTGCACGTCTAACATGGCTAAACATGGTAACACAGTTGTTCTGTTAATGACATTCATTTTTTTATTATGATAGGGTTGGGAAGGTGTAAACATTTTCAAACCGGTTTGATATTAAGCCACAACACTGGACCAGACCGGTATACCGAATTTTACCACTAGGTGTCACACACTGCACTGCTACGTTCACAGCTATAAAGTTACTGATAACTTCATACTCGCCATCAGTCACACGCCCGCTCCCTCTTTATCTCATGGTATGTCTTGACCCTCTACTCGGCCCCCGTTATGGGCTGCCGGGCTTGCAATACACTGGCTGGCGGAAGCCCGTCTTCTCTCGTCACCCCAAAAAACAAATTAACTTTTTAGTGAAGAAACATAACGTATGCCCCTTCCCCTCCTCCCACCTCCACTGAAATTTGATCTCCTTCATGTTGCCGGTGTTAATGTCGAAGTCATCGGCCTCGGCTCGGCAGATGCACATGGCCTGTTAGACACTAGTGACTCTGTTACTCCGTTTATAAACTAACATAGTATTATGTTAATCATGTTGTCATATTGCTTATTACTAATGCAATACGAGCTGGATTTAGCGCCGTGACACCGTTGGCACAGGTTGCTGATGGCCGCTATCAGAACGTGTCATAATGACGATTGCCAGTTCAACCGCTTGGCATAAAATCAAACTGGTGTAAACTCGTACACCGGACCGGACCGGCAAAACCGGAAATCGACCCAGCTCTATAAGATGATCTAACCAATTAACGTGTAATAATTGGTTAGATCCTCATATAACCAATTAACGTGTATTAATTGGTTTCTGTACAGCATTTTTGAACATAAAATAGGCCAATCAAAGCAGATAACTGATCAGTTTCTTTTCCTTCATGTCCTTCAGAGTGACGGCGAGGACCAGACTGCGTCAGATCTGGCTATGGTTCTGTTTGAGACAGCAACGCTGCGCTCAGGCTACCATCTGGCTGACACAAAGGCTTACGGAGACAGGATAGAGCGCATGCTCCGACTCAGCATGAACGTACCCCTGGACGAACAGGCAAGTCGATGCCAGCTGCCACTTTCTGTATTACTTTGGAAACATTTGCATAGCAAAGGTTTCAGTTTCAGTGTGCATGTGTCAAGTCACATTTCCAGTGAACACACTCTTATCTCTGACTTGATTAAACAGCGTTATTTCTGCTTTGGAAATGGTTCCACTATCCTTTTTTGTAGTATTTTCTGTCTTTGTAAACATTTTAGGCATCTCTACCTCCTTCAGATTCAGTCGGGTCATTTTATGTCCGCTCAGTGATGGTTGAATATTGTGGGTGTGTTATGTTAAAAATTACGAACTATTCTACAGATTGAAGAAGAGCCAGAGGAGGAGCCAGAGGAGCCAGCAGAGGAAGACTCTGAAGATAAAGAGGAAGCAGTAGATGACGAAGATGATGAAGAAACGGTGAGAACATTTAAAATGCTGTGGCATCTTAAGGATGTAAAGTAAAGAAATCAGATACCGGAGGATTTGTTCATCTGGCTGTTTTTTCACAACTTTAATTTTGTTCTCTTACAGACAAAATCGGACAAAGACGAACTGTGAAGCACTGAATAGAAGAGCATGAAACAATGGAGCTGGAGATGGATTTGGGTCTCGTTCCAGCGCCACCGTGGTCGATGTTATCCTGGGTGGGGTCCCTGGGTTGGGGTTTTTTAAGGCGAGCATTGTTTGTTTTGTTTTTTTGATTTTTATTACATTCCTCATGACTGTAAATTTGTTAATATTTAACTGACCTGTCTATGGAAAGCGATCCTGTCTCTTGATCGAAAATAAATGTTTCCTGGAAAAAGGACATATAGTGTCTGTTTGGTGATGTTAGAAAATGCACAAGTTAACTGAGTGGAAGTAATTTGCTTTGACTTAAAGGTGTAAACCGAGATGTTTTTGTAAGTAAACGGGGAAAAATAATGTTTTGTGGATGAAGATGACAGATTGTGGTGGTGTGACAAGGGATAAGCACTTAAAGCTGAAGTAGGCGAGATTGGAGCAAATATGATTAAAAAAAGTTATTTTTATAAAACGGTCGCTACATCTTGACAGCAGTACATGAAACAGATAACCTGAAAAAAATGATGTTCCTCTGTGTACTCCGGTATCCTCCGTTGCTCCTAACGGCATCTGCAAGATTTCACATACCGGAGGAAAACAAGCAGTAAGAGCTGATCTGAGGTCTGCTGTCTATTAGAGCCGGCTGTCAATCACTCGCGAACTCCGACCAAACGGTCAAACTAGGCAGCGCTGATCAAATATTAATCAATATTATGTTACATTAATGCCTATTTTTCACCTCATATGTTTTCAGAATCATCTTGTAGTGCACGGTTTAGCTGTAAAATGAGAAAGTTTGTGACGCCCACGCCATTGTGAAATCTGGTGAAGGAATGCCAAGTTCCGGTCACATGACCGGATCACAGCCAATAGGAACGCTCTCTCAATGAAATGACCTGTGATTGGTCAAAGTCTCCCGTCACGGGCTAGATTTTTTTAAAGCCTGAAAACAGAGCCATGATGAGGTGCAGAAGTCTATTTATCTCTCAGAACACTTGAATTACAATATGCTGAAAGGTTATTTTGGATTTTTTGCCCAATGATGCCAAAAATATACTGCCTACTGCCACTTTAATAGAAACGGCTTTTAGCCAACTTAAATTTGCACTTCTACAAATACATGTCAGGTTCTTTGGCAGTGTAATGGAAATCTGTCGATTTCCCTAGATGAGTACTGATGAACGTTGAAATAACGATCTCAAACAGATGACATGTCTTTGTTGTATTTTATTCTTGCAAGAAGAGGCACTGGTTATACAGTCACACCGAGTCTGCAGAAGAGTGCCCCAGGAGAAAGTTACAATATCATATATAGAAAACTACAACGGGGAGCTATGGGAAAAGGAATTGTTTTAACACAGATAAGGAGTTGTTTTTACACAGTGTCCCTGTGAAAGTCAACACTCAGTACTTTCCCACCACATGAGACAAAGAGCACACATTAGACAGAGTAGACAGTAACTTTCCACTGTTGCATGAAGAGACATCGCTACCTACATAGTAATTTTCCATTACAGCAGGTACAAAGTACCGTCTGTCCATCAGCGCTTTGAGTTTGTAATGGCAACATAATTCAACCAAAGATTTCTCAAGAGGCCAAATCATAAAGTTCAGATTGCAAAATTAATTAATGTGCCAAGGAACTGACAAAATACTGAAAAATATAAAAGCTTAAACTGAGAAAAGAAGAAGTTTATATCAACTAAGCCTTTCCAACAAGAAAAAATTAATTTCCTGCACAACCTAAACATTTTTTCACATGAACCATCGAAGGTGAAAACCTTGACTCAACACGATGCCATTGGATTTCTAGTTTTTCAGAGGGTCATCGAAACATCAGAACATTTTTCAGAATTTTTTTTCGGACATTTTACAGAAATTTTTTTCGGACATTTTTCAGACTTTTTTTTCTGATTTTTTTCAGACATCTTACAGACTTCTTTTTTCGGACCTTTTTTCAGACATTTTTCAGACTTTTTTCGAACATTTTCAGACATCTTGCATATTTTTTTTCAGACAGTTTACAGACTTTTTATTTTCGGACATTTTTCAGACCTTTTTGAGACATTTTTCAGAATTTCTTTTTCGGACATTTTTCAGACATTTTTTTTTGGAATTTTTCTTTCATTTAATCCATTCATTATCAGTTTATAATTTCTTCCAGCCTGCATGATTTAGGAATGGGAGCCCTTCCAGGTCAATATTGGAGCATGAATTTTGCTCTATACTCACCCAACCCGTTTCCTTATCATTTGTTATCCATGCTATCAGGGTCCTCAGCTGCGCCGCCCAGTAATAGTACTTAATGTTGGGCAAATTAAGGCCCCCTTTTTGTTTTGGTAATAACAGTGTCTTGAGTTTAACTCTATGTTTCTTATTTTGCCACACAAATCTCGATATCCATTTGTCTAAAGCTTTAAATGCCACCCCAGGGACTCCTACTGGCAAAGATTGAAATAAAAAAAGCAGTCGGGGCAAAAAATTCATTCGGACAGTTTCAATTCTAGCATGTCGATAAAAGTCAGTATTTCCAAAAAAGTCATGGAATAGTATGTTGAAAAAAAGTCATTGTATACTATGTCGAAAAAAAGCCATAGTATAGTATGTCAAAAAAATAAGAAACGTCATCGTATCGTATGTCAAAAAAATAAAAAAGCTATAGTATAGTATAGCAAAAAAAATAAAAAGTCATACTATAGTGTAACAACCAGAAGTAGTTCTTAGGGGAAGAATAAATAATCAATGTGGACCAGGTCTCAGAAGTTCTCGGGAGAAATGGGTATTGGGCAACATAGGTGAAACAAGACACGGACGACAGTTACGTTTGAAAGGTAAAGATAATAGATTTATTCTCTCATGTTTCAAAGATATTAACAACCAAAAGAAAAAAAGAAAAGAAAAGGAAAACAAAACTTCCTTTGCAAATGTCACTTACTTTCTTTCAGGTTTAATCAACTCAGGAATTCACCCGTCAGGTAAGTATCTTTTTTATTTACGTTTACCTATTTTATTTCTAGTTGGAATGTTAATTTAGTTCACTGTTATTAATCAGGCACTCATTAAGTTATTCATTTCTATTTTGTCTTATTATGGTTTTATGAGTCCTGTTTTATAATGCCTCTAATTCTACAGGTGATTCCTTTAATTAGGGAAAATTAAAGGGAAACTTTAAACTCAACTCAAATACTGACCAGTTCCCTTAATGGAACTTCATAACCAACCCAAACAATGAATAAATACAAATAAATGACTTTTCTGGCATCCCTGTGGAGGTTGGGGGCATTGAATCCGAGTGGGCGATGTTCAAAGCTTCCATTGTTGAAGCTGCGGCGGTGAGCTGTGGTGTAAAGGTCTTGGGTGCCTCAAGGGGCGGCAACCCTCGAACACCGTGGTGGACACCGGTGGTCAGGGAAGCCGTCCGACTGAAGAAGGAGGCCTTCCGGGATATGTTATCTCGGAGGACTCCGGAGGCAGTTGCAAGGTGCTGTAGCCGAAGGCTGGTGCCCATCCCTGACAAACAGGCCTTTGTTGCCTGTTCCTTCAACATGCTAGGATGCGGAAAAACAGCAGTCCTAAAGTCAAGGACCATTTATTTAGGATGTTAGGAATCTGTGACCACTGGATGCCCTGTTGTCACGTTGAGCCGTGGGGCTTGATCAATCATATGGAAATTGTCGGTTTTGACACTCGAGTGGTCACGAGATGATCCTCCAGGAAGTGTTAAAACTTTTAACGACGAGTCTGAAAAGCCCCTTTTACAACTCAAAGAAGCAAGACCATTGACTTCCTTTTGGGCTTTAAAGAACCATTTGTTCAAATTAACACACACACCAACATACAGCCATCCTCAAACTCTGGATGACCCCTGAACTATGAAATCATGATGGAGCAACATTGTCATCCAGCGGTGATCTGAGTAATCTGTGCTTCGAATGTAATCACTTAATAACTGTGTTTAAAAGTTATCCTGTTTTAGAATTAGTATTAATTTCTTTGTAGTATAATCATTAATGGTATTGCAATAAGTTTTAATGTTTTTATCAGTGATGTTCAATAGATGTAATAACTTAAGTTTAACGTTATTGAGAATGAGTAATAACTTGAACTTAGAATTCAATTTTGACAATCATGATACTAGTGTTTGATTAAAACATTAGTGGTTTTAAAGTTTTGATATGTGTCTGTCTCGCGCAAAAGAAAGGAAAAATTAGTAAAGAGGGAATTCTGATTTTGCGCGTGTAAAGGTTTATTCAATAATGAATCGATCTGAGAGAGAGAGGGTCTCGACCCCTCCCTCCCAGAGAGGGTTAAAGAAGAGATGACACAGAGTCACGTAGTGCTGTTGTCAGAAGAAGTTGAGAAAGTTGTCCGCAGGGAGATGACTCCAGCAGGAGCTCTCCCGAACTTCTCCGTTTGATACACACATTTCATTTGTGTGTTTATTTTCTACCTCATGTTCATTTTTCTGAGTCAAGTGACTTCTAAAGGACAGAATTTTTAAAGATCTTTTGTTTATCTCGCGTGATTTAAACGATAAGTGCTAGTCCAGCATTTCGAGTTTTTCCGTGAAATAGATAAATTCTAAAGCTTCAGAAGATAATCCGACTTCAGCTTTTTGATCTCTTTCAACGAGTAATCAGCCAACGGACTTCAACTCCCACATTCAATGTTCTGACGAGAAAGTTGAATGTTCTCCACGCTTTGCTGTTTGGTATCCCGGGCCAGCGGAACCGGTCTCATCAAACCCGTCCAAAGGGCTTGTCTATCCAGACAACGTGTGAGGAAACGGCCTCTGGACCCATCAGAACCAACTGCAGCGATAAGTGAATTTTCCGTGGCTTTATGATCAAAAGTTGTTTGTCAGACATATCTTCTAAATTTCCTAATCTTCCAAATTATTAACTGCAACTTTTATAGCTTAGAGAGAGAATAATCAGACTTCCCCTCACTACTAAAGTTCCAATCAAAATTGCGTCATTGAATTTTCATTTCATTCATTCATTAATTACCAGTGTTAATTAGTCATCTGTATTTCATCACTTCATTTATTCAAGTATCACGAGTTATGGTAAATAAATGTTTCACTTTATCACTATGTCCTGTCTGTGTGTGTATTTCAAAGCAGAGCTTTAGATCAATGAATTCAGAACTTATACTTCAGACTTGAGATTGATTAATGATCAATACTTATATTAAAATAGTTTCCTCTTTTCCTATAAAAAGTGGTGGTGCCCCGAATTAAGTATTTCTTTATTTTACGAGTGCAAATCTTTAATTACATGTGGAGTGGTTAAACGCTACAGTGCCGACAGGCCCGAAGGGCAGCAGCCACTGCCATGAAGGAGGCAAAGCAGCGGGTGTAGGAGGAGTTCGGAGTAGCCATGGAGAAGGACTTTCAGTCGGCACCAAGGTGCTTCTGGAAAAACCGTCCGGCACCTCAGGAGGGGGAAACGGGGAACCATCCAAGCTTTGTACAGTAAGGATGGGACACTGTTGACCTCAACTGAGGAGGTAATCGGGCGGTGGTAAGAGCACTTTGAGGAACTCCTGAATCCGACTAATACGCCCTCTTTTGTAGAGGCAGAGCTGGAAGCTGATGGGGGATCATCATCATCAATTTCCCTGGTGTAAGTCACTGAGGTAGTCAAACAACTCCACAATGGCAAAGCCCCGGGGATTGATGAGATCCGTCCAGAAATGCTGAAAGCTTTGGGTGTGGAGGGGCTGTCTTGGATGACACGTCTCTTTAACATTGCGTGGAAGTCGGTGACAGTGCCTAAGGAGTGGCAGACCGGGGTGGTGGTTCCCCTGTTCAAAAAGGGGGACCAGAGAGTGTGTGCCAATTGCAGGAAGCTGTCCTTCCTGCATTTGTCAGTTTAAACTGTGTTGATTTCAGCCTGGATTATGACTTAAACTTCTTCGTATTTGTGTAATATTATCATACTATCCGCACATCGAGCTTTGATTGGTCAGTAGGCGGTGCTTTTGTATCTCTTATCTGGAACATAACCTGCTGCAGTGCAGGTTAGTTGTTCAGCGTTACGTTACCATGTTACCATTACGATCTACCCCCGTAAGAAGTGATCCACCTTCGTAGGACGGAAAACCCAGAGTTAACCCTGAAGTTACCTCGCTAACCGCAAATCCTGCTTCGTAGTACAGCCCTCAGGTACGATGCCGTTGTTGTTGCCAGCCTCTGTACAAGTTGAGGTAGTTGTGCAACTCTCCGATTGTTTCCTTTGCAGTTCAGTATCTCCATGGAACATCCTTCTTGCTTAAGGGTCCTGTGCACAAGCAACCGAAACAAAGACCTTTCTCCTTTAGAAAGTTTAGTTTTTCCTTGTCTGCCTTTCTTCCCAGTTGTGGACACTGCTCCAATGTTTGACCACGTGCACAATACAGACAGGAGTTAGGGTCTACCTTTGTACGGGAGATAACTTCATTCTGAACCTTGTCATTCTCGCGAGCATCTGCTTTAAATTTATCAGGAACCGACATGCGAGCTGCAAAACTGTTTCCTTTGAACGATGTTTTCACTTGAGACTTGCTTTTGATTCCTGCTTTACCAGGCGGAGTGTCCTGTATGTCACCAAAAACTGGATCTGAAGCAATTCTCACCTGTTGCTCAATGAACTCGACAATGTCAGTGAAACGCGCTCTTTGATTGTCTCAGTCCAATATATCATACGCTTTTACTCTGCAGTTTGTATGGAAGTTTCTGAACCACAGTTTTCTTATTTGCGGGCATGTTTTAACTCTTCAAGGTATTGTAGCTCCTCTATAGCATTAGAACATTTGCGTAGGTAAAATGCATACGCTTGGAGTCCTTTAATGTCTCTCAGACTTGACACCTGGCTATCTAATGATCTTTTCCAAAATGCTCCTCTAGCAGATGTTTAAACCTAGCCATCTAGCAGATGTCTAAACCCAGCGGCCTACATTAGGCCGCTGGGTTTAGACGAAGGACACAGCACTGAGGTTTCTGCCTGTCTGTCTTCAACCTTAAACCAGAGCTGAGCTAATGACTAACAGCCCATAATGTTTAGTTTCAAATATGCTGGAGTGGTCACTGAGTGAGATGGCGGCGTAAGTTCGGAGCTCTCCTTGCAAACTTTTTTTTTTTTTTTGCAGATTTAAATTTCTAAACTAACATTGGGATTAATGAATAACTCTTCCAAACGACCCTGTGACTCGATGGAGCCTGCATCGCCCTCTCCCACGTTAATTCAAGACGATAAGAAAGCCAAGTTCTCTCTATTGGATCGGATCACGCTGATATTGCGCAACCTGCCAGCAATCACACACAGACGCCGGCATGCAAAGTGTCTGTCCCTCAGGAGGATGTTTCTGTTACCTCTCACCTGATTAATATCTCCCGAGCTATTGCTGGCTTAAAGGACTCTCTGACTGAAATCCGACAAGATGTTTGTGCTACGGGAGTTGCTGTCACTGCAATCCAAACGGACATGAGCAGTTTAAAGGCTACCGTCTCCAGAAGGGAGAGCGAGTTTCATGGCCTGTCTAACTCGCTCACAGCGCTCTCAAAAAGAACCGATATCATCCAGTCCGACCAACGTGCACAGCGTGAGGTCTCTCAACTAAACAAAGAGAAAATCCAAAACATAGAGGAACGGGTTGCTGAACAGGAGGATAATTCACGCAGATTCAATTTAAGATTAATCTTCCTACCTGAAGGAGAGGAGGGCAGTGACATAATTGGTTTCCTCCAGCGCCAACTCCTTATATGGCTCCCTGCGCTGTCGGCAAGAGGGGCTATGGAGATGGAGCGGGCCCACAGGATGTACACCAAATCCTCAGGTGAAAACAAACCTAGACCAGTTATACTCAGGCTACTTCGTTACACCGACAGGAAGGCCATACTGGACGCTTACCGAGCGGCCGGCTCATCTATCGCCCATGGGAAACATAAGCTGCTGCTGTTTGCTGATTATTCCTCATATACCTCAAGACGCAGAGTGGCTTTTGCTCCTATCATGAAAGAGCTACGAAGAAAAGGAGTACAGAACTTTCTCATGTATCCTGCCAAGTTGAAGGTCTCCCACAACAAAGAGACCCTCCTATTTGATTCTCCTGATGAAGCTCGGAAATTCATGGATGGGTTATTCTGATCCCCAACCTGAAGGCTTCTTCCACCCCCTCCAGCTTCCACCATTGTCCTCCACAAGATACTGTATGTATATACACGCTCTTTTTTTGTGTGCCGTAGGCTATATTTGTTAGGGCCCTGTCTTCTTCATGGTGCTACTTCCCCCTGATACAGCTGGCTTGTGGAATTTGAATTTATTGTATGCTACTAGAAACACCTTCCGTTCTCTTTGACAGAATTACGAAGTGGTCTTGTACTTTGATCCCTATTTAAAGGAATTTTTTTTTTTTCTCCTGCATTGGTGATTTTGTTTTTGGTCTTGTTCTGTGAAGGGTTCTCTCATAAATTGAGATTGGATATTTTTGTTATTGTTGAATTTTCGTCTTAGACGCCATTTAAATGGGAGAAAAATATGAGAATGGGAAATATATTATTCAAGTGTTGGGGTGGGATTTTTTATTTTTTTTTTCTCCGGGAGGGACTTTCGGCTGCTGGCCATTTGCCATGCGTTTCCCCAATATTATTATGGGGTATTTTTTCTTTTTTTCTCTTTTTTTAAATTTCTTATTTTTTTTGGGGGGGGGGGGGGGTTTTGGGGGTATGCGTTTGTGTGCGAGTTTGGATGCTTTGTGGGGAGAGGAGTGCTGTTTGATGTTTCAGCTCATCACATAAATTTATATGCATACTTAGTTACTACTTTGTTTTGTTTCATATCATCCATGTCATTTATCAAAGCTTTGAATAGGCATTTGATTTCTGATTATCTGACTAAATCTTAAGTATGTCACAAATTCCAAATGATAAAATTACACTAACTTCGTGGAATGTTAGGGGCCTTGGAACTAATATAAAATGCGGGAAGTTTTTTTCCCACTTGAATTTACTGAAATCCGATATTTTATTTTTACAAGAGACTCACACCACTAAAGTTACTGAATACAAATTAAAACCTAATTGGATCTCACAGGTGTACCATGCACCCTTTACGTCTCGAGCAAGGGGCGTAGCTATCTTGTTTCGTAATAATATTCCTTTTTTACTTAAATCCAAGATTATAGATCCAAATGGGAGATTTATTTTAATTTCTGGTTATGTTAATTCATTCCCAATTACCTTATTAAATATATATGGCCCGAATTCCGATTACCCTGCGTTCTTTCGTAAAGTTTTTGACTTACTTCCATAGGATGGATCCTCCAATATCTTCATTGGTGGCGACTTCAATTGCTATATTGATTCAACCTTGGATAGATCATCCTCTAAATCTCCTCCAACTATTAACTCTGTTCAAACACTAAACAATCTGATAAAATCGAGAAAAATGGTGGATATTTGGAGAATACAACACCTCGACAAAAAAGAATATTCATTTTACTCACAGGTACACCAGTCATATACTAGAATTGACTATTTTATAGTGGAGGCCGGTTCAATCCCAAATATTAGCAACACACTTTAACACAATATATTGATTTCTGATCACAGTCCTGTCACGCTGCAGCTACAGTCTTCCCTTTCCAAACCAAAATATAATTGGAGATTTAACCCTTTATCACTGTCATCACCAGGATTTAAAGAGTACATGGCCAATAAACTCAGAGACTTTTTAGAGATCAATGACAACGGAGAAGTTTCAGACTCTACTCTCTGGGAAGCACTTAAAGTTACAATGAGAGGATTTATTATCTCGTTCGAGTCCTCAAGGAAAAAGGAAAAATCTAAGAGACTGAAAGAAATTGAACAAGAAATTACTCATATAGAACAAATATATAAAACATCTCTCTTACAGTCTGACTATAACAAGATCCTGAAATTAAAATCAGAATATAACTCTGTCCTTGGAGGGGAAATAAGTAGTCTACTACTAAAGACGAGACAAAAACATTTTGAATTAAGTGATAAACCTCAAAAATTACTGTCAAGACAACTTAAAGGAGAGCAGGCAAAGACTGCTATTCATAAAATACAGTCCAAAACTGGTGAAATACTCACGGACCAACAAGATATTAACAATTGTTTTAAAGAATTCTACTCCGACCTCTATACTTCTACTTCCACAGCAACAGAGACAGATTATTCCCAGTTCTTTAGTTCTTTAACTCTGCCATATCTAAATGAGAGCAATCAGCGCTCTTTGGAAGAAATGTTTTCTGTTGCTGAGTTAGTAGAAGCAATTAAGGCATTCCCCACCGGGAAATGCCCCGGACCGGATGGGTTTGGTGCTGAGTTCTACCAAGCATTTCATGAGATCTTAACACCTTTCTTACTTAGGATGATAAACGATTCAATTGCAAGAAAAACACTTCCACAGTCCCTTTATGAGGCAAACATATGTCTGTTATTAAAAAAGGGAAAAGATCCCATGGATCCTGCTAATTACAGGCCCATTTCTCTACTCAATTTAGATCACAAAATTTTAACAAAAGTACCACCAGATTAAATAAACATATAGCAACAATTATCCATCCAGATCAAGTGGGCTTTATCCCAGGCAGGCTTTCCTTTTTCAATGTGCGTCGCATGTTAAACATATTGTATTCTGACTTAGGTAAGAACACTCAAGCAGCTGTTCTGACATTCGACGCCCAGAAAGCTTTTGACTCTATTGAATGGCCTTATTTATTTGAAACTTTGAGGAGGTTTGGATTTGGAAAAATGTTTGTGGACTGGATTGAAATGATTTATTGCTCTCTTAAATCCTATGTCTTAACAAATAATACCACGTCAGTGCCATTTCGTTTACATCGGGGTGTGAGACAGGGAGATTGCTTGTCCCCTTTATTATTTAATATAGCACTAGAACCTTTGGCAATTGGGATAAGAAATCACCCACATATAAAGGGTATTCCAGTTGGTACAGCAGAATGTCTTGTTACGCTTTACGCTGATGATTTACTTGTTACCTTAATGAATCCTTAAGTGGGTATTCCTTATCTTTTACAATATATTAAAACATTCAGCAAAATTTCTGGTTACACAATGAACTAGGGTAAAAGTGAACTCATGTTTACTGGAGAAAATACAATTTTACAAGACTGCCCCTTTAAGATTGTTCAGGACTATATCACATATTTAGGACTTAAAATCTCAAAAAACCCTAAACTTTTGCTCAAATTAAATCTGTTAGAAGGTATTGATAAATTAAAACGCAGTATAGAATACTGGAGGACTCTGCCCCTTTCTATGATTGGCAGAGTAAATGCCATTAAGATGGTATCTCTACCAAAATTTTTATATCTCTTGCAAAAATTGCCGATATGGATTACGGCTGATTTTTTTAAGAAGCTAGAGACAATTATTTTAGATTTTATTTGGGGCTATAAAAAACATAGACTATCTAAAAAACATCTATTCAGGCCCACTTCGGATGGTGGTCTTGGTCTTCCAGTATTTAAAGATTATTATTGGGCAGCCAATGCTAGGGCACTGGCATACTGGCGATGGGGTTCTCCAGACCATGAATTACTCAACTCTGCCCCCCTCTGGCTAAAACTGGAGCTTATGTCTTTAAAAAAACTGTATGCCTCATTATCCTCCTTACTCTACACTAATCTTGCATCTGCTATTAAATCAGTAAGTCATAGTTTTGTTGTCAGAAATTCACTGAAAGTTCTTAGTCAAATTAAACATATCTACACTCAAAAAAAATCAACTAGGGCATGTGTTTGATTGACAAATTAGAAACATGTTGGCATTAAATGAATGAATCATGACTAGGTTCTTTACATGATTCATTCTTGTTTATTGTACATGATTCCAAACAAATTCAGATGAATGAAATCAATTCACGTCAGTCCAATGAGAATGACCTCCTTCAAATCAACGTGTCTGCTATGGTCAGCTATTGCACATGCTCCGTGCCCCGGATGCAGAAAGAACTTCCGCTGTTCGTTTCACACGGTTTCACGACCGTTACCGGAAGCTACCTGGCCGCCGCCCACACATGGAATCCACTACACTTCCAATCCGTCTGAATCCTCGTTATTAACGGTAAGTAACTCGTATATATATCTGCATGAATGTGTTTAGTTAAATATGGTTAGTGATAAATAGCAGTTATTGGACAGTTGTTAGTCATTTCTCAGTTGGATAGTTCACGTGAATGTTGTCACTCGTGTTTCTCACAGTTTAATTCAGAGCACCAAATCCCTCTTTCTTCCGCTGAAACTGTCGCACGTCTACAAATAAATACGACCTCCCGTTGTGTCTATGACGATTAACAGACGGCGAAACTTTCGTCCGTCATTAAAGTTTTAAGAACAAGTTCGATTTTCTGCGTTTTTCACATCCATCAAAGTCCTTTTTTGACTTAGAGCCGCCGCAAATGCGCATGTAACGTTATGGGCGCGGAGTTCTCCGCTCGCGGAGGAGATGAAAGACAGGGCAGGCAGACCGACGGACCGACGGACATACGAGCGGCAGTTCGGCTCCTTTCGGCCCTGATCCCAGCCCCTCAGAGAGAGAGAGATACACCCTGCAATCATGTTAATTCTAATCATGTAGTTTGTCTGCTCTCTGGTCCTCTACATTAAGGTAGAGTGACAGTCTTCAGTGTGAGTCTATGTAATTATAGATACTGTAACACTATAGGTCCACTACTACAATAGAAATATTAATATTTGTTGTAATAAGTTTAACATTATTGAGTTGAGGTCCTCTCTCCGCTCTGTGTCTGTGAAGTAGTTAGGATGCGGCGGTGCTCGTGCATGTGTGTGGGGGGGGGGGGCGTTGCCTTGGAAGGAGCCCCAAGGGGAGGGGGGGGGGGGGTTTAGACGGAGCTCCTGAGGCATGCTACTTTCAAATTATGCTAGCTCTCTAACATCGTCGGCCCTATCTATAACATTTTTTTTCTCTTTTTTACCAGAAATACATCACAAAATAAAGCAGCATCCCCATGCTCCTGAGATTTGTGTGCATCTCATTGAAATATGGTAAGTTAATTTTTTGTCATATTATTGGTTATCGTTATGATATGTACATATACAGTACATATTTACATTTGAGGTTTAATGATTTAACTGAAATGCAGTGTTAAATATTTTGTGTGTTGTTATCTATCAACCTGTTGCACATTATGACAGGCAGCAGGACTTTATCCACCATTGTTTTTTTTCCCTGGCTTGTATTTTGGTATTTTGTATTAGAGCAAATATGGTATATTTGTTTTATCATTTACTAATGTTTCTTTTTTTTTCTTTTCTTTCAGTGACGTATGTGGCAGTGCAAACATTGTGTCACCAGAGAGAGTAGCAGGTACAAATTGCTTAAACATTATAAGCTACATCATCATTGTGGTAGAGGCCAACATTATTTGTGCCTGTATGTCAACTGTCCATGCATATTCAAGACGTGGAGTGGACTCAACAGCCACATCTATAAAGCTCATTCATCTCATGTTACACAGACAGCTTCCAGTTCAGTAACTTTTAAATGTGAGTTATGTGAATGCAGTGACTTGTCCACAGAGAGAGATTTTTTTGTTCATATTGGAACACATTTGCGAAGTAACGAGACAGTTAGTTGTGTGTTTTTTGGTTGCCCTTTTAAGATAAATGTTTACAGTACATTTTATACACACAAAAGGAGGAAGCATCATCCACACACACTGAAAGATTTAAAAGCCAGTGTAGTTACATTTGTGGACCGGTTGCAAGTGTCAGATACCTCTGATAATGTGAGTGTTGGCTTTTATGATTATGTATCATGTGATGAAGTTGAAACTGAGTCAGTGACAGAAAGTGATGACAGTGCTGTTGAAAATCTGCCAGAACTAATTGAGCGGAAAATAGCAGTAATATTGTTGAAATTGGAACATATATTTCATATTCCAGCAACAGGAGTAGATGAGTTAGTGGAAGAGTTGCATTTTTTGTTAAGTTCAGCTTGTGCGCCTGTCACAAAGCATGCAGTTATAGAAATTTTCAAAAGCCATAACCTCCTTATTAATCAGGCTGTTATTGAAGAACTTACCAATTCTGTGTGTGTTTCTAACCCTGTGGCTAAAATTTTGGGAAAGTGTGGCCCTCTTGCAACTTCTTTTAAAAGAAAGCAATACTACAAGCTAAATTTTAGGGTTGTAGAGCCTGTAGAGTATATTTTATCTGTAGACCAAAGGAGGTCATTTCAGTATATCCCTTTATTACAGTTATTGCAGGAAATACTGAGGCACAATAAAATACTAGATAAAGTGATTGAAGAACAAATAGCTCAAGAAAATATAGAGGATTTGCGTGGTGATCAGCGGGTTTACAGGTCTTTTCGAGATGGTGAGCATTATGAAACCAATAGCTTTCTAGCAGCTGAGGAGTTGAGAATTTCCATAAAACTTTATATTGATGAGTTTGAGGTTTGTAATCCTCTTGGGACCTCACGCAAAAAGCATAAGCTTTGTGGTGTGTATTGGGTCTTAGGAAATTTGCCTCCTGGCTCCCATTCTGCTCTCTCATCTATTTATTTGGCTGTTCTTTGTAAAAGTGAAGATTTGAGGACATTTGGGTTTGAAAAAGTGTTGGATCCACTTTTGAAAGATCTGGTAGTTTTGGAGCAACATGGTGTGTTCATCAGTCAGTTGAACGAGTGTATCAAAGGCACCGTGAATTGTGTAATAGCTGACAACCTAGGAGCCCATGGGCTGGCAGGTTTTGTTGAAAGTTTTTCTGGTGAGTACATTTGTAGGTTCTGCACAGCTAAGAAATCAGAAATTCAGTCATTGAGTGCTGGTGTTTTTGAGCGTAGAACGCGGGAACTTCATGAAGACCATTTGAAGCGTGCATTTAGAGCCCATGGTGAGTTGTTAAAATTATTTTGCCCAACCAACATTCCAAAACCAAAAGATATTAATTTTCATTGTAAGACTCTGATCCAGACTGTGATCCATTCTCAAATGGATCACATTTGAGAAGCTAGGACCAAAGAATGTTCAGAGTTTTTGCTTGATAATTTAATTAAATGACTAAATAATTAAAAGCATTCTTGCTAATTATTTTTCTGTAGAGTTGAGCTCTTCTTAGCACTATGTCTGTACAACCAAAGTCCATAGACTACCTGGATACATTGACTTTCAGTATGTATCCTTTACATTAAGAAGGTCAGTTTTAATACTTTTGACCCTCAGCCACACAATAAAGCAATTGGGTACTTGTTTACATCTTGGAATCAAATATCTGCACAGCTATAAATAGCCTGGCATTTTTCATAATCCTTGTGATTCACCCGTTTCTCAACGCTCAGTCCATCTTACTTCGCCGCAGTGTAGTTATTTTTTTAACTTGGTGGCAGGGAACTTATACTTTTGTGGAAAATAAAGGTTAATTCAGAAAACCTGTAAAGCAGAGTTGTACATATCACATAACATCCTGGTTTTGATTTAAAAAAATAGCACTAGATAGAATCTACTGTAAGTGATACTGTGTACTATAAAAACTAGTATCGAACAGATGTACATTATACATAAATTTATACACACCCACATGTTTACCATCGTAAGTGCCTCTGAGGTTTTTGTATTGTGAAATATTCTGCTAGTGTTTTTTTTGTTGTTTTTTTTAATTTCTTTCTTCCCTTTTATATTGTTTAGGTCTGCACAATGACCCATCCAATGAGACTGAGGATCATCCTTGGTGAAGATGACGCCAGGAAACTCATTCTGCCGGAAGGGAAACCGGACTCCATAGAGGAATTTTGCCAGACAATAAAGACAAGTTTTGGATTGCAACATGATTTTCGGCTTCAATATCAAGATGCTGATTTTGGAAACGAATTTGTCAACCTGTCGGTGATCTCCGAAATAGATGACAAAGCAACTCTAAAGGTGGTCTACTTGCAAAGTTGTACAGAGGCTGATGCAACGACACGTCGACCTCTAAATGTCACAGATTCCTCATCAATCACCTCGGTCGACACTGACACTGATACAGAGCCCATTTCATCTTCAGGTTCATCGCCATCTACAAGACAGTGAGTTTGGCCACGTGTCTTCCCAGTCCCTCGTTTCAGCTATGATGCTGAACTGCAGCTTGAAAAGGCCAATGCTGAGTGCAGTGCTAGTGGAACTTATTTGAACTCCCCACCAAAACTGAAGTCCCACATTTTGGAACGACTGGCAGAAGAAATTATTAAATTCAAAGCCTACCCAACTGACAATGATATGAACGATGTTGCAGAAGCCCTTGTGAAAAGGCATCCTTGTCTGAGAGAACAGGGATCCTTCAATGGCTGTTACGGATGGAAGATAAGCCTCAAGTACAAAATGGCCAACTTCCGGACCAAACTAAGAGGCCTGGGGTGTGCCGAGGTGACGATAAATTCATTGAAGAACAAGGGCCAAGACAAATCCCAGGCAGCATTGAATGTGAAAAAACCCAGAAGGGCAGAAGTCAATTACTGTCCGCAGCATCCAAATGGAGAAACCACTGAGAGTCTGGAAAAAGAGAGAATTGCACTGCTGTCTGAGATTAAGAAGAGAAACAATGACCATACAGTGACAGAGAAAATGGAGAGGACTTTCTCATACAGAAGGCAAGAAGTTGTTCAAGGACAGCCCTTGGTTGCAGATTTCGAAAGCAGATGGCCAGCTCTGTTCACTGAGAAAGAGGTGTGTCATATATGTGCTCAGGTCTTATGTATGCCGCGAGTGTCCACACACACAAGAACAGGAAGATAATGTCAAATCAAATATAATAGTGTTGACCAAAGACAAATGTATGGGTAATATGATATTTAATATTTGACTGATTCTCTCCTCACTGATATTTATATAATATAGTGATCAAACGGCTTGTAGTTCATTGGTCAGCCTTCCTGTGTTGTATATTGTTGTGATGTTCTGATGATGTGGGTGAGTGACAAGTCCATTGGTAATGTTTTTCAGATCGATAAGGAGTTCATGCGCATATCAACTGTACCTCTGCTATCTACATTCTTTGCTGAGCTCGACCAGTACTCCCCACGCTTGATGGAGATCTTTCGAGGCAAAGGTGGGGCGGCTGGAAGAAAAATTCGACATCTCATGGAGGCCATCTCCAAGGTTTGTATTAGAATGGGGAGACTTGTGTTTATAAAAATACTTTTTATGTCCATTGTTCTAATTGCATTAGCATAATTCTCTATACATATGGTAGGAAACAGGGCAAGGAATATGCATATTTTCACTCACTTTTTCATGTGATTATGATTTACATCGACTTTGGCCAGAGATGAGGAAGTAATAGGTAAAATCACATGGTGAACTTTTTAAACCGTGTGTGTGTGTGTGTGTGTGTCTCATTTTGTGTCTGATTTGGTTGAAATCTCATATAGATGTTGAGTATTTGCCTTTTGGGCTTGGTATTGTCTACCACACAATATCCATGCTCAAAACTTAGGAATCATCAAACTTACAGTTCAAACCACTGCCTGAAATGCTGAATATTGTCAGAATGGATTCCTTTTTTGTTCTTCAGGATGACACCATACATACAAGACGAACATGCATCCTCAAGTCCTTGTGCGTCTACCTGAACGAAGACCATGAGAAACTTGTGAAGGAATATATGGTGAGTTAAATACACTAGATGTGACAAAGTAGCTGTATACTAGCGGGAGGAAGCATGTTTACTTGCTTGATCTATCACATTTTCAGCAGAAAACCTTGACCTTTGACTACCAAATCGTAACCAGTTCATCTTTGAGTCCAAGAGGACATTTGTGCCAGATGTAATGAACTTCTCTTCAGGTGTTCCGATATCGTGTCCACGAGAATGGGACTGACATGCAGTCACAGTGACCTTGACCTTTGACCACCAAAATCTAATCCGTTCATCCTTGTGTCCAAGAGGACGTTAATTTGAGGAAATTCCCTCAAGGCGTTCCTGAGATCACGTTCAAGAGAATGGGACGGCAGATTGACAGGGGGTTACTCATGATTACATAACTTGCTGGACATCACACTTATAGGAAGTAACCCCCCCTGGGCCTGAGGAGCCTGGGACAGAGAGAACAGTCTGCTGGTCAGCTCAACAGAAGGGGGTCCTGGCACCTAAATGCCTCAACTACACCAATGAAGACAATTCTGCAGAGAAGAGGAAGGTGAGGTGGCCGCTTCATAGTTCACACATAGTCACGTATAAAAGCAGTAGGTATTGCCTGATTGACATTCCTGTTTTGGATATTTCGTTTAGTTGCTGCACAAGATCAAAAAGGATGACTCCTCTGATGAAGACACTGATGTGGAGTTTATTATTAATAATTATTAATTTAATATTATTAGCATACATCTGTAAGTTTTACAACCATTTAAAATGGTAATTTAAGAAGTAGCAAGGCATTCTGTTTTAATTCATAATATGTCTGTATCCTGGAGATACCTGCTGTCAATGGTAACGTCACTTGAGATAAAAAGCATTTCATGACTCAAGTTCCAAGCCAAACCATTGAAAATGTATTGTGAAATGTATATGTGTATGTGTCAAATAAGTCAGTCAGTTTTCTCAACTTAAAGTTATGAATCTTCTGTGTGTTTTTCTTTTAGAATGGGTATGGAGAACTGTCAGCATATGAACTGGAACGCCTGGAGAACATAAGACAAAACCAAGCCTTTCTGTCTTCCATCAACTTATTGCTGGTAGGTAGTCAAGATAAATGGCTTAATCCTGTTTCATCGATGTCGTTAACAATGAGAACCAAACCACAGTAGCAACATTTAGGAGCACCACTTAAATTGACATTCAATGCAACATATTCATATTTTTTCCTTCATAACTGTATTAGTGATAAAAGCTTTGATAATAAATGGACAATTTACAGAAATAACAATGTGCTGTTTAATTTTAAAGGATGTATTTTAATTTCACTTTGCAATGTGATGGACTATATTGAATTTATTATCATTTCAGCCTCTTCTGCAGACTGATTACAGACAGACTAGTAGATTCTTGCCTTTGAAATGGCAGAGACACTGCAATTCCATCAGTACATCTGTCCTGGCATAACAATTGATTTGATTGTTTTATGGAATTTTTCAAATCTGCCTATTTAGAACTGAATGGGAATTGGATATTATGATTTTAGCATCTATTTATTTAAAATGCTGTTGTGAAAAAACAAGAAAGTAATGACAGATGTACAGTATGTATTTCAACAAATATGGAAGTATGTGTGTGGTCAATTCATCACATGACTAGTGTTTTTAGTCTTGCTGTCTATGAATAGATACAATGGGGTAATTATTGCTTTTCTCTGTCAAAAGGCAGCTGAGGATCTGAAACATTCAGTACAGCCAAAGCCATCACAGCGGGGCCTCATGAGGTAAAGTGCATGAACTACTGGCTACTTGTAAGAATGTTTTATATACTGTACTTCAGCAAGGGTTTCTGAATAAGATCAGTAAGGTGATTCCTGACACAACTGGGGTTTCACAACTATTGAGTTCGAGTGTGACTGAACAGGATTTACATTGGACAATATACAAAGTCATAGTTGAATGCTGCTTAACCAATATTCAGTCCTACATTATTTTTATTTATTTTTTTTATATACTTTAAATGTATACTGAAAAGACTAAGTGTCTTTCTTGATGTCACTGTAACACAATTTTTCGTTGTGGCAGGTCAAAGGCTTCTGAGAGACGAGTGCTGCCACCTCGCAAGTCTTTGCGTCTACAAAATAAAGAGAATACCCTCACCCCTGAACTCCGAGGAGTAATGACCTATGAACAAGTAAGTGAGTGACTGCAATGACTGGCTTTAATTTCATATGCACCAATAAAACATGTTTGCACTAAACTTTTCTCATCTCATATTTAGAATTTTCTCTTAGGTACCAACAAAATGTAAGAGTGGTCCAGTCCTGTCATACGTACATACTTCCCTCCGTTCCATTCTCGTGAACGTGATATCTCAGGAACAACTTGAGGGAATTCAAATTAACGTCCACTTGGACTCAAGGGTGAACTGATAAGATTTTGGTGGTCAAAGGTCAAGGTCACTGTGATGTCACAAAATTTCAATTGAAACCTAGTTCCTCTACGGAACTGTAGGTGAGCTTTGACATGGTTCTTAAGGTAATGGCAAGCCAGTTTCATGCAGTGTTCTCTCGTAGCAGCTGATGTCTATATAGTGATTGTTAGTCTCTGTGTCACTGTGTTGTCTAGCCTCCTGTCTCTTGGTACACTTTTTCTAAACTCAGAAAATGTATTTGTTATATTTTATTCCACAGCAGACAGACTCTGAGGCTGAGACATCCATGGAGCAAACTGTGATGGGAGTGTATGTCATACAGAAGGAGGGTGCGGTGGCCGGAGATGACACAGCATAAACTGATTGATAGAAGACTATTATTCCCTGCATTGCAGATTTTTTTGTTTTGAAACCTCAAAATTAGAAGTCATAAAAAATGTTGAGGAGGACTATTAGTTTGCACAATGGACAGAGACTAAGATTGTTGTCATTTGTGTATGGGTGAAGCCGACTCGGCAATGTTTTTGAACATTTCATCAAAATAGTAAGCGTACAAGCTGCTGATTTATTATATTTTGCAATGCACACATGTTGCAGTATTTCAGTGTTTAAAACGGTGTTAAAATGCATATTGTTACGGTTCCTAAAAAACAAGCTTCTGGGGTGAATAAGCTTGGAGCAATGACTGATTGATAGAAGCCTGGTATTCCATAATCCCTGCATTGCAGATTTTTTTTATTTGTTTAACTTTGAAACCTCAAATTTAGAACTCAAAATGTTCAGGGGGACTATTTAATTTAGTTAGCACAATGGACCGAGACTAAGATTGTTGTCTCGGGTTGAAAAGTCTCCTACGTTTGTGTATGGGTGAAGCCGACACAGCAATGTTTTTGATTTTAATACATGGACAATTGTGGCTGAAGCAGCTGTAGACACTTTAATTCAAAAAAATATTCTGAGTGGAGCAGCCAAACTTTTTTTTTTTTTTACATTTCATCAAAATAGCAAGTGTACAAGCTGCTGATTTATTATATTTTGCAATGCACATGGGTAGATTGCTGGATTTCAGTGTTAACGGTATTAAAATGCATATTGTTAAAATGCATATTGTTACAGTTCCTAAAAACAAGCTTCTGGGGTGAATAAGCTTAGAGCATGGACTGATTGATAGAAGCCTGGTATTCCAAAGTGGGTTGGAATATTTCAATGTTTTAAACAGTTAAAGGGCTATATTTAACTTCTTCCCATGGGCGCTCGCGTGTGGGTACGCGAGCGCGCAGACTCCAACACAAACTAAACGGAAGCACCAAAACTGCAAAGTTATATCTAGTGAAGCCCGTCTTGCAAAACAGTGTTGGCTCTTCCTGCTTCGCCCCCCCCGGCCGCGGTCGAAGGACGCGGGGGAGACCGTAACTTTTGTCTCTAGGGCCGGAGTCTCTGCTCCTGCTGTATCTAGTGAATGTACAGTGGACGTTTGTGCAGAAATAAATGCTGCCGCTCCTCCAGACCAACAGGGGAGTACTCGCTGCGGACCCCCGTCACTTTACAAGACACGGGAAACCTCTGTTGGTCTTGAGGAGCGGCAGCATTTATTTCTACCAAAGGTCCACTGTACATTCACTAGATACAGCAGGAACAGAGTAGAGACTCCGGCCGTGGAGACAAAAGTTACGGTCTCCCCCGCGTCCTCCGACAGCGGCCGGGGGGGGGCGAAGCAGGAGAGCCAACACTGTTTTGCAAGATGGGCTTCCCTAGATATAACTTTGCAGTTTTGGTGCTTACGTGTAGTTTATGTTGGAGTCTGCGCGCTCGCGTACCCACACGCAAGCGCGCGTGGGACACCGACCCAGTATGATTTAGACGTGTAAGAAGTTACATATAATCCCTTCAAAATGCATATGGATTATTTGCACAGTTTTGTAGGTTCCAATGTCAATTTTATTGCATTTTGAGAACAATGTGAGTGAGAAACTAAGAGCAATAAAACAATAGTTTTGCATCTTCTCCTATTTGTATGTCTGGATATTTGTTAATTTAATTACAGTGAATGCTTACTAGTACACTGAAAACAACACTAATTGAAACAAGATTGATACTAGTGAAACCACTAAAAACCATATTAGTTCATTCAACAAGATTGATACTAGTTCATTCAACAAGATTGATACTAGTGAAACCACTAAAAACCATATTAGTTCATTCAACAAGATTGATACTAGTTCATTCAACAAGATTGATACTAGTGAAACCACTAAAAACCATATTAGTTCATTCAACAAGATTGATATCAGTAAAACAGACAAAACCTATATCAGTTCATTCTACAAAAGGAAAACTAATTGAATGTACATATTAACATTACTTTACACCAACAAATCTATGTTGTGTTCAATAAGCATAATCAAGATAGACTGATTGTACTTGATTGGTTTAGATGGAATATAGGTGGCAAGATCAAATTACGTTCATCCAATGAATTATTTTTTTGAGTGAAAGTCCCTAATATCTCGATATATACACCATTGTGCCACAATCATGACTTTACGCCAGCATTGATGGACAATACATTTGCTGTATGGTGGGTAAAAGGGCTGAAGTGCATAATGGACTTTTATTTAGACAACAAGTTTGCATCTTTCGGTCAATTAAGCTCAAAGTATAATTTACCACACTCCAATTTCTTTCGTTATATGCAACTTAGGCACTTTGTGAGGGAAAACATTCCCAATTTTGAATCCACTTGCGAGAGACACACTTTTTTAGAATTGCTCTCTGTTTCACCAGAAAGTAGGAAGCTTATTTCCAAATTTGTGAATTATTTCTCTAAAGATTCTGTATCTGCTAACTGTATTAAGAAGGCTTGGGAAAGGGAAATCAATGCTGTGTTGCCAGATAAACTATGGAAGACTGCACTCTCCCGTATTCATAGCTGTTCAATAAATAGCAGACATAGGTTAATTCAGTTCAAAGTGATTCACCGTTTTCATTATTCTAAAGTAAAGTTGCATACATTTTACCCCTCTGTGTCTCCAATTTGTGACAAATGTAAAACAAATGACGGTACATTGCTGCATCTATTTTGGGACTGTCCATTAATTTATCAGTTTTGGTCAGGAATTTTTTTTTTTTTTTTATCGGGTTTATCAAAGGACTCTCTCTCCTGACAGAGACTTGGCTATTTTTGGATCCTCAGAGGACTCCTCAATTCTCCCTTTACTCATTCAAACAGCTCTATTGATGGGTATGGCAAAAAAACTTATTCTCAAAGATTGGAAGACTCCAACTCCACCGTGCTTCAGAAACTGGTTGCATGAATTGGTCTCAGTTATCCACATGGAGAAATTGCGAGCCAATAATTTAAAATGTCAACATAAATGGGAAGAATCTTGGGGCCCCTTTTTGCAATATTTGGACTCAGTTTGACAGCATTTCTATTCATATATTGATTGTTTTGTTTTTCCTTTTCTCTGTTCTGTTGTTGAATACTCCCATTATGGACGGCTTGCATTTAACAATCACATGGACGATACTGTATGTAATGATATGTATGTTTTGCCCTTGACATGCAGCTTAGATAATTCTTTCTTAGTTACTTGTATCACTCCTCCTCAGGAGTAAATGTGTGTGCGTAAGTGTGCGAGTGCAGGCGCGTGGGTTTTCGGGTTGGGTTGTGTTTTTTTTTTATTTTTGTTTTATGTATGTGTTGTCATTAAAACTTGTAAATAAAAATAATATACAAAAAAAAATAAAAAAATATGCTGGAGTGAAAATACTATACTGTTCATGTAATGCTGACAGAACATAAGAAATGAAGCTTAATCAACACTAAATGAGAATTGTCAAGATTTATTTGAGAAAATATAAAGAATACAAATATGTTTGGAAAGAACTATTTAAGAGTTTCAAACATTTCAATCTACAGATATCTAAAATAACTCTGTATATTTTAGTTACTGTATATAGATATACTGAACTACATATACACGTAATATAAACAACACTGTACAGACATATGGCCCAGAGGGGGAAAGGCTGAGAAAATACAGCTTTGTAGAGAGCAGGTTTAGTTTGTTTGATAAATCCTTTTTCATCCTGTCGTCCTCCACAGCTGACAGGTTCTCATTAGAGGGGACTGTGGAGTCAGACTTCTGAATCTTTATGAAACTGTGATTTCTTCACTGTCGGACTCAGAAAACAAACACGTCACTGACTCCTCATCAACTGCTCACCTTGTTCACAGCTGGTTAGGGTCCAGAGTGGACAGAAAGTATCCCAACGTGCACAATATAAGAGCAGTGGGGCTTTCTCATTATATAAAAATACAACTGACAAGATCAAGTAGTTGTTAGTGTGTACCTGGGAATCTTTCAGTCCCAGTTTACTGGCCAGTTTCTTCCTGTCTGGTTTGCTGATGTATTTCAGTATTAACGAATAGCTTAGCGTGCTTATTACAGATATATCAGCATTGACGAACAGATAAGTGTGCTGCTTATCACAGATATACAGTATTGTGACAGCCTGGTCAATGTGATTCTCTGTCTTGGCCTGCCTGTTTGGCTCTTTCAGTTCCCCTGATTGCCTGGCCCCTCCCCTCTCATTAAGAGATTGGCGTCACCTGCTAGGAGCAGCTATACGCAGGGTAATTCAAAGATGGCTTCCCTCTCTCCCTCATGGAAGGAAGTTCCAGGCTCTAGGTTTGCTTACATTTAGTTATCCTTCATGTTAAAGGTATCTTAGGTTAGCACTATAGTTTCACAGCACCCACACCTCACTACTGACTACTGACTTTACACCCATATTGACTTTAATTTACTTGCTTACTTAAACTGTGTGAACTTCCCTTCTTTGTTATGCTCTTGGACGAGCTGGGCATAACAGTATTGACGAACAGATTAGCTTGATTATCACGGATATATCAGTATTGACGAACAGATTAGCGTGCTTATCACAGATATGTCAGTAATAACGAATAGCTTTCTTCTAACTTTTCAATTGTGTGCTTCTGTATAAACAGTCTCATGCTGGCGCAGGCATACTACTCATCCATCAGGTCCGAAGTTGCACGTCTTTAGGAAGTAATGAGCATTCGACTGGATAATTGAGATTTGGATACTACTGCATGAGTTGTGTGAGAGTTTGTAAGTGGGTGGTTGATGTCTGCTACTTTTTAATTTACTAGAACGTGTCATAATGACAAATGGCTGTTCAGTCGGTTTATTATAAAAATATACAGTCGGTTATAAAAAATATCCATGATATCCACTTTAAGGTGAGCTTTAAGTGTGAGGTTTGTCCCCGCAGATCGACGAGGTGTTGCTGCAGGAGGACAAAGCAGAAGTCATGTCAGGACACATCGATCAGTTCCTCATTGCTACCTCCATGCAGCTGAGGCTCATCTACGTCAGTCACTGGCTGGACAAGAAGGACTTCACCAAACTGTACAGCAGCGCAAAGCATAAGGGATGTCAAGAGCTTCTTATGTGTTCTCATCATTAGATATCTCCAGTTCTATATGTTCCCAACTAGATAAGATCCTTTTTAAATTCTTATGGAAAAATAAGCCCCATAAAATTAAAAAAATCTGTTTTTTCTAACCCTTTAGCTGAAGGTGGACTTAATGTTTTTACCTTTACAGTATTTAATCAAATTATAAAAATCAACTGGATTAAAAGATTTCTGAAGAATCCAGATAGTATATGGAATATTTTTCCCAATCACTTTTTCAGTAAATTCGGTGGTCTAAACTTTCTATTACTGTGTACTTGCTCTGTTGGAAAACTCCCTGTAAAACTAGCGAACTTTCATCAACAACTCTTATTATGTTGGGCTCTTTTTTTTAAACACAATTACTCTCCTCACAATTGTATCCTGTGGAACAACACGTACGTCTTACACAGAAACAAAACACTGTACTTACATGATTGGTTTGTAAATAACATAAATACTGTAAACCAACTCTTGAATGTAAATGGTGAATTATGAGGTTTTCACAGACAAATATAATGTTCAAATATCTCGTCGGGAGTTTGATATGGTTATCAGATCAATACCTAACAATATAGTGTCTTTAGCACAAAGCATATGTCTCGATGAACTATCCTTCAGTGAACTTCCCCCTACTGTTAATGGGGTTTCTGTATCTGATAAAAAGTGCACTAACGCTTTTATTAAAAATCATCTTGAGCATGTTGCTACTCCCATGTGTAAATATAGGTGGTTATATTTAAATAGAAAACAATGGAACATGATATTTCTGTTACCTCATAAATACATAATTCCTAATAAAATCAAGGAGTTTCTATTTAAGACTGTACTACCCTGTTAAAGATAAGATTTCCAAATTCTTTGAAACTGTTAGCAATAGATGCACTTTTTGTAATTGTGAAGGAGAGACTGTTGAACATGTTTTTGTAGATTGATTTCATGTTACTTCTTTTTGGTTCCATTTGGAGAGGAATCTCTCTAAACATTTCGAAAAGGATGTCGTGCTGACAAGAATTGAGATATTACTCATTGTCACCAATAACAGTTTTTTGGCAGATGATATTAAAGCTGCAGTATGCGAGATTGGAGCAAATATTATTTAAAAAAGTTATTTTTAGAAAGCGGCTGCTATATCGTGACAGTAGTACATGAAACAGGTAACCTGAAAAAAAAATCATGTTCCTCTGTGTCCTACTGTGTCCTCCGGTGCTCCTAACGGTATCTGAAGGATTTCACTTACCGGAGGAAAACAAGGTCCGCTGTCCAGCTGCCGTCTATGAGAGCCGCACACACACTTTAGTGGCCATTTTATTAGTGGAGGATTTCACCAAAATAGGTGGGGATCACTGTATCTGAACTTATTCTGATGATGGATGGAACGTGAATTAGTCCTTTGTGTTTTGTTCCCAGGAGGATCGCATCTCCAAGGCAAAGGTCAGTGACATTCTGACTGAGATCTTCACGAAGATCGACTCCATAGAGAACACTAAAGAGGTCAGCTCAGCTCCATTCTTAAAATCAATGTCTGCTGCACTTTAAAACTTGAAAGGAATGTTTCTATTAGAATTTGATTGACTTTTTTTTAAACTTCAGACAGAAATCAAAAGCAGTATTATGACCAAGGACTTGGAAAACATTCATTAATGTATCCAATCTTCTTGTCAGGGTTTGACGGAGTTGTACGAGTACAAACAGAAGTACTCGGATACAGACCCGGAGCCCTTCCTCAAAAACACGTCCCAGTTCTTCCAGAGCTACGTGGAGCGAGGCCTTCGTATGATCGAGTCTGAGAGAGAGGGCAAGGCTCGCATCCAGACCTCAGCAGGTACAACTGGGAGCTGTCACTGGGCACTTTGGTCAGAATGAAGTCAGCTGTGTGTAATATAACTATAAATGGTGCATGTCTCTGCAGTGATCCCTCAGCATGGCGTGGACTTCAGTCTGAGCAGCAACAATGAAAAGCTGAAACCAGCGGTTTACTACGAGAGACTCGAGTTCCTCTGACAGAGGCGAGGCCTGGAAACACCTCCAGGGTTGGTTCACTCACTCACTCACTCACTTACTCACTCACTCACTCACTCACTCACTAACTCACTCATCACTCAATCACTCAATCGCTCGCTCATTCACTCACTCACTCACTCACTCACTCACTCACACACTCACACACACACACAGCCTTCAGTCTAATGTATTTGAAGATAAAGTGTTGCTTTTCTTGATGTAGATCAGTCCCTGTGTACACTTAGTGTTTCTGTGTTTACAGTATTGCTGTATGTTAGGGATGCAGCGATCCAACTTTTTCTCCCCCGACACCAATTCTGAAAACCGATGCTGACAGGTGCTCTTTATTTCCCCAAAATGTAAAATCTGTAAAACTCTGTGGAAAACTGATCAGGAAATGTGTAGGCTAACTAACTACAGATAACCTCTTAACCAAAGACATATATACAAAAACGCCGCATTGAACGCTTCAGCCCGTTGCAGCGATACTTCAACGTGGACGCCATATTGGACCTGGCAAGACTGGCCTGTAACTCTATACAAGTGAACGGAGGAGCTGCCGTTTTTCTGGATTAAAAAGCACTATAAAGTCTACATTTCTCAACCGATTTCAACGAGTCGTTATTATATTAAAGGGTTTATGATCTACAAGGAGTAGAAAAATAATGTTTTGTCTCTAGTTACTTAGAATCTGGATAATTAAGCTATAATCGCTGCTAGATGCTCAGGAGATGAGTGTGTAACGGAGGCTTACATGAACTGAATTACTTATGTGATAGAAAATAATTAATTCATGAAATCAGACTTGTGACGTTATCGTACATTTCATGTTTTAAACGCAATATTATGTTACACATAACATAATATCTTTAAACTAACATTATCTTAACAATAATAGTATGTTATATACATACGTACGCTGACACATACATGCGTCTCCAACACGCCTGTTGATGTGCAGAACATAACTAGTCAAAACGACACATTTGATGTGCACAAAGGCACGGAGGGTTCTGTGGTTATTTTACAACAGTCTGACGCTGGTTGAATAAAATGCAATTGCAGCTTAGCAGTGACATCATCAGTCCAGATACTGTAGATCTAACAGATACCTGCTGTCTTCAGATGGCTGTAAAGAGAGTCACCAGAGTAAAGGAAAGGCCTTCAGTACAATACTATTGTCATGACAGACAGCTTTATTCTGTCTATCTGGCATTAATGTCATAATCGCTTGTTGAAAAATCAGCATTATCATGATGTCGAACAAATTAACTAAATTACATATACTACCGAATAGGCTAGAAATGATTGAAAAGCATCATAAACTACCAAACAGAATACAGTAAGTTAGTGATTTCAGTATTTTAAGTGAACTCAGGCTGATTAATCATCATTTTAGACTATGACGTCTGAAGGTTGGCAAACATGCTGATCAACCATACTTATTTATCATTGACCATGATTATTGACTTGACTTTTCATCTATAAATGCATCAAAATTGAGAATTTGACTGCTGAACTTTTTGAAAAAAGAAAAAAAAAATCGTTGGGGATTGAGGAGTGATGACCTCTGACCCCTGTGGTGGGTCAGAACGTCACAGAAGGCCTACTCACAAAATGCACTGACTTCACTGATACCAAATCTCTCTCCAAACTAAATTGAAAAGCTGACGGCCCCTCAATATGATCTGATCAATACAATACAATACAATAAAACTTTATTGTCCACCAGGGTGGAAATTTGTCTTCGGCTCACCAAACACAGAAAACAACAGACATTAAAAAGCAGACAGCAGTTAGTAAAAAACAGATACATAGACAGGTTATGTTACACATTAAAAACAGTTCATGTCAGTGTCTGTGGCTTAGATCTGCTCAGTCACATTGTTGAGTTAAGAATATTGATGGCATTTGGGATGAAGGACTTTTTAAACACATTTTAAGTTGCCAGAGGGACTCTATAGCGCCTAGGGTGACTGTACCAGGCAGGAAGGTGAAAGGTTAAAACACTCTCAACAATAATTTTGTACACTGTTTCTAAAATCTGCTGGCTGACACCGAGGCCACTAAGTTTCCTTAGAAAATAAAGTCACTGTGAGCATCTCTTGAAAATATACTCTGTATTTTCCGAGAAGCTCACCTGGGTGTCCAGGACTGTACCGAGGTATTTCAAGTTTTCCACAGTTTCAACATGTTGGCCATCAAGTGAAACTGGCTCTGTGATCAGATGTTGTTTTGTGCAGCACATGATTAATTCTTTCATCTTGGCCGCATTGATTTCTAGCTGGCTAGTGTGACACCATGTTTGAAGGGCTGTAGTGTGGGCCAGAAAGACAGCTTCACCTAGTGGGTCTGTTTCCTGTAAAAGGCCAACTAAGGCCATGTCATCCGCATACTTAAACAGTCTAAAATCTTTCTCATTGATCATAGATTCATTAGTAAAAAAGAGAGAATAGCACAGGGGAAAGAACACAGCCTTGTGGGCAGCCTGTGCTCACAGTGAACATGTCTGACGTGTTCTCCCTGACACAGACCCTCTGCGGGCAGCAGGAAAGAAAGTCTCTGATCCACAGAACTAACCTTGTGTTGATGTTGAGATCAATGAGCCTTTTCAGGAGAATATGCATCTTCATTGAGTTAAAAGCTGAGCTAAAATCCACAAATAAAACACTGGCATAACCTTTAGGATGCATAAGGTGTTTTGTGACTGTGTTAAGCAGAGTCAGCACAGCGTCGTCTGTGCCTCTGTCACTCTTATAAGGAAACTGTTGCGGATCTAGCATAGTCGCCACTGTGCTGGTCAGTTGGCTGGCAAGAACTCGTTCCATGGTTTTACACAATATGGAGGTTATTGCGATAGGCCGAAGATCATTTGGCTTACTTGCGCCTGGCTTTTCTGGCACAGGCCTAATTATTGAAATTTCCATGATTTTGGCACAGTGCATGTGTCTAGGAGGGACTGATATAACCTGGCAAAAACCCCTTTTAGTTGAGGAGCACAGTCTTTAAGAAGACAGGCTTTTAGGCTGTCTGGGCCAGTGGACTTGTTCGGCTTCAGTTTATAAAGACTTGCACAACATCATCCTCACTGATAACTGTGCAAATTTCCCCACTGTGGGACTAATAAAGGAATATCTTATCTTAACTATTGGTGTCTCTACAGGGAGATCTTTGAATATTTCATCACACTCCGTCTTGTCATCCATAGTGTCAAATCTACAGTAGAAATTGTTCAAGTCATTAACAAAGTTTTGACTGTTACATATAAGACTATCACCTTTTTTACTGAATCTGCCCATTAGTGTGTTTAGTCCCTCCCATGCCTGCTTTATGTTACCAGTTATGAATTTTCCCTCCATTTTATTTTTAAAATCAATACCACGTTGGCAGATTGATTTGTTGACTATGTAATGTCACAGGACTGATAAATTCCATAGGTTGTGTAGGCTACGTAATGTAATCAACAATGAACAACAGCTATGAAACTGAACATTAGCTTGATAATGTTGTAGAATGTGAAGTTATTTGGTAGCCTCCTCTGAAACGGTGAACAGTAATTTGGTAGCGTGAGGTGGGGCCTCTGCTGGAAAGGACCACTAAGGCGATTTCCACATATAATTAATTAGGCTTTTAATTCATGCTGCAAAACTAAATGGTACATCACAAAAAAAAAAAAAAAAAAATACAATACATTATCTTAATCGGAATTTTCCAGGCTCTGCATTGCCCATGCCTGGAGAAATAACAAAAAGGATTGTGTACCTTTGTGTCTTTTGATAGCTAGATCATAGAGCATTGTGAACATATTCACTGCTTAATAACTGTGAAATAATCTTATTCAAATAAGCTATAGTAGCCTTCTATCATCCTTTCTATGTATCTGGCTCCAACTGGACTCCTGTCTGGAGCATGGGAGCATGAAATAGGCTACTGGCCCTATGGTACACTCTACTGGGTGAAAACGGAACTACAACTACTCGGCTACAGCCTTCCTAGAGGAGTGCAAGGGATAAGGTGGAAGTGTCAGGTGTGTTGAAAGGAGTAGCCACATAGTGCTTCGCACCTGCTGAAAAAAAAACAGCCCGTAGTAAGGGTGTGAGAGAGAGAAGTGTCAATTACGTGAGAGTTCTGTATAACATCTGTAGAAACCCTCCCTGTAATTTATGACACACTTTTTGGATAAAAGACATTCGTGTGTTAATGAAAAGAACAAAACAAAAAATATCTATTTATGTAGCTATATACAGTATGTGTTTATTTGTGTATTTATTTAGCCTATTTATCTTCTTCCGTTACCCCGATCCTGTGCTTAAATGGTCTGGGTATCATCGGATAATCCGTAATTCATTTGGAATTCAAAAAACGAAAAAACTCTTTTTTCTTTTTTCAAAAAACGAAAAAACGGCCGTTGTTTCTTTTTTGGTTTCTGAATCAAAAAACAAAAAACAAATCGTTTTTGGTTTTTGCTAATTCCTTTTATCATTATTAATTTTTGGCTGGACCACAGAGGGCCAGCCTTACAAACGCAAAAGTCTGTCACTGAGTGACTGAGTGAGTGAGTGACTGAGGGATGAAGTTACAGGATTGGTCGGCCGACTGTTGGAGTTTCCCCATTGGTCGTTGCTCTTTCAAAATGAAAAGGCGGAGAACAGTTCTGTGTTTAGTGTTCTGGGGAGCGTGTTAGCGGTTCAATGTAACATTACACAGAGCTGTTGTTGTGCATGTGCTATTGTTTATGTTAGTTTAAGTTATGTTATGTTATGCTTCGTATTGTGTTACCGTGCATTCACACCAAGCACAAAGCAAATTGCACTGACTATCTAGCAAGCCGCACGTCGCTACTGCGGTATGAACCCAGAATAAACAGATTGTGCTGTGATTTAATTGCAATAAACGGATCAAAATGATGCCGAAATAAAGACATTATGATGTCGATTTGTAAAAAGACTGAATTCATGCTTTGTCAAGTCTGTCCGCAACACAACAAGCTAACAACTTTTAAAGGGGCTATATGTAAGAATCAGAAATTGCTTGTTCACAGCGACACCTGTGGCCGCAATGTCAACGAAAGTCAGCGTCCTGTTGCTCGCGCTCGCGCTTGTGCTCGCGCTACATTGACATGAACGAGCACCGGTCTAAACAGTGAGGCGACACACGTCAGCTAACACACAATATCACTCTATATTTCACCTGCTTGGCAGTAATGTTAGCTGACCAGACGAAGGTCTCTCCATGGATCAATGCTGATCCTAGTGTTGTCTTTTCCTGCTTCAACCTGCCGACCGCGGAGGGAACGGGGGGGAGACAGCGACACCCGGTCGGGACGATAACGTAACTCGCTGCGGAGCCCCGTCACTTCACAAGACACGGGAAACCTCTGTTGGTCTGGAGGAGCGGCAGCATTTATTTCTGCAAAAACGTCCACTGCACATTCACTAGATATTCTCAAAGCTAAACTAACTCTTCTGCAGTGTGCGCACGTGCACGTGGAGTTGGAGCGAGCCGAGCGAGTGAGAACGAGCGCTGTGTGCAAGCAGGCAGCAGGAGCAGAGCTGCTGCGCGCTCGCGTACCCACACGCGAGCGCGCATGGGAATCCGACCCGTTAAGATTGCGTGATAAGTTACAAATAGTCCCTTTAAAATGCTTGTTTTCTGAACGGAGTTCGGATCGATCAATGCCAGGCTATGATAACATTGTAGCTGCTCCATCAACATTCAACATAACGTCATCTAGGCATAAATACGGCAGCGACGTTGTTGTAAACGGATCAAAAGTGTGCCGAAATAACTACATAATGATGCTGATTAGTAAAAAGTCCGAATTCATGCTTTGTCGGGTCTGTCCGCAAGATGACAAGCAAACAACTTTTAAAATGCTTGTTTTCTGAGTGGAGTTCGGATCGATCAGTGCCAGGCTACGCTAACATTGTAGCTGCTCCATTCACACTCCATCTAGGAATAAATACGGCAGCAACAACGTCAGTGATGACAGCGGGAATATCTCAACGCTGATAAACTTTCGCTTAGTATGTATATATTATGATGTGAATGGGCTGATTAACTGGGGGAAAGTGTGGGGTGACTGGGCTGATTAACTGGAGTGACAACAGGTGTGCCTGATTGCGGGCGCGAGAGGCTCGGAGTGGAGAGACAAAAGGCAGTCGAAACAGGGGAGTCGAGGTTGGAGCATCTGTTTACGGCGGCTCTGCACTCTGCGGGCGGGAGGGTATAGTTCGTAGCTGTTTAGAGCTGCCAGGGATGAAGACAGCCAGAACAGGGGGTTAGTTGTTCCAGTGTGAGGAGGGGAGGTTTGTTGCCTCCTGTAGATAGTCAGGGCCGCCATCGCTCCCCGTGCTGGCCCACGAAAATTTTATAAGTGTTTTACTAGAGTGGGGAGGGAGAGAACCTGGAGAGATAAACTACGACCCTGAGTAGAAAGCTCTTACCTTAAATTGGTGACGTGTGGATTGCAGTGATTGTGCTGTGTGGGTTGATCAGTGTTAGGTTGATGAGCCTCCAGTAGAAGGTGATAGCGTGCCGTGTCCGCGTGGTGTGCCTTAAGCTAGAAGTGTAGCCCTGTGTGAACTGTGTGATGTCACATATTAGTGAGAGCTTTTGATGTTCGGTGGACGTGCAGGTCTCCTGGTGTATCCCTCCTCCCTTTTTATGAATTGTGGGGTTTTCTATAATAAAGATTGACTGTATTTGTATTTCTGTGTTTATTTGAAGGTTCTGACTTAGTGGCAGTGTTTTCCTGCCACATCTGAACAAAACCCATATTTATTACAATATTGTTACATACCACTTATATGATGAATGCTATTGATGCACATGCTTTAATAAAAAATCTGAAATACTTTTAACCTTGCATACTGTAGCCTATGTCATGCTAATGCCATTTCACCTTGTATAAAATGTATAATACTGACTAGTAAATGTTACCATTTACATTACTGAATGTCATTTGCTTCATTATAAGTTGTCTTTCAATCAAACATTAAGATATTAGTGGAAAAAACTGTTCACAAAACATTATAGACATGACCACTGACTATTTGTGTATTTCACATAAGGTCCAGCCATATACTCGGTCTAAAGTGTTTCCAGACCATCAGAGACTCAGGGAACTTTGATCCTGCAGCTGTCAGAGAGGCTGGGGGCTTTGTGAGGATGCTTGAAGACGAGGCTTTCTGTTTTTTCCTTACATTGTTCCACAAGATCATGCAAAACTTTGACATGCTTTTCAACCTGGAACAGTGGTGTCAGAACAACCACCTCTCCCTGAACGTCTCAAAGACTAAGGAGGTCATCGTGGATTACAGGAGGGGGGGGGGGGGGGTCGCACTCACCCCCCAGTCACCATCAACGGCACAGCGGTGGAGAGGGTGGACACCTTTAAATACCTGGGTGTCAACATCCACAAGGACTTGACATGGGCCACCCACACCACCGCTGTAGTCAGGAAGGCTCAACAGAGACTGTACGCTCTGAGGCGCCTAAGGACCTTTGGACTTAAACCACGAATCCTCAGGGACTTTTACCGAGGCACCATAGAGAGCCCCCTGACAGACTGCTTCACCACCTGGTACGGCAGCTGCACCGACGTGGACCATAAGGCGCTGGGAAGGGTGGTGCGCCCGGCCCAGCACATCACCGGGTGCGAGCTGCCCAGCCTGCAGGAGCTGTACACCCAGCGGTGCCTCAGGAAGTCCCTGAGGGTCATTAAGGACACCACACACCCCCACAACAGCCTGTTCTCCCTCCTGCCCTCTGGCAGAAGATACAGGACCCCAGGACTCACACCAGCAGACTGAGGAACAGTTTCTTCCCCCAGGCCATCAGACTCTTAAACCGATAAATCAGCCCCCCCAAACACCCTCTCTCTCACTATGTGCAATAAATAAGTGCAATAAAATAAAAAAGTGCAATACTTCAATGCATACCTCTGTGCAATATAAAAAACAAAAATGCCTGTGCAATACTTGTATATATTTACCATACACCAAGTATTTCCTTTATTATTATACTGCATATTATTGTAAATACACTATTATTTTTATTTTTTACTTTATTTTATTATTTTGCTACTTAACCTACTGTTTTCTTTTCTAAATGGAGCTTCCCAGCAAAAAGTATTTCACACGATCGTACCTGTATAACCGGCGTGACAATAAACATCTTGAATCTTGAATCTTGACCAGCTGCAGAAGAGGAACGTCGACCCCGTCTTCATCAGAGCACTGGTCCAGAGGTTCACAGACAGCATGCAAACGATCAGGTAAATAACTCCCAGATATTTACTATTTGCTGATAAAGCTGTTGTTAGAAAGATGAGTTGCTCACTTCCTACAGTCTGTAAAAGCCTAAATGTGCCTTGTCATCAAAGTGAATGATTATCATAGAGCTCATCGCAATAATATTTGTTTAGAATTTTAAAAAGGAAAGAGACAATCAGATTGGATAATAATGCAGGTGAGGTAGTTATTGTTATTCAGACAATACCCAGGCTAAATGCACAGCAGAATAAAATTACATTGCATCTGGCTCATGAATATATTTTAAAAATGCTAAACTGACTAAAGTTTAAAAAAAGTGAATTATATAAACATACTGTAAGCAACAAAGAGTAAATTGCATACAGTTGATAGAATTGCACATTAAGGAGTTTGATGGCTTTATTTTTTGAAACAGGGCCTCCATTTCCTCTCTGTGTGAGGACAGTGCACCTGACCAGCAGCACCAGCCCATGAAGCGACGAAGGATGCTTCCAGCAGGAGAACAACAGAGGCTAGCTACAGAGGTAAGCTGTGATGTGTCAGTGTTTTCCCTTAGAATTTTTTTCAGGCCTAGTGGTATGTAGAAAAAAAAAACTATACAGACACACAGGATGGCATTTGTCACAGCTGATTTCGGTCGAATGATGCTGCAGGCAGTCTGCAATTTTTATATTTGCATTCATATTTTTGTTCTCTCAGTAGATCCCAGGTTTAAGACAGAGCAGTCACAGGAAGCATGATGATTTTTTTGTCATCCAAACACAGGAAAGAAATTCAGTGTATAAGGCATCCTCACATGTAACAGCGAATATGTGGTTAATTTATTGCAATGCCCCTGTAAACCTTGTATTCTTGGAGATACCAATAGGGAGTTAAAGATCAGGAGAAGTAAACATACTGTAAAGTACAATTAGGAATAATGGTGTTAAAAACTTAATAGTCACATACTGGACTTGGAAATATGCATGTGTTCAGAATCACTTTCATCAAAATAGCTTTATTGCAAATTGTAGCTGATGATATATCTTCTACGGGTATGTGATAGCATCCTGATGCATGCCAAGGAGCGGTTCTCCTTCACCCAGCACCTCATCAGCGCAACACTGTTGCATGGAGAGTTGTTCCCACAACACAGTGTGAAGTTCCCTGACACAGCACTTGAAACAACAGTGGAGGCGTACCCCATCTTGAACAAGGCCAAGCTCAAAACAGAGCTGTGCCTCATCTATGAGAACAGCGAGTTCAAGGCTTGCAGTGATGCGGTGCCTCTGCACCAGTTCTTCATGGAGAACAACCTTCAGAGCACTTTCACAGAGACTGTCAGTCTTCTCAAGATCCTCATCACCACACCCCCATGACAACAGCTGAATCTGAGAGGTGCTTCTCCACTTTGAAGAGGATCAAGACCTTCCTGAGAAACACCATGACACAGGATCGCCTTAATGATTTGGCCATGCTCTCCATGGAGAAGAAACTCGTCAGAGACATTCCTGACTTTAATAAGAAGGTCATTGAGAAGTTTGCCACTCAGAAGGAGAGAAGAGCAAAATTCCTCTACAAATAAACTGTCAAAAACATGCAGGCTTTCTCACCACATTGACTTTTCTTGTACATAGTTATCCTCAGTCTCATTTGCTTTAATTGGTCATGGAGGCATCACAATTTAATTGAGACCGGTAAATTAATTGTACTGTTCTTGTTAACTGTGTTTTATATAGTATTAATATTTGTGGATGTGTTGTGGTTGTGCCTTTTGAGTAAGGTGAGAGAGTTTTGAAGCAGAAGTTTTGCTGGAATTTACTATCTCTACACCTCAGAGCACTAGAGTCCATGTTTATGTACATTCTGAACAGCTTCAGGACTTAACAGCAGTATTCCCAATTGCACTTCATGTTTACTTCCCCTGATCTTTACCTCACTATTGATTTACCAAACAAAGCAAGGTCAACAGGGGCATCAAATTAAGTAAACATTTCTATTACATGTTATATTGTTATATTATATTATTATTGTATTACATGTTTATTGTATTATAGTACATGCAGTGGTGGAAGAAGTACTCAGATCTTTTCAGTAAAATTAGCAATACTACCATGTAGAAATACTCTGTTACAAGTAAGAGTCCTCAATTCAAAAGTAAAAGTGCAACAATATTAGCATCTGAATACTTGAAGTACCAAACATAAAAGTACTCATTCTGCAGAATAATGTATAGTATTGTATTCTAATTGATGCCTTACTGTTGTTCTTCTTTAATGTTGCAGCTGGTAAAGGTGGAGCTCATTTTAATGACCATATACTGCTGGGTAGTTTAATCTATAATATTACATAATTTATTAGTTGATTATATTTTGTATTAATAATCTGAATCTGTAAAGTAACTAAAGTTGTCAGATAAATGTAGTGATGTAAAAAGTACAATATTTACCTCTGATACTGTTGTTTTTCAAAGCATTATTTACTCTTCCTGTTGGAATAAAATAACTGTTAATTATTTAACTGCAAAGTAGTAATGTGTTTTTGATACCTTCACCTTTTTTTGCATTAAATCATACCGGGATGTTTGCTGTAATTGATTGGATGTGGCACAGCCCTACCTAGAAAAATTTCCACCAGCCGCCACTGCACGAATGTCTTTTATCCAAATAGTGTGTGATAAACTACAGGGAGGGTCTCTACAGATGTTAGACAGAACTCTCACTTAATTGACACTTTTCTCTCTCACACCCTTACTACGGGCTGTTTTTTTTATGTCGGCAGGTGCGAAGCACTATGTGGCTACTCCTTTCAACACACCTGACACTTCCACCTTATCCCTTGCACTCCTCTAGGAAGGCTGTAGCCGAGTAGTTGTAGTTCCGTTTTCACCCAGTAGACTGTACCATAGGACCAGTAGCCTATTTCATGCTCCCGGGCTCCAGACTGGAGTCCAGTTTGAGCCAGATACATAGAAAGGATGATAGAAGGCTACTGTAGCTTATCTGAATAAGATTATTTCACAATTATTAAGCAGTGAATATGTTCACAATGCTCTATGATCTAGCTCTCAAAAGACACAGAGGTACACAATCCTTTTTGTTATTTCTCCAGGCATGGGCAATGCAGAGCCTGGCAAATTCCGATGAAGATAATGTATTGTATTTTTTTAATGATTTTTTGTGATGTACTATTTAGTTTTGCAGTATAAATTAAATGCCTAATTAATTATATCTGGAAATCGCCTTTGTGGTCCTTTCCAGCAGAGGTCCCCACCTCACGCTACCAAATTATTGTTCACCGTTTCAGAGTAGGCTACCAAATAACTTCACATTCTACAGTACAACATTATCAAGCTAATGTTCAGTTTCATAGCTGTTGTTCATTGTTGACTACATTACATAGCCAACACAACCTGTGGAATTTATCAGTCCTGTGACAAATCAATCTGCCAACGTGGTATTGATCATATCATATTTAGGGGCCGTCAGCTTTTCAATTTAGTTTGGAGGGAGATTAGGTATCAGTGAAGTCAGTGCATTTTATGAGTAGGCCTTCTGTGATGTTACCCATCGCAGGGGTCAGAGGTCATCACTCCTCAACCCCTTAGGATTTCTTTTTTTTTTTTTTTTTTTTAAATCCAAACTGGCTGAAGAAAGGATGGGAGCTATCTGCCAGGATACTCCTCGCTTTCTTCCTCGTCCTTTCTGTAAAAAGTTGAGTCAAGGGCTTTTGGGCTTTACCAACTATTTTGCCTGCCATTGACACAATCCTAGACAGTTTATTCTTATATCTACAGTTTAGGTGACCGTACCAGGCATGTTTGAAGGGCTGTAGTGTGGGTCTGTTTCCTGTAAAAGGCCAACTAAGGCCATGTCATCCGCATACTTAAACAGTCTAAAATGTTTCTCATTGATCATAAATTCATTAGTAAAAAGAGAGAATAGCACAGGGGAAAGAACACAGCCTTGTGGGCAGCCTGTGCTCACAGTGAACATGTCTGACATGTTCTCCCTGACACAGACCCTCTGCGGGCGGCAGGAAAGAAAGTCTCTGATCCACAGAACTAACCTTGTGTTGATGTTGAGATCAATGAGCCTTTTCATGAGAATATGCATCTTCATTGAGTTAAAAGCTGAGCTAAAATCCACAAATAAAACACTGGCATTACCTTTAGGATGTATAAGGTGTTTTGTGACTGTGTTAAGCAGAGTCAGCACGGCGTCGTCTGTGCCTCTGTCGCTCTTATAAGCAAACTGTTGCGGATCTAGCATAGTCGCCATTGTGCTGGTCAGGTGGCTGGCAAGAACTCGTTCCATGGTTTTACACAATATGGAGGTTATTGCGATAGGCCGAAGACCATTTGGCTTACTTGCGCCTGGCTTTTTTGGCACAGGCCTAATTATTGAGAATTTCCATGATTTTGGCACAGTGCATGTGTCTAGGAGGGACTGATATAACCTGGCAAAAAAAACTTTTAGTTGAGGAGCACAGTCTTTAAGAAGACGGGCTTTTAGGCAGTGTGGGCCAGTGTGCTTTTGATGACCTATGAATTTGTAAATGGGTACTCCCCTTCCTACTTGTCTGATCTACTTAAATCTTATACTCCAACCAGGACTCTCCGCTCTCAGAATACAGGGCTCCTGTCTGTCCCCAGAGTGAAAAAGAAGTCAGCAGGCGAAAGGGCCTTTTCTTATCGAGCCCCTTTCCTCTGGAATAACCTCCCTATAGACATCAGACAGTCTGACTCTGTGGAGGTCTTTAAATCCAAACTCAAAACCCATCTTTTTGCCCTAACTTTCAATTAGTTAGCTGGTGGGTCGGTCTCAGTCTCAATTTATTATTTCAGCCTAGCAGTCCTGCCGACGAGAACATTATTCATTTTAAGCCGCTGCCTCTCTATAACCCTCTGTTGTTTATGTCCCACAAGCACTGCTGTGTGCCTCGCTCTCTCTCTCTCTCTCCCCTCTCTCTTTGAATCAGGCTTCTCCGTGATGGACCATCAGTCGCTCTGTGACGTTGCTCTGACTCTCTGGTGGTACATGGTAGAGAGGAGGTCGTGTTGCTCGGGCTCTATCTATCGTGATGTGGAGAGGAGGTCGTGTTGCTCTGGCTCTATCGATCTGGCGTGGAGAGGAGGTTGTGTTGCTCATGTTCTACCTGTATGGCGTTGAGAGGAGGTTACGTAGCTAAGGCTCTATCTGATTGGCGTAGAGAGGAGGTTGTGCTGCTCTGGCTCTACCGGTTTTGACGTCAAGAGGAGGTCGTGTTGCTCTGGCTCTATCTGTTTGGCGTCGCCTGGAAGCTGCTTGACAACCTCCTGGATCCACCTTCTCACATATATTCACATTATATGTATTCATTTTTGTCATGAATTGTCTATGTTGTGTTTTCATTATGTTGTTACTCTGTACACAAGACATCTATTGCACGTCTGTCCATCCTGGAAGGGGGATCCCTCCTCTGCCGCTCTTCCTGAGGTTTCTTCCATTTTTTCTCCCTGTTAAAAGTGTTTTTTTGTGGTTAAGTTTTTCCTTAGCCGATGTGAGGGTTGCACTCTCAAGGACAGAGGGTGTTGTATCCTGTACAGATTGTAAAGCCCCCCGAGGCAAATTTGTGATTTGTGATTTTGGGCTATACAAATAAAATTGATTTGATTTGATTTGATTTGGGCAAGTGGACTTGTTCGGCTTCAGTTTATAAAGACAGCAACATCATCCTCACTGATAACTATTGTTGTCTCTACAGGGAGATCTTTGCATATTTCATCACACTCTGTCTTGCCATCCATAGTGTCAAATCTACAGTAGAAATTGTTCAAGTCATTAACAAAGTTTTGACTGTTACATATAAGACTATCACCTTTTTTACTGAATCTGCCCATTAGTGTGTTTAGTCCCTCCCATGCCTGCTTTATGTTACCAGTTATGAATTTTCCCTCCATTTTACTTTTAAAATCAATACCACGTTGGCAGATTGATTTGTTGACTATGTAATGTCACAGGACTGATAAATTAAAAAGGTTGTGTAGGCTACGTAATGTAGTCAACAGTGAACAACAGCTATGAAACTGAACATTAGCTTGATAATGTTGTACTGTAGAATGTGAAGTCATTTGGTAGCCTCCTCTGAAACAGTGAACAGTAATTTGGTAGCGTGAGGTGGAAAAGACCACAAAGGCGATTTCCACATATAATTAATTAGGCTTTTAATTCATGCTGCAAAACTAAATGGTACATCACAAAAAAAAAAAAATACAATACCTTATCTTAATTGGAGTTAGCCAGGCTCTGCATTGTCCATGCCTGGAGAAATAACAAAAAGGATTGTGTACCTTTGTTTCTTTTGAGAGCTAGATCATAGAGCATTGTGAACATATTCACTGCTTAATAACTGTGAAATAATCTTATTCAAATAAGCTATAGTAGCCTTCTATCATCCTTTCTATGTATCTGGCTCAAACTGGACTCCTGTCTGGAGCATGGGAGCATGAAATAGGCTACTGGTCCTATGGTACACTCTACTGGGTGAAAACAGAACTACAAGTACTCGGCTACAGCCTTCCTAGAGGAGTGCAAGGGATAAGGTGGAAGTGTTAGGTGTGTCGAAAGGAGTAGACACATAGTGCTTCGCACCTGCCAACATGAAACAAAACAGCCCATAGTAAGGGTGTTAGAGAGAAAAGTGTCAATTACTTGAGAGTTCTGTATAACATCTGTAGAGACCCTCCCTGTAGTTTATCACACACTTTTTGGATAAAAGACATTCATGTGTTAATGAAAAGAACAAAACAAAAAAATATCTATTTATGTAGCTATGTACAGTATGTATTTATTTGTGTATTTATTTAGCCTATTTATCTTCTACCGTTACCGCTTAAATAATGTTACACTTTTATAGAATGACCAAACTATCTTCTTGGCTGTTATTTTGACATGTTTGTCTTTTACTTTCGGGTCACGTGACTGCCGTTCTTTCTTTTTCGATTCAAAAGAAAAAATGACAGAAAGAAACTCGCAAAAAACAAAAATGGATCGTTTTTTGAATTTGTTTTTTTCGTTTTTCGTTTGGAAACAAAAAACGAACAGACCACCACGTGATTTCGTTTTTGGTTTTTGGTTTAAAACGAAAAAACAAAAAACCACGTGACTCCTGTTCTTCAATCAAAAATGAATAATGATAAAAGGAATTAGCAAAAAACAAAAAAAAAAAACGTTTTTTCGTTTTTGAATTCCAAATGAATTACGGATTATCCGACGGTCCATACCCAGACCCCAGGCCTTTACTACGAAGCGAGTTCAACATACCCAGGGTATCTTCTCCTTATCTGGCTTAACTAAGCCTAACAACCGAGATCCCGCTAAACTGTCCTACGACGGTGGTTATCAACTCGGTAAATCAACCCAGGGTTTCTCAATCTGGTTAAGAGCGCGTTCACATGAACGGGGCGGTGTTTGCAGCATGTGACCAATCATGGACATGGACAAGTCTACAGACTTGCAGACAGACAGGCAGAGCGGCACATTTTATAAAGGAAGAGCGAATTATATTAGACAAATACGAAGAAGTTAAACACTTAATCCAGGCTATAAGTAACTAACACAGTCGAAGCTCCCAAATGCAGGAAGGACAGCTGGCAAAAGAAAAAAACTCCCGATGTCTGAATGCGTAAATTAAAGGTGGGGTCGACGATCTTGGAGAGCTAGCATAAATTGAAAGTAGCATCGCCTCAGGAGCTCCGTCTAATCCCACCCTCTCCCCTCGAAACTCCTTCCAAGGCAACGCCCCCCCACACACATGCACGAGCACCGCCGCATCGTAACTACGTCACAGACACAGAGCGGAGAGAGGACCTCAACTCAACAACACTACCTCATGTCTCATTCAGCGGTAAGAAAACACCTAATATTATCATAATAAATGTTTAAAAACAAGCATAGCTACTGTTATAGTACTCACAGCTGTCAAGCTAGCATGTTAGCATTATCCAGAGGCCTGTTTCACCAAACCAAGATAAGGATTAAATGTTTTCAGAATCATCTTGTAGTGTATTGTTTAGCTGTAAAATGAGAAAGTTTGTGACGCGGCCGCCATTGTAAAATCTGTTGAAGGAAGCCAAGTTCTGGTCACATGACCGGAGCACAGCCAATAGGAACGCTCTGTCTCTCTGAAATGACCTGTGATTCGTCAAAGTCTGCTGTCACGGGCTAGCTTTTTCTAAAGCCTGAAAATAGAGCCATGACGAGGAGCAAAATTCGAGTTTTCTCTCAGACCATTTGAATTACAATATGCTGAAAGGTTATTATGGAATTTTTTCCAAATTATGCCAAAAAATTGTTGCCTACTGCCACTTTAACTGAATAAATACCACCATTCAGTTCAGTACTGTTATTTTAACCTTGTGATCATCATTAATTTTCATTTTTATAATCATTCATGTGATGGATTAGTCATTAGTCATTATTACGGTTATATTGTGTTTATGAAGACTGCTGTTCATATTGTTGTTAGAGGTTTGATGAATATATTATTGATGAGAAATGGCTGATAAAGTTGACTGGAGTAACTATATAGTGTTTCTGTATATTCATGAAACAACAGGGAGAGGACACCACAATGCTTTTTGACCTTTTATTTTTCTTGGATCACTTGTCTGCTGGGGGAGACAGAAATAACAATGATTAATACATTGTGTTACTGTGTATACTTACAGTGTACATTGAAATGATCACTTACTTCTCTTTCTAATCCCCTGAGTAGGTATTGTTAAGTGTGTGCTGCACAGACATCTGACAGATTGTGAATTCTGTAAAACACATTCAGTTCTTAATTCTGCATGGTGTGTGGATGTCCTACACTCACTACGATGCCAGGCTGCTCTCAGCCTGTACAGTATCTGGGTCCTGTTAAAATGATGTTTTCTATGAGCACCACATCACTGACTTCTTATCCATTATGGACTAAATAAGTATTTCCACTAGACTGACATGTAGGCTGCATCTAGCCTTCTTTCTTTCTTTCTTTCTTTCTTTCTTTCTATATAAATAATGGTCGTAATAGGGCACACCATGCACAATTCCTGCTGTGCTGATTAATGTGTTTTAAAGAATTCACAAACTGTCAGATGTCTGTAGGCATACAGCACACACTTAAAAAAGCAAATATAGTTTGCAGAGGTGCAAATATCAATGAATAAAGTGATTTATTTAAAAAGAGTCGACATTTATAACCACAAAAAACCCTGCAGTACTTGGACCTGGATATGGAGATAAAAAAAAAAAACATTGAGGAAATTAGAAAGAGAAGTAAGTGATCGTTCCAGTGCACACTGTATGCATGTATGCTACATAATGTGTTAATCATTGTATTTATATATATGTATATATATACATATATATATATATAATATATATATATATATATAATATATATATATATACATATATATATATATATATATATATACATATATACATATGGTATCGTCGTATTCTATCATTGTGGATTAATGGTTGTAATTAATCTTCATGGTAAATTTCCTAAATAATATATTAAATTCCACCTCCCACTTTTAAGGCGAAGTAACACTAAACTCCTTCAATGGTTTAATTATGTTTCAGTTAACAGCAGTGGTGAGTGAATGTAACGTTATAGGCTATTTTTAGACTACTTACGCGTTGAGTCGCTCCGCTATCATCTGCCACTTTGTTTTCTTGCTGTTTTATTACAGCGGCCGACGGCCGTGTCTCCTTTTCTACATATTATATGTTTTACTTCCTCCTAATCTTCCATTCAAAGCTGATTCTCGCTGGGTTTAATACGCGGAACACGTTTACTTCATTTCAGCATCAGTAAATCTGTGATCGACCTCCTGGTCTAGTGAGGAAAGCAGTGAACGCGCATCTATCAGAATTACTTACACCTGGTTCAACCTATTCGCTCCTCCTCAGCCTGGCTTAGCCTTCGTGAAACCAATCAAGCCAGGATGAATTGACTAGACTAGGTCAAGCCTCGTCTTCTCTCTTATCCCGGATATCTTTATTCTGCTTTGGTGAAACAGACCGATAACAGATATTATTATCTAAAAATGTGTCAACAACATTTAGCGATACAACACACAAGGGGAGTTTTTCCTTGCCTAACAATGCAATGCTAATGGCGGACCTCTTGCAGTAGGGGCCGAGGAGTACGGGCTAGACCTGAGGGCTGTACTACGAAGCAGGATTTGGCGTTATCGAGGTAACTTCAGGGTTAACTCTGGGTTTTCCGTCCTACGAAGGCGGATCACTTCGTACCGGGGTAGATCGCCATGGTAACTTATGCTGAACGGCTAACCTGCTCCGGAACAGGTTATGTTCCAGATTAGAGATCAACTCGTACTGTTCAACTGTATTACTTTTAGTCTGGATTAAGTGTTTAACTTCTTCGTATTTGTCTAATATAGTTTGCTCTTCCTTTGTAAAATGTGCTGCTCTGCCTGTCTGTCTGCTGACAGTAGACTTATCCATGTTAGTGATTGGTCAGATGCTGCAAACACCGCCCCGTTCATGTGAGTGCTCACAGCCAGACTGAGAAACCCTGGGTTGTTTTACCGAGTTGATAACTACCTTCGTAGGACCGCTTAGCCGGATCTCGTTTGTTAGGGTTAAGCCAGATAATGAGAAGATACCCTGGGTATGTTGAACTCGCTTCGTAGTACAAGCCTCTGCTCTATATAAAAAGCGTCTCGAGATAACTTCTGTTATGATTTGACGCTATATAAAAATAAATTGAATTGAAATGAACACGTTAATTCTATTACCACATTTGACACATTGACAAACGTGAATTTTGGATAGGACCCATTACATATCATTCATTGTTTTGCTTGTCAGAGCTCCGACGATGAACGCCTTTGTGGCTCAGACCCTGACTACAGTCCGGAGCCAAGCACGTCGTCGGGTCAGAGGGGACAGGCCCGAGGTCGAGCAAGAGGGCAGGCAGCGAGTAGGGGCCGAGGAAGTAGAGGCAGAAGACGGGGCAGTGGACGAGGAGCACGTGGAGCAATAAACCTGGGAGAAGACGACCTACAGCGAGTCAAGAATCTGCAAGCTCTAACGATTGCAGATGAGCAGGTATCTACAATTGGACATTTATTTTCTGACATCAACCTTACCACTAACTTTGTATAAAGACCTGGCATATACCGTGGACACACAATACCTCTTAGAGTAGTTGTTTTAATTGTATGAAGCACTTTGTGTTACATTTTGTTTGTATGAAAAGTGCTATACAAATACAGTCCGATTGATTGATTGATAGAGGACAACAAAGCTCTGTTCAATAAAAATATATAATCATCTTTATCATCTATTGCTTTACAGGCCAGAATTGCAAGACTCAACTTGGAGGAGTCCCATCAACTGCTGCAGCTCTGCCTGACACGTGACCCAGCATGATGTTTGACCTTTTAGAGATGACATCAGCAGATGCTCCTCCATCGGGTCCTCAGGTCACTGATAAACCTACTTGGTGTGACTTGGTGTCTGCAACAACTGCAGAGAAATGCCCACATACATAGAGCGCAAGTGCTGTGGGCAACAACCTGACTCCTGCATTGCTTTGCTGCCACACATTGAAGCCTATATTTTGCAGGAGAGGCACCTGCGCCTTGCAAGAAGAATCTGGAATGATGTCCGTGCATTAGATGATCTTCCAGAGCCAGGGGAGAGCAACAAACAATTTCGCTACGCAGCATACCGCCAATTTGTTGTGTGGCAATATGGGTCACTGGGAGCTGGGCACAGAGTAGTGATACCTAGTTGCTGTGTGTGGAATATAAGAGACCACTTCCCAGATCCACATGGACAATACAAAGGTTTCATTACTAGTAGGGTGCAATAACTCAATACACTTTAATTTTTCTTGTTCTTCTTGTTTGCTGTGATGTTTAAACCATAGTGCAGTATATAACATTGGAGCCTTGCAGTGTGCAAGCTGTTTATTTATGTTATTTACTCTTTACTATATTTCCTTTTTTTTTCCTTTTTATTTATTCCCAGGAGGAATGTACGGTACAAAGTACCCTTTATTTTTGTATTTATAATTTCTCACTTGTTTGAATAAAAAATTCAAAATGATAAATTACTTTCCTTTACAATTTCAGCATGAACAATCAAGATATTACATTTCTTATCTCTTTACATGCTGCACTAATAATGACAACCAATGTGATGTGACACTTGTTTAATTTTTTATAAAAATAATCAACATCATATAATAATCAAAACGTATATACAGTAACAATACAAAATCAAAATCTTTATGTAAAAAAGGAGTGTCCAGTGTTGGCAGACAGGTCAGGCTGGTAATGTGGCCGCATCATCAACTGTGGCAACCTATTCTTTTGGCAGTGATTTTCCTTTAGAAAGAATATCAGAGACACACACACAATGAACAACAACTGTAGAATTTATTTTGCAATTCACACAGTGGGAAACATTCATGAAATTTATCAGTGGTTTATCCTTCACTTTGTTTAGATAACTGTTTTAGATAATAAGTTCATCAGAACTTCAGAAGCTGTATTATAAAACCTCATGATGGTATTTTGAACCTGGCACAAATGGCTACACTTTGGATTCCTTAGAAAACAGCGAAACGGATTTTTAATCAGCTTTTGCACATAAGAAAATTAGAACCTTATGATCAAGCTACAGTAATGTAAGTCAACTAACCTAGCCCTCTGCTGAGTTGCACCAGCAACAGCTCCCGGGTGGTTGGGGCAGGGACTCCTGACAGAACCCCATGTTGACGGGGATCGTCAGGCCTCCTTGTTGTTCTCCGTGGTAATCCCCCAGTGGCAGACAACCTTTTCTGCAGAATTGCACTCTGGAGGTCTGAGATGTAGCTGTAGTCCTTATTTTCTTTAATGGTGTAAAGGCTCCACTTCCTGGACTTCTTGTTGTACACCTTTCCGTACCTGGCTTAAGAGAAAGGATGTGTGACACATTCATATTACCTGACAATGTATAGTATTTTGTATTTCCACATAAAAGGCCATCAACACCCTACATCTGCACCATGTATTATGTTCTTGTTATATATATTTAAAAAAAATGTAGGTGCATTTGTTACAGTATTATATCTGCCTTGACTTAGATTTAGTACAAATATCAATGATACCACATAGTGTATGTATTACCCATCAAAGAAAACGGTAATCTAAGCCATGTTCATATCTGCATCAAGCTACACTAACCGGTCGGAGAGAGATTCCGAAACAATAGTTGACACAGCGGGGGGAGGTGGTCTCATCAATCCGTGTTTATATGGCGTCGAAGTTGATTGATCCTTCTCATAACTGCAAATAAACCACACATACCCTGCATCAACACAGTTGTAAAACGCCAAAATGTAAACGACACATGTTTAGACACCGCCGACCATATAACGTTACATAAGTAGCTAGCGTAATGTTAGAAAAGGAATGTGTAAACATAGCTAAAGTACTAGCCTAGATCGACAGGGAAGCTAACGTTAGCATTGTGTATATGACTACATAAATAGCTACGGTGGCTAGATATTTCATGAAAAAAACGAATCCCCAACCCTCCAAAAAACAAAAAAACAAAAACGTACCTGTCCAACAGAAAGACGGTAACTTTGGCATCACTTTCCAGGCCCTTCAACTCTCGAAGTTGTCGCCATCGCTGAAAAGCTATTCCTATGTTCACTCGTGTTTTATTTCTTGCTTTTTCTGAAACCTTTTTCGTCGCAGCTTTTTCTGCTTCTGTCTTTCTTTCTTTGCCTTTTTAGCAGGGCGAGCGGTTACAAGTAACCGCGGCAGTGCTACTTTTGGCTGAGTTTTCTCTTCCATTCTCCAGGAAAAGTGCGGCGACGACGCGCTTTGAGTTCAGGCTGGTGCACGCCAAGGGTAGTGTACGAGCGGGGAGGCACAGAGGCATCTGATTGGTTCTTTACAACTGGGCGCAGAGGCACTGATTGGTATACGTTTTTACAGGATTACAGCAGCTACAGATGACGGATCTTTTCCGGTCTTTTTTCAGAGCTCATAAGAAATGGATCGCTGTCGGGGTGTAAAGACCATTTCAACCAATATAACAAATAGTGTATACTGGATAAAATCGCCAAACCTGCCTTTAAACTTTTTCATATTTGTGTCATATTATCATACGATCCGCGCACTCAGCTCTGATTGGTCAGTAGGCGGTGCTTTTATACGAGTTGATCTCTAATCTGGAACATAACCTGCTCCGGAGCAGGTTAGGTGTTCAGCATAAATTACCATGGCGATCTACCCCGGTAAGAAGTGATCCACCTTCATAGGACGGAAAACCCAGAGTTAACCCTGAAGTTACCTCGCTAACCCCAAATCCTGCTTCGTAGTACAGTGATCCACAATGAAACAGTTTTTGACTAAGGTCCTATACTTTTAGCTGCTACTGGCTGCTAATTGGTGAGCATTGTTTAGACATGTGCTCCGAACAAACTATATTCAAAGCTCTAATACTTAAAGTGGCAGTAGGCAACAATTCTTTGGCATAATTTGGCAAAAACTCCATATTAACCTTTCAGCACATTGTAATTCAAGTGGTCTGAGAGAAAACTAGACTTCTGCTCCTCATCATGGCTCTGTTTTCAGGCTTTAGAAAATCTAGCCCGTGACGGCAGACTTTGACCAATCACAGGTCATTTCAGAGAGAGAGAGCGTTCCTATTGGCTGTGCTCCGGTCAAATCAAATCAAATCAATTTTTATTTGTATAGCCCAAAATCACAAATCACAAATTTGCCTCAGGGGGCTTTATGACCAGAACTTGGCTTCCTTCAACAGATTTTACAATGGCGGCCGCGTCACAAACTTTCTCATTTTACAGCTAAACAGTACACTATAAGATGATTCTGAAAATATTTGAGGCGAGAAATAGGCATTAGAGTAACAGAATATTGATTCATATTTGATCAGCGCGGCCTAGTTTGACCGTTTGGTTGGAGTTCGCGAGTGATTGACAGCCGGCTTTCATAGACGGCATCTGGACAGCGGACCTTGTTTTCCTCCGGTAAGTGAAATCTTTCAGATGCCGTTAGGAGCACCGGAGGAAACAGTAGGACACAGAGGAACATGATTTTTTTCCGTATACCTGTTTCATATACTACTGTCAAGATGTAGCGGCCGTTTTCTAAAAATAACTTTTTTAAATCATATTTGCGCCAATCTCGCCTACTGCAGCTTTAATAACATGGCGTTTATTTACTAATCCGGTCCATCCGTGTCCATCACTTCTTATACGTTTTAATCAACATAACATAACATAAACAGCCCACAATATTATTGGAGCACAGTCACAAAATGTTTGTTCTGTCTAATCAGCAGCACCTGTAGTAACTGACATATGGCCTACATTAGCTACCGGAGACCAAGGGCCAGCCTCAGCCTGCACCATACAATCCCCTAGTGCTGGGGAGCATTATTACACCTTACAAAATAAAATACCACAAACACAATACATGGTTCCTTTCCTACAATGGCTTAGACCTCAGAGGGTTTTAAAACCAACATATAAAGTGAAGTCTTAGCATGGAGTCAGTCTGGCCTGAGGTATAAATAAAGGTATGGAAGTTGGAATGGTGTTTGTATCTTATTACCTTTATATTTATTGTATGTCTTATATAATTAGAATAGAATAGAATAGAAAGCTTTATTGTCATTGTACATGGTACAACGAAATTGGAGGGCTTCTCCTGAACAGTACAGTTAAAAAATAATAAATAAAAAGAAACAGACAGCTACAATACGCATACATTCCACCATTATACACATAACATTCACAGTACCCATTCGTTCCCTACATAATACAGATATATTGGAGTGCTACTATAAGTTGTATTAAATTACATACATAATGAATGGAGAGTATGGAAATGAGAACAACGAAAAAACTAAAAAGAATTTCCAAAATCTGTATAAGATCTTTAAAACTGGTAACAGTATCTATTACAGTGGAGCTTGGAGTGTCTAGTTTAAACATTGAAAGAGGAGATACATTTTGAAATCTTGAGCTCCATAGGATTTAATGCAGTTATAATATTTATCGCAGCAATAAAAACAGTTTATTTTGCATATTTTGTTAAATATTATCATAAAAAATGCACTTTACACATTTTGCTACAATGCACCACCTCTATTGTTTTTGTACAAAGTTTCTTAATCAATGTGATGGCCTGAATTGTGTCAAATCACCATCATATATACCTTTAATAAAAAATAACTTTCTTTTAAAAAGGTGTCTGTCTGACAACTTTGTTTAAAAGGCTCTAGTTTTATAATAAATACATATTTTGATATTCATATTGCTTTGAAAGAGGGTTGCAGGTTCAAACCTGGCTTGGGGCCCTTCTGTGTGGAGTTAGCGTGGGTTTTCTGTCCAGGGTGTACCCCGCCTTCGCCCAATGTCAGCTGGGATCGGCTCCAGCCCCCCTGCGACCCTGAATAGGATAAGCGGTTACAGATAATGGATGGATGGATGGATGGATGGATGGATGGATGGATGGATGGATATTGTTTGAGGTAAGGGCAGATATCAGGACACTAGGCAAATCCAAGCAATAGGTGAATGAGATTAAGTTATTATGTAAGTACCCAAACACCATCTCCAGAGTGGTTTTATTCTGCACTTGTCTGCCTACAGGGTCAATATATTGATGAATTTCATCACTTTATACTGTATATTGCTGCATAAAATATTTTAGTTATGACCATCATCATCAAAACTATGAAAAACCATGGTTTGTTCTTAGGGTCTCTGAACAAATAAAGTCCTTTTGAGGATTTGTGCCTGTAATAATAACTGTGTCCACCCCCCCACCTTTGAAATAAAAATTCCACCCCTGCTGGAAATACATAGAGGAACTATTCATGTGTAGGTAATAAGAAATACATCTTACTTTACTTTGTGTCTGCTGAGCTTTCTGACTAAAAAGAAAAACAGGCAGACCAACATTTGATGATGAAAGTTGGCTTGAACATCAAAAACGAGAGATTTGACGATCACTAATGTGAACTGGTGTTTGAACAAGATCAAGCTCGAAATATTATCAAAGATAATTATTTATTTAAAAGGAAATAGATAATACAAATGAAACAAAATCATTTTGACACATAATTGATTTCATGAGTCATTAGCGGCAACAAGAATCCAGTTCTCTCACAGTAAACTCATTTGCCTTCTTTCTTGCAGACATTACTCTTATGAGTTTTATGACACGAATAGTTTTGATACAGGGCGCTTCCGAAAAGTGCTTTCTGTGGAGTAAATACTGTACAGTGCAATGCCAAGTAAACAATACATCACATCTGATCATTCATTGGTAAACATCTTTTATATCAAAGAACTTAAATGTTCAAAGTTTCATCAATACAGTACATTTATAGCAGACTTCACATAGACCCTGGGCAACCTCCCAGTCTCAGAGTACTTCACATTTAATTATCTCCCTTTGGAATTCCTCCCAGGCCTTTTGATTAGTGTTGCTTTTCTGCAACCTTCAGTTCTATTTCTCCAAGTGCAGCCTCAACCGCTCTTCTCACAGTTCAGCTGCCCTCTGCTCTCCTTCAGTTTGTCTTTCTGGCCCTCCGGAGTCTTGGAGTCTCCTCTCAAATCGCTAACCACGGCTCGGAGGGTTTTGAACCTGTCCAGCCGGCTGCTCTGGGCGGCCTGAAGCCTGACTTCTGAACCCTGAGATGCACTGAGGGAGCTGAGGGAGCGCACCGCCACCAGGCCGCGCTCCTTCCCAGAGGGACGGCGCGGTGTGGTCATGGTGCCGAGCTCCCCCGGGTGCTCCATGTCCCTGATGACCTCACACAGGTAGCGGGCCAAGTCCTGGCTGGAGAAGGAGAGGGCTTTCTGGGAGCGGCGGAAGGTCAGAGGGGACGGCAGGGTTTCTGTCTCTGATGGCGGGATGGCCAGACGCAGGGCTATAGCTGCGCTGCCATTCCCATTAGACACCCCCTTCTTGTTGTTGTCCTGGGGAAGCTTAGTTTGCGGGTAGGAGATGATGCTTTGTGGGTAGCTGTACCGGAGGGACTGTGCCGGGCTGGGCTGGAGGGAGCGCTGCAGCTCCACCATATTAAAGGCATTCTGAGAGACCAACAGAGAGAAAAGCAGGGAATGAAGGAAGGACAGAAGACAAGAAAAGAGCCTTTTATTCCCCTGTGTATTCTTTTTGGGGGATTTAAGAGATAATGAAAAACAACATTGCCACATGACACCAATCTGTGCTCAGAGCAGTGTAACTAGTTAATGCCCTTGCTAGCAAATGAACCTGTTCTTCAGAATAAGACTGAAGATCCACCATGTAGGAAGACATGTTGGCATCAACAGCACCATTGATTAGCCAAGTAATTAATTATCGAATTGCAGAGGGGGTGAAAACTGCTATTACCAGCACTATTAAAACAGAAGCATTAGCAGCTATCGCTGTCTATTTGCTTAATTCCAGCTAATTGACTCACATTCCCAGATCTCCTGGGAGCTGATTCAGTTTTCATTCTGGGGCACCAACAGCTCCCTATTTGCTGGTTCAGCTTCTCTCCTATTTTATTTGTATTCTTATTTAAAAAGTCCCGAAATATAGTATGATGACATTTAAAACACATCCAAATGGAAATGAGAACTTAAAGCAGTGTTTGCTTTATAGTGTTCTATTTACTCTCCCCGCCTGTAGTAAATACCAGCGTGCGTATTATGTTTACCTGGTCCTGCTCCCCTCCGCCTTCCTCGTCGTAGTTGAGCACATTCTCTCGGATGTCTTCCCACTCGCCATGGTGCGCAGACACATGGTACACCCCCTCCTTCAGGCCCTTGTGTCTCCTCCAGCAGGAGTAGAGGAACAGGCCCAGCATCAACACTGAGGGGTGCCAGAGAGCAGGTTAACACAGCGGGAGGAGCACACTCACATCATTGAAAAGAGATACAGAGCAGAAAACACATCTTTGTGTGTGTACATGAGATTGACAACGTGAACGGAAAAGTGATGCTGTAAACACTGAAATACTTGGAATTGGCTGCAAAATATATGTATTTTTCATCACATGTAAAAGAACACCAAATATTCGTAATAAATAGTATGCAGACTAAATGGATTTTCCATCACATTTATTTGTGCTGTAAGACCTATTAGTTGCCTGTACAGTAAAGACACACTATTGGAACACACATGGAAACAGAGGCACCACCATTCTACCTATTCCCATTGATGTTGCATCCCTGTTCCTGTCTTATCAAAGACTGCAGTTCCTCGGAAACCTATTAACTGAATTTGTACTCCACCCAGCTTAAACTCAAAGCCTTGTTAGCTCTGCTGAACGTGGAGAGGAATGCTGCGGGAGCCGAGCAGAAAAGGTTCTAAAGTATACACATCAATCACAGCTATTGTGTGCTGAATTATACAACATGCTGGACTGACCTTTAAAGTCCATTAATCTCAACCAATATTTTTCTCCCATCTGCCATCTCTCTTTCTATTTCTCCCTTCCTCGCTATCTGTTTTTTTCACTAGTTCACTCTCTTTCTTTTTTTTTAAATTCTTTTATTTGTCTCATTGTATTGGAGCTTCCCTCTGTCTTCCCTCTCTTCCCCACTCATTAAGTCTCTCACGGTTCCTGTTTTTCAGTCCCTCTCTGGCCTCCGTCTGGCCTCGGCTTTTATCTCTCGCACTAGATGGGATCCATTTCAACTAGAATGGTTTATATGGTGCGTGCTAAGTATCAGTTTAATTGGAAATCTTCTGAGAAATGCAAGGTAATCACATTAGTCTGGATTTTTAAAGTAATTGCTTCGAAAGAGAAGAATGCACCAACGGCTCTTTGGGGTCACACTAACAGGCAGGTATTCATAAACAACGACAGAAAAACAACTCCCCGGGAGCTAATCTGTGCTACAAAAAAAAAACCACGTTATCTCAATTAAAAATCATCTCTATTTATTCACTGCCTGAAACGTCTTTAACACCTCAGCTGCTACACTTTTTCCATGCTGCTCTTATATTATATAGAAAACTAGAGATTGTAAGCTTATCCCCTCGCCCCTCAGCTGGCCATCCTCAGTATGGGGTGGAGGGGAGAGCTGTATTGATCAGCTGATCCGGCTCCTTCACCGCTGCGCCAGAGCGCCCTCGCAGAAAACACCAGAATCTCGATGAGCCAGCCAGATGCTGGGCCTCCTTCTCAACCCCAGAATTACCTGCTCCGAGGTGCTGCCTGCAGGCTTGCGCTCACCTCAACCCTCAACACCACCTGAGCTGATATTCTACATGTCTATATAGGGAGGGAGTTCGATACACGGCTCAGAGGGGAGCACTCTCTCTCTCTAGCACACACACACACACACACACACACACACACACACACACACACACACACAATTAAGCACAGGTAAACACACCCTCGCACACACACACTAGTTGCCTGCTGAAAAACTTTGCCCCCAGGCCTGCAGCCACTACTGCCCAGAGTTGTGTGTGTGTGTGCAGCTACATTCCAGTGAGATCAATATCACTCAGGGTGGAGAACAAACATTGCAGTCATTCATCAATCCATAATGCTGCTGCCTCTCTGCCCTCTAACCGTTACTATGAGCAGGGTATTATGATGTTAGCCTGGACCTGGACTGTGCATTATGAATGAGCGTGGAGTAAACAACTAGCCTACACAACACAGCTTGATCAAAACACTTAACCCTTTCACTGTAGCTCCGGTCTGAGGTTAATGAGAAAAAATGAGCTGCGAGGTAGACGAAAAACATCAATGGGAGGTTCAGGGAAAAAGAAAAGTGAGGAACGAGCAGAAGGAAATGAGACAGATGAGAGATGGGAAAGAGTTGAGAAAATCATTTATTTATAAATCTTTCAGGGAATAGAAAAGTACAGGCACTTTACATGATCGCTGGGCATCCAGAGAGCTCATATGGGAAGCTAATTCCTCCCATTCTTCAAAAAACCAGAATATCAGATTTGATGCTGGACTAATGAGGCCTGGTCAGACCTCACCTCTGTCAATAGCACTCGCTCAACCCACATTCTAGTCGGTCTGTGATGGCTTATGTAAAACTTAATAATGGATGATCATTTTAACTTTTAATGCACGCTGAGGCAGACAGGAGTCCCCCTTTAATTTAGCACCCAGCTAGCAGTCTCACTTAGTGCGGCGAGTGTGCAGAGTGTGAGTGTGTATTTATGGTAGTGGTTCCTGTGGTGATGAGGGTCATCATTAAACAAGTACATATTGTATAACCATCTGTTCATTAAACCACTGGATTAATCTCATTTCCACATTCAGGACCGTTGATTATGAAAACTGGTTCTTCTTTTTTGCTTTCAGGCTGAGAGGAAGACTTGTTTAGCTTATTTTATCCACTTTTTCCAAGGTGTAAAAATGTAATTACAGTCATCAAAGACGGCTCTTTCCAATCTGAATTATATTACAGAAAAGACAGTGATTCTTGGTGAGGTGAAAAGTTTGAGCCTTGAATATGAATGCCTCATCGGCGACAGCGGGTATGCCACTTCAAATGGACTGCACCTTTCTTTAGTTAGCATGCAAGCAACACATGAATTTTCATGAAAGATGCCAAGGCCACACTTTATCATCTTTGAATTCATTATCAAATATTGAAGACCGCTTTATGCGTTTCACTCTCAAGTGTCAGAATAACTGATGTCCCAATACTAGCCACATGCCCCGGAGGGAACGTTGAGTCAGTTATAGAGGCAGGGACAGTGTATTGAATTGCCCGAGCGTTTTATAAGGCTGTCTCTGACAGAAAGACTCATAAACAGCAATGTGGCCCTACAGAGGGTAGTGAGAGCAGCAGCTCACACACATGCACACACATTTGCTGTGAGGACCAGAAGAATCACATTTCCTTAGCTATAATGCCTAAAACTAATCCAATTATTAACTCATTAACTCATCCCTGTCCTCGGCCTTAACGATGATTAAAGGGACAGTTCATCTTTTCTGCAGAGATATCAATGCATATACATTTATAAAGGCCCTGCTGGCAGCAGATGTGGGTAGATATTGAATCTTGATCCTATTAGATCTTACCACCGCTTATGACACCATCGACTGTGCAGTTTTATTAGACTGTTTACACAAGTGTGTCGGTGTCATCAGCACTTAACTGGTTGGAGTCTAGAGCTGAGACATTAGCCGATTAATCGATTAGTCAGTTAACAGACAATTAAGCAGCAACTCTTTTGATAACCGATTGATAATTCCAGTCATTTTACAAGCAAAACGCTGACCAGTCCCTGGTTCATTTCAGATTAAAGATGAAGATGTCACCTAAGGCTCTGGAACATTTTGATGGGCATTTTAAAGAATAATTGATTCATTGAGAAAATAAACGGAAGATTTATCATTGATGAAAAATAGTTGTTAGTCGAATCCCTTTTCAGGTTTTACCTTTGAAACACATTTCCTCAGTTAAAGGTACTGTATGTAACCTTTTACACGTACAAATCATTTTTTATTGCTAGTGTGAACAGGTTGTAATCTAACCTAAAAAACTGAGACCTTCCACGACTTTCTGGGTTTCCTCTAACAGCCTGTAGATTTTTAATGCTTTGAAAGGGAAGAACCCGGGCCAGTTTTTCCAGGCAAATCCAACGGAGGTGACATCACGGACACTCGCGAGTGCCTTAGCAGTAGCTAATGTTCGGTAAGAAATGGAGTCCGCTAACGCCAACAAACAACCAGCCCCCACCACAACTCAGATTTCAACACAAACTCCACGGAAGCACAAAAAAACAAAGTTATATCTAGTCAAGCCTTTCTTGCAAAACAGGAATGTGACGGACATCGGGCGAAAACTAGTGTTGTGGGAGAATAGCAGAGCCAGTGCAAATAGTGTGTGCGCACATGGGCAGTGAGTGGTGAAGCAAGAGAGAGGGAGCAACGGCGAGTGTGGCGGAAAACGAGCGAGCAGTGGAACCGAAGAGTTAGTTTAGCTTTGAGAATATAAAGGGAATGTACAGTGGAAGTTGCATTGTGAGTAGAAATGTGTCTTGTTTCCCTGCTGTTGAGTGAAGTGACGGGGGTTAACTCCGGAGCGAGTAACGTTATCGACTCCGGCCCAGGAGACCAAAACTACGGTGTCTCCCCTGTGACTTTTGACCATGGTTGGGAGGCTGAAGCAGGAAAAGTTAACACTAGGATCAACATCGGCCAGATCTTCGATTCATGGAGGGACCTTTGTTTGGTAAGTTAACATTACTGCCAAGCATATGAAATATATAGTGATATTGTGGTTTTAGCTGGCTAATGTTGCTAATATTAATCAACATGATGCCTGTCAATCACATTCAGTCTTGTGTGTGTCGGTCTGTGACTTATAGAGAGTCCCTTTATAATTGACAATTGTATTTCTTTATCCAAATAATCAACTTGTGGTGTTCCTCAGGGTTCAATTGTAGGCTCTCTATTTTTCTGTTTGTATGCTTCCACTTGGTCACATAATGCAAAAATATAAAATGTAATTACATTTTCAAACAGATCCAGAAATGCACCTGTCGATGAAGCCAAATGGCACAGCTGGCTTTACTTCCTGAAAGCTCTTTTTTGCTCACTTTAACTTTGTTCTACTTTTTATACCCCTGGATTGAATTACATTTTGATGCAGTGAAAAATAAACGTTAAGATGTGCTTTCTTCAACTAAGAAAACACCACGTACTTAGGCATCAGTCATAAAACTCAAAACTTCAGAATTCAGCAGCTGTGCTCTCAACAGAGACGAAGAGACCACAAAACCCTCAGATAATATTTATGGATTTTAAGATTCTACTTCTCACCTATAAAGCAGTCAGTGGTCGGGCTCTGGTCTACACTTTTGAACTTATGACCCTTTATATGTCAAAAAGCAGCCTTAGATCATCCTATAAGTCAAAGTCTTCAAAGGGAGGCTTTTTCAGTGAAGGCCCTCAAACTCCCACACCCAAGGCTTGCCAATTCAGGTTTTACTTTGAAATATTTCAGAAAAACTTCCTTTTTGCTCCTTCTTTTCTTTTCTGCATTATAAAATCTTGTAAACAGAACTTTATTTTCATATTGCTGCCTTAATTTGTTGTTTGTCTTATTTATCACTATTTGAATTGTTTAAAGCCAGCTTGTTTTTTAATAAATTAATTTGCTCTTCTATTTTTCTTGCTTTGATAAAAATGTGATCTGATTAAAAAAAATGTTTGTTTTCATAAACATACCTGTAATTCAGCCACACTGACGCTTTGATTTAAAACTTTCACTGGTTTATCATTTGTAATGTGCAACATGTCAATCAAGGCCACACTTACAACCCCTCCACTTGACTCTGTATTGTGTGGACTGGATGCTGCTCTATAGCTGGGAATGTGCTGTGGGACTGTATTACATTTAATCACAAGATATGTACTAAATGATTATTTTTTCTTAAATTATTCAAATACCTCAACAAACATTAAACGCCTGTTGAACTCCTGACCAGAGCTCAAAACCACATTTATCACATACTTAATTTTGAAGACATAGACCTCTGTGGGCAGCTGGTAGTGGGTATTTTTTTAATCATGGGATGTAAATAGGAAGCTGGTACATTATCCTCCAGCTAGCGTGCATTTTAAAATACACAATGAAGAAAATAGTTTCTTCAAATTGAAAGTTTTGAGAGGAGACACAAAGACACTGTTTGCTGTTGTGAATGGCTAATATGTTTTTGTATTTTGGCACAAACATGTTTTTGCAGATTACCCGGTTTGGTATCGTTCTTTTTTGCTTGCAGGCCGCTCGCTGCCTGATATCTGACCACAGGAATCTTGCCCCATGTATGTCCATTAACCTATATCTAACCCTTAGCCTAGAGTTATCCTAGAATGAACTTGATTTAATTAAGAGACAATAAAAAGCTGTGCTTATTTTGGCATTTAGTGATCCCTCATTACAGCTCCAAATAGTGTACATAGTAGTACGTGCACAATATGGACACATTTAGGAGGACTTGGGAAACAGAAATTTACACAGAAATGTGGAAGAAAAAGCAAGAAAAATACATCCAGGGAGTAAAATGAGTGGATGGTGGGATATAAAATAAGTTGGACAGATAAAAAGTAAGGCTGAGAGGGAAATTGACTTCTGAAGTCAGAGCGTAACATTGGAAGAGACAAGGGACACAGAAGTGATGAGAAATATAGAAAAACACATAAAGAAGCTCCCCGCTTCTCTGGGGACTTTTACACACTCCCTGTGAATCACAAATTAAGACATACAATGTTTCCCTCCCTGCTTCCCCTCTAGTTTTGTTTCATGCTTCCACCAACCTCCCATGGAGAAATCACATCCTGGTACAACTCAAGAGATCAATACGGCTCCAAGATATAGCATGTGCATGTACGTTTCACAGAACCAAACGGGGTTGGAAAACGAATAAAACAGTGGATGTTACAAATAAAACCAAACATAACGCAAGGATTACACCATGAAGATGAGAACAAACAAAAATAAAAAAAATACAAGATGAAAGTCAATGTATTGAAAATGAAAAAGAAGGACATTTCAGACAAAAACACAGAATGCATAAAAAAAACATGAGAAGAGGCGATGACATGAGCGTTGGGTTACCACAGGTAGAAGAGGACGTAGTCGACATAGCTACCTAGAAAGGCCATGACACAGATGCTGATGGCGAACATGGAGCTGAGGCTGAGGCTGTTGCTGTCCTCGTTGTGGAACATGGCAAGCGTCACCTCGCAGTGGCGTCCCCGGTAGCCCTCGCTGCAGCGGCACGAGTAGCGGGACGGAGAGTGAGCCACGCAGGTGCCGTGGCGGCACGGCCGGCTGGCGCACAGCGTGTAGACGCACACCTTGCCCATGGAGCTCTCTTTGGTCATGTGGCCCGCAGGGCACCTGTGCAAAGAGGAGACAGCAGTGTAAAGCAAAGACGAGAGACACTTGGGAAGCTGTCAGATAAAAGGAGCATTGAGTTCTACAGAGCTGTGACACCTAAGCTGACAGTGTAAAAATAAATCCCTCAGGAGTTACACCTCTTATATCAGATTCAAAGATATGTTTTTTTGCAGGTTACAGCGTGTCGACTGTTCTGTAAAAAAACAAAAGAAACCGAGAAGCTAAGATTGGCTTTGCAGTAGCAGTCCCACAGTATATTTGTACAAAACATCCCCTGGATATCATTCACCCCTGCCCCCTGCTTCTCTCAGTGCTTTGTAACCTGAGGCTGTGCTGCAATCACAGAATATGGATATCCAACCGCAGTGAAAAGTCCCACACTGTTTCAGAGTCTCTACATCACAGCCAGGAGACTCAGTGGTCCTGCAGAGTTTAAAGGGGCAGCGGAGAGTGTGACAGTCGCTGCTGTTACACACCATTCTCAGGTAGACACACTATTAGACACACAGGGCTGAACTCAGACACACTGCCATCTGGTGGACACTTTGATTTCAGACCATTATACTTTTACATAAATGCACAGACTGTATGTGATATGTAAGTAGTACTGTATATTTATTGATTACTGTTTGTATGATTTTCTTATTCATGTGCATGTGGATTCAGAAATTGTAACTTATTATTTCATTATTGTTAATAAATGGTTTACTGATGTTTTATAGATCATTTACTGTATATGCCATTAATGAGAACAACTTTAGGGATGCCAGTTATACATTTACGTAAATTCTCATTAATAAATACCCATGACAATAATACATTAATAAATGTATCACAATGACAAGCCGTCGAGTATACAGTTGTAAATGTTAATTAACTGTTAATATGAAAGGGATAACGTACAGCGAGCCAATCATTGTTGTGAAATAAACCCTGACAGGGCGATGCTGTGGATTCTGCTTATTACACAGCTATATTCTTAAGAAATCAATAATATGACACAAAAATGGTCCGCTAGAGTCCGACGTCAGAACTGCACCCATAGCAACGGTCTGTTATACATAGCAGTCTGCTATAAAGAAATAACAGACCATAGAACGCCATGATTGACCAGAATGAAGTATTCAACAAAAGCCTGTAATAAATGGATTTAAAGCCGGACACTCTGCAAAAGTATGGAGTAATGGAGGAGGATAAGTAAGTACCAGCCCAAAGGATTTTTCACAACCTGGCAACCCAAAAGTTGTTCTTATTGATGTCTTATAAGTGATCTAAAAAGTAGAGCATTAGCAAATGATTTATTAAACATTAATAAAGCCATTAGTTACAGCTTATAAACCATTTATAAAGGTTATCTTATTAGAAAGTTGTACCAAACTTAATTTGAAAAAAACACCTACTATGAAATAATTTGTTGTTGTTTGTCGGCTGTTATTGAATTGTTTTAGGTTTTTACTCTTAATGTGAAGCCCTTTTAGCTAAATATGCTATAAAATGAAGTCGATTATTATTATTATGATTATCAATTATGGGGCCTGGCTGTCTGCCTTTGGAATATATGTAATCTCATGATTTTCCAGGCTGTTCCCCTTGACTAATTCTATTTTTGGACCACTGCACCTGTAATCTGGTCACAGATGATTCGCCTTTTTTGTGTCGTGTGTTGCTTTGAAAACTTGTACATATAAAAGCCGATTGCCAGACCTTGTTTATACCTGACAAATGATAATAAATAGCATTCAACCTAATGTGACCAGTTAATATTGTGAATAAGTTACTTGACATTTAAAGTTCCTTTCCAAAAGGTTATATTATTCTATCTACCGTATTGTGCAATTGTGTGGCTTTTGATGTTGTTTCTTATTACAATTTACAAGCTGGGTTCTGGCATCACTATTTTTATTGTAAGCAAGGCTGTGGTATGCAGGCCTTGTCTCTAGATGTACGTGTACAGAACGTGCCTGCATACTGCAAGGCGTCATTAACACCCCGGGTTATTTTTTCTGTATTTATTTACAGCACCTGCACTCGTGGTGTCTCCAGAGGTCCACACAGACCAAGGGAGGGGAGCAGTGATGTTTCCTGCAGGCTTCTGAATAGCAGCCGACAGAGACGCCCTGCGAAGTGACCACCTGAAGCCCCTCTGAAGGCTGCTCCCGACCCAGAGGGATGGAGCGCCCGTTAAACCTCACATCTCGCAAACAGCCTGGTGGGGAGAGAAAAAAAGAGGAGGAGGAGAAAAAAAAAGAGTTTACAATGCCAAAAGACACACGAAGACACCAGTCCTCGGGCAAAATCTTTTATTACACCATGGCAGGGCTGTAAACTCAAACACACACAGACACGCACGCATTGACGCACATAAACGGACTCGCTGACACACCTGCAGACCGACGCACACGCGCGCTCTCACACATGCAAACACACAAACAGCCTGAGGCTAAGCTGTCAGCATGGACTTCTTTTTTTTGCAGGATATTTTCTCTGCTGGGTAGTTTGTTCACTCTATGGGAAGCATGAGGTCTAACACATCATTTAAAACACATCAGTCCCCCCTTTCTCTCATCTGCTTGAAAATAAGGGATCAAACACCTTTGGGTCAGGTTGCGAGATCTAGAAGCACCAGTGAGTGGTAAGATAAGCACTGAATTATTTATATTAGGGCTGTCAAAGTTAACGCGATAATAACTCAACTTGTGATATTTTGTTTGTAGCGGGCTCAGTTTTAAAGCTAGAGTGAAGATACTGACATCATATGAAACTAGAAAACCTAAGGAATCCATTGGTACCAACCAAGTCATACTAGCTTATCATGAAGAAGGCTAAATCCCTAAGTCCCTTGACCTCTGACCTCAATATATGAGAATGAAAATGGGTTCTATGGGTACCCACGAGTCTCCCCTTTACAGACATGCCCACTTTATGATAATCACATGCTGTTTTTTCAAGTAAGCACACTGACACACTGACAGCTGTTGCTGCCTGTTGAGCTTGAGTTTGCCATGTTATGACTTGAGCATATTTTTTATGCTAAATGCAGTACCTGTGAGGGTTTCTGGACAATATTTGTCATTGCTTTGTGTTGCTAATTGATTTCCAGTAATAAATATATACATACATTTGCATAAAGCAGCATATTTGCCCAGTTCAATGTTGACAAGAGTATTAAATACTTGACAAATCTCCCATTAAGGTCAATTTTGAGCAGATAAAAAATGTGTGATTCATTTGTGATTAATCGCGATTAACTATGGACAATCTTGTGATTAGTGGTGATTCAATATTTTAATCAATTGACAGCCCTAATTTATATGCTTATTAATATGAACAGGAATACAAGTTAACAATGAAGTCCACTCCTTTGAATATGTGTTTGCCAATTAATCTATTTACAAATTAACCTATTGATTCATTCGCCTCACCCATTGATTTTTTCCACTCAATATGAATTAATTCGTTCATTCATTTATCTTAATATACACAGTCTCATTAAATCAAAACACGTACTGTCAGCAGCCACCTACCGAGGAAGCTCCTGTTTTGTCCCGAGGGAAAAGAGTTTCCGAGCATCACCGCGGAAGGGTCAATAATGATCTCCTGACTCCGCCCAGGCAAGGCCGTAACCTCACGCCGTCCTCCACCTCCGTCCAGTCGCAGGGTGAACTCTCTGCCATACCGATCCAGCTCCACCTCATGCCACTCTCCATCGCTGAGGCGATGGTAGGGGAGTGTCAGGTTGTAGTCTCCATCTCCAAGGTTGTAGAAAACAGCCAGCAGACCCTGAATAACCTGAGATACACAGTGGAGCTTTACTGATTTGAAATGCAGGCATTCAAACATAAGAGAACCAAAGAAGCTAGAAATAATAAAGATGTTTTTATGTGTTATGAATGGGCTCCAGATTTACTGCATATGGAAGACTTTTGCATTGTTAAAACCAAAAGAAGCTAGCCTGTTTTGTCATCGATCAGGATTTCAAGGCATGGAGGGGTTGTGCGAATAAAAATGTAAAGTGGGGTGACACAAATTCTAAACCGACAGACCTGGACTCCTGCCGTATTGTGCTGTGTTGATGGGCAAAAATCAGATCTTGAGCACAACAACATCATAAGATGTAGGCCAGCTCCCGTGGTGAAAGAAAAGGCAGCAAAGGTTGGGCCAGACAAGAATTGTGATATTTAACTACCAAGAACAGACTCTCTGTGGTGAACCTGCCAGAAAAAAATGGCATGAAAATTTCAGTGGTGAAAATTAATTCAGCAATTTTGCAGCCATGATGCTTTGCAGAGCTGCCGTACACATCGCTGCATGGCAGAAGCCGGAGCGATTCCGAAGGGAAGGTATACAAGAAACAACAATTATCTTCAGCAGTTAAGGATGAGCGAACACAATGGACCCAACCAATGAGGTGCTCCCATAACTGCAGCTTGTACATGTCCAAAGCTTAATTGGAAACAGTGGGGCAAGATAATTCACATTCAGCCTGGCCTGCATTAACTATTGCTCCCTCAGCATGGGCATCTCAAATGCGTCTCCCCCACTGGACACACACACACTGCACGCACGCACGCACGCACGCACAGTAAAAGCTGAGTTTGCTCTGCCTCATCCTGCCCTCAAGTCCACAACAAAAAATGAGCAAAGGACAAAGGACTCAATCAATACTATGAAAAAATCTGATTATATAAACTTTCTGCAGCGCCCCCAGAGATCTACGCAATCACCATTAAGCACAAAATGTTCAAGTGTATTTCTGAAGTCTGAATTTCTATAGAACTTTTCAAACTCAAAACACATTTAATGCAAAAAAAAAAGGGAAAGCTATGATTTTTGCTGTTCTTAAGGGTCACTGGTCTTTGACAAGCATGCCTGTCGCTCCCAAAAAACTCCTTCACAGACTGCATTAGATGAATGTTTTCTTCACAGAGACACCATATTCCTTGGAGAGCTGCATGTTGTTTATACCCAGCTAGCCCTTGGTAACCTTGGAGTGAAAGTGTGGCTATTTATTCGGTGTAAACTCTATCCCATATCTACCCTTAAAAAAAAAAGGGGGAGAGAGACAGCCCTTTAAATTAGGGCTTGTTGTCGGCAAACACACCAGGCTTAAGCTCAAGTGTTTCTAAGAGCTTTGAGACAACTGGGCTGAAATGCTTCGACGTGCTGCCTCAGACAGACATCCGATGTTTTATACAGCTCACCAATTCAGCTCCAGAGAGGGTTTCACAGAGAGGCTTCACAGCCGGCATACAGTAAAGGCTTCAGCCCTTTCCTCTTCCTGTCACTGTGGGACTGCAACAAGGGAAGAGGACAACATTGTTTTTCCTCATGAAGTGTAAAGACCCAAAGAGGAACAAGAGATGAGGTCGATGCTTTAAACAGCGCTGTCTAACAAATAACAAGCGCAAAAGACAAGATGTTTTCAAAGACAGACCAGTGGTGTGGAATATACCATAACGGAGACAGGTTCACTGCGAACAGCTGACCTGTGAGTTAGCCAAAAGTGACAGTCTTAACAGAGCCATTTACTTCCAGGTGCTGTTTACACTCGGCTTGTCAGTCAACGAGACCAAAGGCCTTGGCGAAACACCGGCTTCATATCCACTCAGGAATGTGTCAGGCAGGAGAGGCGTGCTATTACGGAGGTTTGGCAAAGTGAGGTAGACTTGTGTCCTGGAGAAACGCTGTGTGAGCACCGCTCCACACCGGTTGCGGTTGAGCTCACCACTTGAAGCAAGCGGTGTCAAAACCCTTAAGTTCAGAGCAGGGGGAGCTGACCTTCACTTGAGAGCGCTCTGCCCTTGAATTACAGCGCACGCAGTCGCTTTCTTTCCATATTGAATGGTGCTTGAGACATTAACCAGAGACAGAAATAACCTTGAATAAAGGCGCCCTAATTCTTAAATAGCAGCCTCTCTATAGCAGCATTCTTCAGACTTACTGAAAGACCTTGTCATGAACATACATGTGTCAATCACCCAGCCCCCTCGGTATCCACCCACATGTCTCCAACCCTTATATTACTCGCTCTCAGCCTGACAATCATTTGCAGCAATCATTGTCCGGGCCCTAATTATTATCTTAAGGCCCACAGACAAGACAATCAGAGCTGTCAAGGTGGAGGGGAGTAACCAGCCGTGACTCACCTCTAAACGTAGGTATTCATTCTGCTCCTGGGAAAGCAAGCTGAGGATGACACCGGCGGCGGCACGTGTCCGAACCCCGACATGGACCCTCGTCCGTCGTGCAGGCAACGACCACAAGAGCTGAAACTGAATGTGGCTCCGGCCGTCAAAGGAGAACTCTGGAGCCACTTGTCAATCAGAAACACACAAGGCTTGTTCAATTAATTCAGCTGTCATGTGGGAAATGTGCGAGGCTATCACAGTGAGGGCGTGCTGTTCTGCAAAAGCACTTTATGTAAGGCGAGGTTATCTTCCCACTGCAGCAAAGTGACGTTTAGGAACACAGAATTTCCCACATGTCCCATTTCGATTGTACACTTTGTGAGGCTTAAAATCCACTGAAACTCCACTGAGATCTCACTGTTCTTTCCCTGAAAACCTCACGGCTAATTAAAAAGCAAATTTATATGCTTACCTTGATCACACTGAGGCCCTGTGAACCCCGGTTCACACAGGCAGCTGAAGGAGCCCCACTCGCCATGACAGCGACCCCTCTTGCCGCAGGACGACAGTTGCTCCATGTTGGTGCAGTGGTCATCAATAAGAGAGCAGCCTGGCACAGAGTTGGAGGATTCAGCTGGTGAGCCGAGGTCATAGAGCTGAATGGAAGAAGAAAAAGAAAAATATGAAGAGGAGAAAAAAACTCAGTGACGGGAGGAAAATGAAAGGGTGGGTGCCTCTGTCCATGCAATGATAGTAGTCAAGTGAATGGAAATGTGATCGCAGATTGAGAAAGAATCTTATCATTAAATGTAAGATACTATAAACTAATATCTGATTGTTTAATGACTCATTACATCTTGATTTATCTAATTGATCACACGCAGGGATGTTTACGTGTCACGGCAGCAAAAAGACCTACAAAATAAGAGATGTAAAAGAAATAAAATACTAAACACATTACAGTATGAACATCTACTATACATACAATTAGATCCTTGAAAAAAGAAGGACTATACCCCATACCAAGATAGTATGAAAGAGGATTATAAACACAAATAATCAAAATAATGTCACAATATATTTAAGTTGTAATCAATAACTTCAGAGAGGGAATCGGTCGGTTAGTAAGGTGTCTTGCGTCTGACAGCCGTGTTTGTAGCAGCATGACAATGAGGTTAATGAAATTGTAGCAGCAAAACAAAAGGGTGTGAAGATAATAGCGCAGAAGTTTACAACAGTTAAGTGGTGTCCTTGACTTATAACACAGCAGTTGTTAGTTATGTATTAATATTGGATCATTATTTTCATTTTATGCTGTTTTGTACTTCTACTCTATTTACTTTGCAGAGTAAGATTTTACAGTCAAAACTAGGATCATCTTATCGAATATGTATTGTTATAGAATAAACAATCCAGCAGTATATGAAGTAGCCAAATTTAGCTCCACCAAAACCAACTACAGAACAATATTAAAATTATGCTCATACATTTATGCATCATCTATAATAACCCAATAATACATAATGACAAAATATTGACAGATGCCGTTCTGCTGCTGAATGAGAAAAATTCCACAATAACCTTTCAGCATATTGTAATTCAAGTGCTCTGAGAGAAAACTAGACTTCTGCACCTCCTCATGGCTCTGTTTTCAGGCTTAAGAAAATCTAGCCCTTGACGGAAGACTTTGACCAATCACAGGTCATTTCAGAGAGAGAGAGTTCCTATTGGCTGTGCTCCGGCTAGTGCACAGTAACCCGGTTGTTGGTATTTCCTCAACAGATCTCAACATGGCTGCCGGGTCACAAACTTTCTCATTTTACAGCTAAACAGTACACTACAAGATGATTCTGAAAACATTTGAGGTGAGAAATAGGCATTACAGTAACAGAATATTGATTCATATTTGATCAGCGCTGCCTAGTTTGACTGTTTGATCGGAGTTCGCGAGTGATTGACTCGTGGCTCTCATAGACAGAAGCTGGACGGCAGACTCCAGATCAGCTCTGACTGGTTGTTTTCCTCCGGTCTGTTAAATCCTGCAGATGCCATTAGGAGCACCAGAGGACACCGCAGGCACATGACATTTTTTCAGATAACCTGTCTCATGTACTACTGTCAGCATATAGTGACCGTTTTATAAAAAAAAAATTGTTTTAATCATATTTGCTCCAATTCTACCCACTGCTGCTTTAAAGGTACCCTGTGGAATTTCTGACCACAAGTGGCGCTATGGAGCAGTATTTTGGTGAGAGCGTCCCCGTTTCGTTTGTCTAGGGCGCGCATGAGGATGCACAGGCGTGAGGATGGACATGCGCTAGAATGTGCACTTGAAGTGCATTCCTGCCAAAGTCCACTGATTCAGGTGGAGGCAGCACCGGTGCGTTCATGTAAACAAACTAGGCCTAGGGCAGCACTTGGGAAAGGGCGGCAAAATGAGGGCCAGCTACTCATGAGCAAAATCGCGGAGTAACCAATAGCAGTAACTGCGGTCTCCCTAGGCTAGGCGTTCTGTAAACATAATGAATTGCTGTGGAATATGACAATCACGCTGCACCTTCAGAAGCCTCCCTCCCCGCCTCCCGCCCACAAGCCCTCACGAGCTAATGGTAGTCTGGCCTACTGACACCACGAACGATTGTCGTCAAGAAAAAACAGAACAAATACAATGTGAGAATAAGGAAATACTGCAGCAAGTCTGAACGACTGAAATTAAATGAATAGAAAAAGAGTAAACTATTAAAGGAGCAAGTACTCCAAAAACAGAGGAATTTGTTTTTGAGATATATTGATCCCGGGAGTGTTAGCAAGGATGACAGCGCGCCTTCAAGTCCGGCACCACCAAACCAAGAGACCGCTAGTGCCGCTAGCATAACTAACGTTACTGCCGTTGCTCCAAAAGAGGAGAGGCAGCAGGTGCTAGCACTCGGATGTCAGATGTGAAAAGGTTAGCATTATTGTGTGTGTTTGACGCACATGAGAAAAGTGGTGTATGGGAGAGATTTGCACTGGTATTATTTTGTTTGAGGAACTGAAATTGGACTATTATAGAAAATAGCAATGCATGATGCTGTCGTGATTCTGCTGTAAAGAATTTGGAACCAGGTTATTGGAGTTATTATGCAGATCTGTTTGGTACGTTACTTGTTTATGGATCAGCAAAATGCCCGCATACTTTATTATTGTTGACACTGTGAGCACACTAGCATTGCTATTTGCGTTGTGTGTATGGAATATTAGCGTTTGTGTGATGTTGCTGATTTTTGCTTTATTTGTGTGGCATACTGGCTTTTGTGTGTTGTTGTTGGTATGGTGTATTGCAAAAGTGAAAAAAAAAATTGAGGGGCGGCATAATTGTTTTTCACCTAGAGCGGCAAAAGTGCATAAGTTGGCCCTGGATGGATGTCCTTTTATACAAACAATTGTACTGAAGAATACATGGATAGATAACATGGTTCCTCCAGCACCTATGTGGCCCGCAATCCAAACAGGTAAAGCATGAAGGGATACAATCTATTCATCAATCATGTGTGTATTTACTAAACTCTGCCTGCTCAATGGAGTACCTTGCTGTCCACAATCAGGTTCCTCATACATCCAGTATAGTCTTTATGCTGCAGCTGTGGGTATTCATAGGATATGTTCTTGTTGACCCCTCCAAGCTGCAATACATGACTTCCATTCAGATACCTGGTAGAAAAGAAAAGCAACTCTCAATATACAAGTAAACAGACGAGAAGAAAAGGAAACGGCACCTTGTACGTTCTCAAGGTTAAAATTCCAAACACAACTCTCAATATAAAGAAACAGAGAATTCGAGCAGAAGAAAAGGAACACACACACACACCATATAAGCTGTCAAGGTTAAAATTCATTGTTTCATTCTTTTCCTGCCGAAGCTGTCATCACTGTTACTGCTCTCTGACAACAAAGATGACATCTTATTCTTGTTATTATTCCCTTATTGTGAAAATAAATGCAGGATGGGAAAATTATATTTGCCTGAAACGATGAAAAAAAAAACATTGATCCAGCACAGCAGGAATTCTTGCACAAATAAGATAAAACAGAATATTTTTCAAGGCTAATGTTGGCTTGTTAACTAGTACATTCCCTGTTTAATGACATAACTATTTGTATTACCTAATAAGTTGTAACTTAAATACAGTGATCAGAGTAAATTATTGTTTTAAGTTATTCAAATGAATAGCAGTGGTAAAGCCTTGATGTTAATTGTTAAACTTCAAAAACTCATAGCTTAATTACTGAACGCAGCAGAACAATGAGCACAGTGCAGGCCGAGCCCACTATGGGGTAAAACAAACTCAGCTTTGAGCTATGTAAAGAAACACAGCCAGAAAGATTAATTGTTATTTTAAGAATTATATCTGATGATTTCATCAACAGTTTCTTCCCTCCAGCGAGGACAGAAACTGAACACAGTGATTCTAAAACAGTCAGACTCAATATCTGATTTGATTTCAATGAATGATACCATGCAGCTTGTACATAAACACATTTTTAGATACTTTTTACTAAACATGGACTATATGACCATGCATGTTTGTATAATATAGCAGAGGTAGGGACATTACTCTTTTTTATGTTGAGGGAACATGAGCTGCTTTAAGCTTGTAAAATATTACACTGAGGGAATACAGGAAACTGGAGATGCTCCACCTACATTTTGCCAGTTAACTTTAGAGCTGAAACAATTAATCAAGTATTTAAATAGTCAATTAACAGAAAATTCATCTGCATCTATTTTAGTAGTAGTAGTAATCTATTTCGGTCCTTATTAACAATTTTCCACAAGGAATGCACATGATAAAGAATAGATAACAATAAGGCATTAAATTATATAAGAAAAAAAAATCATAATTAATGAATCATTAAAGTCATTTATCCAGTAAAAATGCCAAACATTCCCTGGCTCCAGCTCCTTATATTTGATGATTTGCTGCTCTGTCTTTTTCATATTAAACTTGATGTCTGAAAGTCATCTGAAAACGCTACCTTGGGCTCTAGGAACTTGTAAAAGGCCACTATTATTGTTATGAACTAAAATATTAATCAGTTAATCAAAAAACCAAACAATGATGAAAATAATCATTAGGACTTCATTCAAATGTTATTTATGTTATTTCATAGTCCCACCTTTACTGTGAGGCTTCATCTGATCTTTCAATCCAGAATAAATAATACTCTGCTACAACTGTGTGGGTGATGTTCTTATATAATTTTTACACCAGTATTACAAATGTTACCAAGTATGTTCTGCATGCCACATGCACACAATAAACAGAATTAAAGGTGCAGTGTGTAAGATTTGGCGGCATCTAGAGGTGTGGTTGCAGATTGCAACCAACTGAGTAACCCTCCGCTCACTCCTCCCTTTCCAATACTGTGGTAACCTTATCATAATAACACTACTTTAGGAGCAACGGAAGTCAGACGGTGGCTGGGGGTTCCACGGTTTTTCACTCTGTGGCTCACGTTACCGCAGTTTCACAAGTGTGTCGGAGAACTACGATGGCCTTTAAGGTAACGACAAAACGAGAAAGGCTCTCTCTAAAGCCAGTGTTTGGTTTGTCTGTTCTGGGCTACTGTAGAAACATGGCGGAGCAACATGGCGCTCCCTATATAGATATGAAGGACTCATTCCAAGCCAACGCAAACACAACAATTCTTAGTTTCAGGTGAATATACACTAATGAAAACATAGTTATGAATATTATATTCCATTTCTGCTAATAGATCCCCCGGAATATTAAACACTGTTTGTTTAAATATCTGTATCATTAAAATGCTATTAGTCTACTAGGGTAAAACAGACATATCCTTCATCAAATGAAGCCTATAAAATAATATAATTTATATATATTTTATATGCTGTATACTTAGTCACCACATCTGTATGTAAAAATTGACCTTATTCTTCATTTTTCACTTTTACCACCTTGCAAACTGCTGCCTCTGTGACTGCTAATGCTGCACTCGATATAGGACTGTTTACCCCTGCGGGGACATGGGGTACTAAGACACTGTCCCTATGGGCCAAGCATCCTTTTAGATTTAAAAACATTGAAGAGAACAAAACCTTAGAAGATTAATAGTTTGCAACCACAGAAAAACCCCAGAAGGACCTCTGGAGAATTTCTAAACCCTAATCTGTGGCTACTTCAACCATAAACGCAGGGGTTCTTCAAAACAAACATGAAGCCACACTTATTTATTTCCCTATATGTTCATGTATCTGTTATAAAGTATAATAAATACAATGTATTATTTATCCCATGATTTAGTACTTATTGGCTTCTGTTAGGATTCAGAAGAACCGCTTAGTTTTTATATTGCAGAATTGGTCAGACTTGATCCATTTATTCATTGATCTTACTTGTCCCTGTTGGGCGTGACCCCGCGGATTTCACAGGATGAGCGGTCCTCTGTCATCGCCCATGAGTCCACGCCTTCTGTCTCCATGATAATCGCACTGGAACATCGATCGAGGGTGAAGCGCACTTCCTTTAAATTGGGGGAGAGTGGAGAGAGGTCATCGCTGCTGCATATGTGGATGTGTGAGCATACTGTAGCCAGGCGCTCTCTACAAATTACAGTATATATATTAATCTGATCTGATCTTCTTCATACACAGGGAGGAAGATAGAGCGACATGGAAAGGCGCTATAACATGAAAGCACTTCTCTTACTTTACTGTTGCTCCTCACATCAAGGCGATGCCAGCGTCTGTCAGTCACCCCAACGTTGTTTGTCAACTGGAGGACCAGGGTCCCAGAACCGTGGTTAACCTTCAGACTGGGTGTCCCACCAATCAGCTCTGAGGACAAGAAAGTTCAGGATTAACACTCTGAAGTAAATCAAGATCATTATTATACCTGAATAGAATTACAGCCTCGCGTTGTACGTCTCTGCCAACCAGTCAAGTTGTAGTTTACATCCATGTCTAAATGTCATCACTTCATCATTTTATCCTGTTAGACATTTGTGTGAAATTGTCATAATTAGCATATGAATTCTTGACTTATGGCCAACGATGTGTTTTGTGAGGTCACAGTGACCTTTCACCTTTGATCACCAAATTCTAATCAGTTCATCCTTGACTTTAACTTGTTTGCTCTGACAAAATGTACCAGCAAGGTCAAGAAAAAAACTGTGATGAAATGTACTGGAAAGAAAGAAAAAAACAGGCAAGATGCAAATTACTAGTTTATACAGGCACAAATATAAAAAACCCAAGGGACATACAGTATGAAAGCATCTCACCTCAGAACAAACATACAGTATGAACTAAAAAAAGAGAATGACAATACAATCTAACACAGCTGGATTATAGGAGGGAATCTCAAATCACCCGCTTACCAGAAAAAAGGTGATGGAAAATAGTGACACATGGTTGTGAAATAGGAAATAAAAATCAATTAAAGGGTCGATTCACCCAAATTACTGTTCACAGGGAGCTTTGCGAATTATTCAGTAATGATGGCACTGTTTCTGGAATGAGATGTTGCTGCAGAATCTTTCCAAATCTCATTTTTAAATGATGTGAGCCCCACAAATTAAATTGAATTAACCTTCGTTATATTGGGGGTGGAGGCAGACATTTGAGAGAATCTCTAAACAAAACACAAAACTATCTGCATGGCCAGATATCACCAAGTGGTAAATGAGAAAATATGTTTTTGGTGAACCAACCCTTTAAAGGGTAACTTCGGTATTTTTCAACCGGGACAATATTTTCCCATGTTTTTGTGACTAAGTGACTAATGGGGACAACACTTTTTGAAACTGGTTCAATATTGAGGGAAGGCGCTGAGGCTGGCAGCCGCTAAACAAGCTGTAATGTAATCATTTGGGGCAACCTGGTAGCTTCAGTTTATGTCAACTAAAAGTGCTTGTTTTTGCCACTGACAGGCTCAGATTGTTATTATAAGGGTCTGACAACATTATGGAAAGGACCATACAGAGAAATAACTGTTGTGACTTGTTGCCGGAACAGACAACAGTGGAAAAATGAGTGAGAGTGGAGAGAGGAGTGCCACGGAACACCGGTGTTGTCAGAGTTTGTTGTGTTGGGAGTACAGAAAGCGTAGCTTAGTGTTATCTAAAAGATTTTCAATGTCATGGCTGAATATTTAGAAGATTTCGAAAATGTGGATGCGATGCAAGTGTAACGGGAGGTCTTTCTTCTGTTTACTTCCTCTATACACAGTTCATAACGGCCCTGTTAACTTGTTTTGTACCGCAGATAGCGGTGGCAGCCAACAGTCGTGTTGCATTGTGTTTGATTGTAGACCAACAGCTGATGGTTAACGTTACACTCCAACAAACCACAGACCGCTCCGATGTCGATTCAAGAAAAATTAATACAAACAATAGTAACAATTTATTAAAGCTGAAATTGTGTAACATGCAGGAGGCATATGTTACACAAGGTTTCAGAGCGAGGCTTCTCCGAGCGAGACACACAATAATAAACAGCCTGCATCAAGCGAAAGGTAAGAAAAATGTTTAATTTCTCTGTAGGGTCCTTTCCATAATGTTGTCAGACACTTATAATAACAATCTGAGCCTGTCAAACACTTTTAGTGGACGTAAACGGATGGTACCAGGTTGCCCCAAATAATTACATTACAGCTCATTTAGTGGCTGGCGGCTGCAGCGTACTCCCACTACTGGACCAATTTAAAAAAATGTTGTCTCCATTAGACACAAAAAACATGGGAAAATAGGGTCCAGGTTGAAAAATATCAAAGTTACCCTTTAAAGCTTCAGCAGTCAACAATTTTTTGACATCATTGGTCAAAGTTCCATAATAACCTTTCAGCATATTATAATTCAAGTGTTCTGAGAGAAAACTAGACTGTGAAATCTTGAAGATGCCATTAGGAGCACTGGAGGACACCGGAGGACACCGGAGGACACCGGAGGACACCGGAGGACACAGAGGCACATGATTTCTTTCAGATTACCTGTCTCATGTACTACTGTCAGGATATAGTGACCGTTTTATAAAAATAACTTTTTTTAATCATATTTGCTCCAATTCTACCCACTGCAGCTTTAAGTTAGCCCCAGTGTAAAAATGAAATTATGGCGACAGAAAATGGTATTTGGAGACTGTGTATACGTATCTATAAGTTTGTGTGTGCAAGAGAGACTGAGCACCTGCAGTACAGCACGAAAAACATGATTTAGACTGGTTGCTATCATATTTTATAAACAACATTATATTATCACTATCCTTCAATAGTAACCTCAACAACAAGCAGCAGTGTATTAATGCACTGTATACTTATTTAGTTTATTTAAAAAGACATCACTACCCACAGTATCAATAAGTAACATAACTCACTGCAGTAATGCACGTCGGGTTGCACTGAAATATTAGTCTTATGCAATCGGAACACTATTTTTTAAATATATTGCAAGTATGAAGCCTTATATCTAGCTGTAAGTATACTCAATCACCTATTCAGTTTGATAAAATCTTTACTACTGTCCTTCACCCGCAGCCTTCAGGTTCAAGCTTTTGTGTCAGCAAGAATAAACCGTGCTGACGTGTTCTTGACTGAACCACTGAACCAGCCACAGAGACTGTTCACGAGCTGAAGCACTGTTGTGACACTGAAGCAGGGGGTAAGCAAAAACACAATTCCTTGTGGCACACAACGAAGTATTGCAGACACATTAAGCAGTAAAACTGGGTTGACTGTGTAGCAGCGCATTAAGTACTTGCTGTATAACTCGGTGGAGTGAGTGCTCATATCCCTCAGCAGCACACTAACGAACAAAATTTGCCTCGTATATCTGATTAGCTAACACCCAGTAATTAAACACACAAAATTAAGTTCCAAGTTTCAGTGCAATAACGGCCCGCAGGTCCCTTGGCACGCATCTAATTATCCAGACTCATTCTTTACCTATGGCCATGTAGTCCTCGGCGTCCCCAGGCAGCAGAGTGGCCAGCGGGCCAGCATACAGTAGCAGTCCATCGTCTTCCTCCGTCATGAACTCCAGTGAAAGATGGCTATCAAAGCACGGCCTTATGGGGGGAAACCAGGCATAGCCGTTGCCAAGGAAACTAAGCCTCGTCTGCTGACAGTCTGGCCCCTCAAGCTGCGGGGGGCAGTGGCACCTGTAGCACGGAGAAGAACAAAAAAATAAAGAGTGAGGAGGCGAAAGACAGGGGAAGAAACAATCAGTGTCGTTCATGTTTTTGCGCTCTGTGAAATCTTCTTCACACTGTCCAATCTCTGGATCTGAGCGTCTGGTGGACGTGACAGTCTTGTTGATTCACAGGGGAAGGGGCTTTGACTTTGCTCCAACACGCCGGCTGTCCACACAGACAGCTAAGAAAGCGCTCTTATCAATCAATTGTTTGCATTAGCGACGAAGCCCTGAATATTCAATTCTACATTAAATCAATTAGCTATGAAGACAACATTACTCCGGTCTATTCTTCGTCTATCTCAGCTGCCCGAGCTGAACCCTCTGGAGACTGCTCTTCCTCGCCACATCACATCTCCTTTGTTAGGAGATAATTAATTCTATTTCTCTCACTTTTCTATGCGCCGTACCACTGCTGATTTCCTGGACTTTTTCTCACTTATCCCCCACCCGGCCCCTTCTCATTCTTAAGGTATTACACGCTTTGGTTGATATCTGTGCAATTGCCTCTTCTTGTACTTATCTACTTTGATTAGAGCTTGAGTGTTAGGGATCACTGCTCTTGCAGAAACTGGAAATGAAATGTTTTTCATACTTATCTTCAACGTGTTTGTGTATGAGACCGTAATGGTAAATATTAGTAATCATACACAACACCATAAAGGAAGAGATGCATGTGGTGATGAAAAACAGCCCATTCCATCACTGCGATGGCGAGGATGGAAGTGACCAGTTGATCTCATCCTATCCCCTCCAATGTAGGCATGTGAGACAAGCTGGCTTTGCTGATAATGTCAAAGCCATCTATTTTCATGCAGTGTCTGAGGAGGGCTGTGTGTGTGTACTGAGGCCGTTAGGGGCTGTTTCTCCCCATCACTGTTTATTCTGCAGAGGGGCAACACATGTCAGGAATACTGATCCATTTACGCAGCGAAAGGGACGGCTTAGGCGGAGTGTAGCCTTATGCATACATATGCACACGGCCGTGCACAGCACCTCACTCTTTCACTGCTCTTTCATGTGACTCATGAGAGCAATGCCAATCCAAATCAAGAAGTGCAGGGCATGTTTTTCTCACTTCTGACTAACAATATCTGATCAGCTGCCGTCTGAGGTTGCCTGTTAAGCTCCTTCGACAGAGGATAGAACCAAAAATTGGATTCTTTATGGTTGTACTGCATTCACACGAGGGCACATATAGCACATATGGGGAGATAGTCTTCTTACAGAACAAGGGCTTCTCTCAGCAGTGTGCAGATCGGCTGCAGTAGGGACAATTTAAAAGATTAAAAAATAAAGATTTCTGTACACTGTTACATGAACTTGCCCGCATGCATGTAAATGGCATTAAATGAGATTTTGAGAAGTTGTGAGCATAGAGGGGGGCCAGAGTTGTACTAATCCCCTTGCCCTATATTTATTTAATCTTGGCATTAGTGTGTGCATGAAATGAACTGCGTGCTGTTTCTCCTGCGATAGACTCCCACAGAGACCTATACACTTGAAGTTGAAGGCCTTTATATTGACTACACACATTTATAAATATTTAGGGTTAATATTCAAAGTACTGCCTAATGACCTTGATACAAAGGCTATGTTTATTATTTACTGTTAAGTTATACAAAACACAGCGCACCAGAATCTTAAAATTTCAATATCGGGATATAAATCTAGAGACCTAACTTAAAAAAATCTTGGCAAGATACACTCAACGTTATGCACATACATGCACTTCCATTGCAAATAGCCCAAAGCCTTTTTGAAAAATCCTGCTACTCTATATTCAGCTGACAACACAGCACAGCAGCTCAAGCAAGTTGGGTCAAGTTGCAGGTGAAGGAGATTTTTCTCACGAGGGGCTCTTTTTCCAAGATGACACTCTTACAGTAAACCTGACAGGACTAGAGAGAAGAAACTCCCGTTCCTGTTTCCTATGTTTTATGAGCTTCAACCGCAGACACGCCTCTCACCTGTATCCACTCTGGGTGTCGACGCAGGTCCCCCCATTAAGGCAGGGGTTACTGGGGTAGGAGGAGCAGGTCTGGCGGGTCATTTCCCTGGCAGCACAGCCACACACCGCCGAGGACATTACCCTCAACGAGACCAGGGATAAAGCGCCTGAGTCTACCAGGGTGGGCGAGTCACTGACGCGTAACTGTGTGGAGCAGCCGCCGGTTGCCTTGCAGTCTGAGCGCGCACACTCGTCCACCTGCACCTGGCTCACATTCAGACGCAACAGCGACTGCAGCTGCGGAGAAGGGAGTCAGAGAAGGGAGGAAGGGAGGAGACAAAAATGGGAATTACAATAATTGTCAGTGAAGATACAAGGATTTGTATCTCCAATGTGGATGGTGTGGGGTACACAGTGATATACATTTGGAGGGATACAAGAGAATGCAAAAAGAGGAAGGCAGGGCCTAATCTACATAAATGCTTTTAATATTCTCTAACTGGTTGTTTTTAAAGGAGCAAGACATTTAGTTAAGAATGAATTACAATCAAAACTTGGAAGAAAGAAAGTGATTAAAACAAAAAGAAAGGAGAAACAGAGAAGAAATGAATGGGAGAGACAGAGAGACATGACAGGGCCAGGCAGTAAACAGACAGGAAGTTGGTGTGAAAATAAAAGGGCAGATAAAAAGCCCCGTTATCTCTTCCCCTCAAGCTCCCAAGAGTATCACTTGATATATGAGCATCGATCTCTATCTATCAGACACGCTGGTATATATACCTTCTTTTTATGTGCGGCGAGGACAGCGTGCAGTTTCTCTGGGCACAGGTAGCCATTATCAGTTAGTACATAGAAATGGATGTCCATGGCTCTCTCCTCGCTGTCTGCTATGCTGAAAATGTTGATGCTCCCCGGTCTGACAGACAGGGCTTCAGACAGGAAGTCCCAGAACGTCTCCAGCCGACTCTTCCCCTCGACGGGAGAGTCGATAAATTCTCTCGCTGTTATGCCTTCAGGAGACAAAGAGAGAACCACTGGCTCGTCAATGACAACTACAGAGTTGATCAAAGTCTACTGAATTCCTGATTCCATTAGCACAAAGAGGTAGCCTAACATCTCCCTCTATTGATCCACTTCCTCACTGAATCATCCATAAGGTGAATGAGTCGTGGTGCAGTCAAGTAAAAATCGTTCACTGAAATAAAGTTGGGGTCTTGAAGAGCTGCCTTGTGCAAAATATTTTAATGACCGGAAAATCAATCACATTTGTGGTGCCACCCTCCAATAATATCTGGAGGATGTGGGCAGTCATCTTTAATCTCCAAAAATGATAATGACTTGAAGTCAGGGGCATCCATAATAGCCGCCGAATGGCTTTTTAAATGTCAAGGACTTTACCTGACACTTCTAAATTGACCTTTATAACTCTGATTTGCTCTGAGAGACTGACAGAAAAATGAACACTCCGACGCGAACTTCAGAGTGTTAAAGAATAAGACGAAGAAGGAAACTGTTACCACCAAGCAGTGTGAAAGGTTGCTTTACAATGCTGCTTAGAACTGTAAAATAATGCAAGTGTAAAAATGTCGACTGACAGCCTATTATTTCAGCGTTAACTGGATTGACAACCTGATAATCAGTAAATGGAAAGTACCAATTTATTCATGCCTGTGGCAGATGCTGTCTCTTTCAACACCAGCTTCAAAAAAAGCAATTGAACAACAACGGCAACAAAGAGCAAGCTTTCTGTTTTGTGGAGGATGACTGAGACTGGGAATCCAACTGAAAAACCATTAGAGCCAATATTGTGTTCATGCCATCAGGTGAGTCAGTGTTTCTGCAAACGTTACCGGTCAAACGCAGCGAAGCAGACGACAGGATGGCCTTTTCCTCCAGCTCCCTGACATGAACTCTGACACCTGAAAACACATCGGGCCACACCCCATCAGACACCCCGACCCTCAACCAGTAGCTGCCTGCCGGAGTGTTCGGTCGGATGGTCAGCACTCCCGAGCTCTGGTTCAGACTGAAGTATCTGAGAAAGGCAGAGGAGCTGTTAAGCAGGAGAGGACGGCTTCAGAGGGAGATGAAAGAAAGAGAAAAAAAGAGAAGACAAGTGGTTTCTTTTGTTTCTGAGCTCTTGTTCAGAGGAAAAACACCTGACAGATGGCAGACAGACAAGTGGAGAATTGGTCAGCGGTACCTGGGTTTACTCCAGCAGGAAGTTAATATGAATTCATTTTGAGAAAAAACACAAAGAAAAAGAAAATAATGCCAAGAAGAAGAAGATAAAAAGGACAAATTCTTTGGCTCCAAAAGAGCTTCATAGTTGTCATGGTAACTGTCAGAATTTGTTATATGAATAAAACAAATATGCAATTGGTATTTCTAATCTGATCTTGAGGGTGTGAATACTGAATAGCTGCACGAGGAACCTGACGGAGTCAGACGGGGCTGTTTCATCTCAGGAACACCATACAGGTGGACTGACATTGCTTAGTTTGTTTGAATCTGATTGCATTTTCCAGAATGCAATCACTGTTGACAGCTTTTATTAAAGTCCCTTTGGAACGTGTTGCTTATATTAGAGGCCAGGGATTTGGATCTAAGATCAGGAGAAGTACCTGTTAGGCATGTTTCATGCCGAGTTATATCACTGAAATACTGCCTCAATGCTGAGTCCACATCCTCTTTATTTTTCAAATTCTACAATGTTGGCAGTTCTTCTGGTACTGTATTACTTTAGCGCTTGTACTTGTGCTGCACATTTGGAGATCAGCATGTTTACAGGAAAAAAAAATTAGACGCATTTAACAGAGAGCTCTTACTTGGCTGCGCTTGTCTCCAGAGTGTAGGTCTTGTTGTCCCAGTCATCAGGATCTGGGGCATACACCTTCCCCAGTGCCGCATTTGCCATCCTTCCTGTTCAAGGTAAACACGCACACACGCAAGCACACATTGATTCCTTCTGGACAGAATCTGCTGATGCCAACACTTATCTTTTCGTCCCTCTCTTCTCCTTATCTTGCATTCTTGTGTTCTGTTCTACTTATTATGCTCATAACTGTGGAGCCCCACTGCTGGAATGAATAGGCTCTCAGTGCTCCACTTCAGAGAGCGTGGAGCTTAAGGAAGCAGGGCTATCTCAGTATGGATTATGTTATTATCGACCTGCAGTGCCAGAGTACTGCAGCTGGGTAAACAATGGCAGCCTGGATGAGTCACGGCGCTCCTGTTTTCCACAATTACCAAAACTGCCATGTAGCTGAGTGAGCGATCAAAACGTTAACAAGCCAACATACCTAACCAACTTACCTGGAGGGCAAAAAAAATCTACACAAAAAGAAGAAGAATCATGATCCTTATCATGATGTGATGCTCAGATGAGCTTTAGGCGAAGGGTTGGCAAGGGGGGATGTGCTGACAATATTACCATAACAAAAAACACTGTTAGAATGTAAAAGGAAGAGTGCAATTATGAATTCCAGACACCGAGCAGGTACAGGAGTGAAAACTTTACCCTAGCCTCAAGTTCCCCTCTTCACTCAAGCTCTGCCTGCAGTGAAAAGCTCTGAAGCCAAAGCAAGGGGCAAAGAGAATGAAATGAGTTGAAGCGAGCGACTCACCCTTGCGGCTATGCACGTAGACCTCTTTCTCCCCTGCCTGATGGGCGTTATCATTCTGGTCGCCGATGGTGATGGTGAGCGTGTTTGTGGCTGTCATTGGCGGATCGCCGCTGTCAATCATAATCACCGGCAAGTGGAACTCGCTCTGCCTTTCCCTGTCGAACCTCCGCAGGGCGGTGAGCGTGGCGGAGCCGTTCCCGTGATCCTGCAGGTGGAAGTCGATGGAGTAAAGCGAGGGCAGGGAGAGGAAGAAAGGAGGCCCGTGCTCTGGGGAGTCTCTGTCCACAACATGAAGCAGAGTTGAGCTGCCATTGAGCCAGACCACTTGAGGTACTGGACTGTTCTCCCACAGCACAGGAGTGTAGACTGTCTCCAGCTCTGGCCCGTTGTCATTCATGTCTAGCAGCGGCAAGTAAACCGTGACACTGCTAGTCAGTGCCGGGGTACCCCGGTCTGTCGCCATGACAACCACCTCATAACCCGCCACTGTCTCCCTATCCAGTGGCCTGGCAACTGTGACCACACCGGTTCGGCTGATTGTAAAATGTCCATATGGGTTAGATAGAGGGAGAATGCTGTACAAAATGTCCCCATTCAGGCCTGAGTCGGCGTCAGATGCCGTGACCTGTATGACGCTGGTTCCTACAGTTACGTCCTCGGGCAAAGGGGAGAGCAGGTGGGAGCTCGGGGTGAACACGGGAGCATTGTCGTTCTCATCCTCCACCAGGACCTGACAGTGGATGAGGCTGGAGAAGTCAGAGTCCTCCACCTTGATGGTAAGGTTAAACCGCTGCTCCCCTGGCTTCTCAAAGTCCAGCTGCCTCTTCAGTCTCAGAGTGCCCGTCTGCTCCAGTCTGTGGCTGACCATGTAGAATCGCTGCTCCGGGTCTCCCGCCACCACACTGAAGGCCAGCTGTCCGTACGTGCCGGCGTCAGGGTCCACAGCGCTCAGCTCCAGGATAGGAGCGTCTTCATTAGTGCTCTCAGGCACACGAGCGCCACACCGGTCCTCTCTAAACTTTGGCACGTGGTCATTGATGTCTGTTACCACTATAGTGGCGGTAGCTGTACCCATCATACCCCCACCGTCACGGGCCTCCACTACCAACCGGTGGCTGTCAGCAAACTCCCGGTCCAGACCCTCCGCTGCCACAGATATAGTGCCGGTGCTGGAATCAATAGTGAAAAGGTCCGCATTGTTGGTGTTCGGCACATTCTCAATAATCCGGTACGCGATGATTGCGTTCTGACCTACGGCTGCGTCGTCAAGGTCTAACGCTGTCATTTCCACAACAAACGTTCCAGGAGGGGAGTTCTCCGCCACGCTACTGTGGCAATTATCAGGCGCACACGTGAAGGCGGGGGCGTTGTCATTGATGTCCCACACGTTGATAATAACATCCGTGAAGCCAGTAAGTCCCTCGCCCTCTTCGTCCGTTGCCATGACAACAAAGCGCCAGACGGCACGCTCCTCTCTGTCCATGGTGCGCTGGGCATACATCTCCCCCGTGATGTCGTTGATCATGAAGTGCGACTCTGCCCCTTGGCCATGAATGGAATACCGTATGGCGCCCTGGTCTGCGTCTTTGTCTGGGTCAGTAGCTGTCACCTGCACAGATAAAGACAACTTCTTGAAAATGGATATTCATTCATCCAGTCAAACCCAAATTACCGCTTCCTCTTATCTATTTTCAGCCGTCATCCAGGTCTTCTTGGATTTTTCTAGACAGCCCGTTTAAGTGTTTGCACTTTTTCCTGACCACCTAAATTAAAGCAATGAGCTCTGATCAGGCATGTTTCTTGCATCTGGCCTCAGAGTGAGTCTGACAGCCTTACTGCTGAATTTCTCCTCACAAGATCCATCACTACTGTCTCTCTAACTTAGTGCAATAATAAATCTATAATGTTTCAAACTACATTAAAAGACTAAGACAGTAGATACACTGAAATAACATGATCCATTAAGAAATTGTAAGCAATATACACCGCCACATACAGCTACACGTCGAAAAGCTGTCAAGATAATTACTGATCTAAGGATCATCTCAGCCTCTCACCTGTAGCACAAACACAGGTGACCCATCAAGCTCCTCTGTGACAGAACCGTAGTACTCATTCATGGAGAACACGGGCGCCTCGTCGTTCTTATTAACCACAGTAACCACCACGGCCGCGTAGTCTTCCCACTTCCCGTCGGAGGCGAGGACCAGTAGCTTGTACCTCTTCTGCTGCTCATAGTCCAGTGGCTGTGCGATGAAGATGGTCCCCACCTCTGGCTCGATGTCAAAAACACCACCTTTGTTGCCAGATGTGATCTGGTAGCGCAGCTTGGCGTTGGCTCCTGAGGCAGGAATCACAAAAGTGAAATCACTGTCCTGATTCTGCAAAACTTACTGTTTAATAATACAAATCTAAAGGTGAAACAAAAGTGTAGCAACATTTTAAGAAGACTTTACAGCAGGTTGCTGCTGAATAATTCAGTATTGTCCCTTTTCTTCCTTTAAGCGGAAGCACTATCATTCTAGCAATAACAGAACGGCGTAACCACAAGAGTATTACACCTCATTTCCTCCAAGAGCTGAGCATTAGTAGGTTTTCATGTATCCCTTTCTTGTTTTGATTACTTAATTAAATGGAAACGCTGTACCTCGTCTCCTCGGCTTTAATCAGATACTAATTAAAAAACACAAGAGCGCCGAAAAAAGTAAAAGAGAGCATGAGAGTAAAAAGCCGCGTACAGTAATGCACTTTGATAGTGCCCTCCAGGGAATGATTTTGAGGCCTGCGAGAGGGTGGGGGGAATGTAGTTTTGTAAAGAGGAAGTCAATATCTGAACTTATCTACTGTGTCTCCATGGAGACCATCCAGTCTACCGGTTTAACATTGGAATAGATAAGATAATCTCCTGGAATGAACAGTCTTCGTTTTCAATCATCCTGTTGGGTTAAAATAGCTACAATCCCATGTAAATACACTAATCTGTACTATTAACACAACCCCAGCTGACAAAGTGCTCCCTGCCTCCCACAGGGATCTGGCAGGCTTACAGCAGTCAAGCCCAGGGTGTTGGTTTTTAAACAAGACAGATTGAGCGTAGCCTCTCAGACGCAAGTGCAACAGTATTGCAACTTTAACGTTGGGGGTTGGTGATATTCCACGGCTATTCATCATTAGTGCTGCAGCCCGGCCTAAGCTGCACCCCCGCTCGCCATAAATACTTGATTAACGGACCTAAACATGCCTGATAAAGGGATCTTAGGCTACCGCTGTACAGAGGATGAGCAACTGCTTTATTGGTTAAATCCCGCCCACCTACTGTGTGGGAGCGTGTCACTCTTTTTGGAACATATGTGCAACAGTGCATTACCAAGCACTCAAATGACTACTGCTAAATCTAGCACACTGCGTGAGTTCAGCGACGTGATTTCAGCAGAGCTCAGGCCGGATTGGGAAAGACTGCCCACAGGGTGACTACTGCTACAAATGCAGGCCATTTTGCAAAAAGGTGTTTACTGGTTGGCACACAACTGACTGCTGGAAAACTGACTGATAGACTGCCAAAATACTTCTGTTATTTCAAGATATAGAGTGAGAAATAAAGAAAGTGCAATCTGGAAAATTCTGTGACGTTTTAAAGTGTTTCACAAAAACTTCGATACAGGTTCTGGCTGGCTTTAACCTTTAATTCTAAGAAGTGGCATCGGTAAAATCTCCTTGGGACCTCCTCAGTGTGCTGCCTCATCAAGCATACCTTCATCCTCGTCATTAGCACTAACGGTGACAACAGCCAGGCCCACATCTGCATTCTCGTCGACGCCGACTTCATACAGGCGCTGAGCAAAGACTGGTTTGTTGTCGTTGACGTCGCTGATGAAAACCCTCACATACGCTGTGTCTGCAAGAATGACAGAATGGCAGAAGATTAAACGGCGCAGCACACAGACACACACACACACACGAACACACACACGCACACACACACACACACACACACACACACACACACACACACACACACTTCGCCAGACACGGTATGTGTGTATTCTCCCTCCATCTGCTTATTGATTCTACAATTCATTGTCACAGTTTAGTGGGGAAGAGGCACTTAACCGAACGCAATGTGCCTCATTGACACGGAAATCAGAAAAAACATAACTCATAAATATGCGCTGTAAATTAAATAAATTATTCATTTTGTCAAGAGTTTATTGTTTTCACTGGGGTAACTGTTTTAAACAGAAAGAATAACAGTAATGGCACTAAACCTCTTCAACAAGCTGCTTTTTTGCAGAGAGTAGATAAAGAACATCTCTACTGGGAAGGTTAAATATTCATAAGATGACAAGTGTTTGTGTCTTATCGGTGCCCTCCTCATTACGCTGTTTATTTCTTTAGTTAGAAAGAGTAAATTATCTGCTCACAGAACACATGGCTGACATGTTAATTTGGAGCTGCTGCAGTAAGAGATGACGGTGGTGGAAGGCGGCACTATATTCTCGACTTGTTTATACATTTCCCTCCTCATCTCGGTGTATCCCAGAGGTGACGCAGCGAGACAGGTAATGTTTGCAGAGGAGATGAGCCCTTCTGGAGGTGGGAGATTCGTAGCCCGAGACACAGCTAAGGCTCATTGCAAATGCTAAGCAGACCTGGCAACTCTGAAGAGGAGGCTTTCCTGCTCCAAAACATCGCCCTTTACCCCTAATACCTCCTTCGCAAACATTTGCACAAGTCCCACTTCTGAATAAAAACGTCATATTACGTCACTCTAGATACAGCCTAAGGTTTCATGTCTGCCAAAATGTCACAAAGGGAACATGGTAAACAAACATAGGCCACACTGGTTAAATACTGAAGAATGAAAATTAAAAACGGGGGAGAAAAAAAAGGGTTTGTAACAAAAAAAGAGCGCCAAGAAATCTCTGAGCTATTTTATATTTGAGGCTGTCTGGTCATGGCAGTGGACTAAATCAAATTAGGATTCACTCTTCAAAGTCAATCCCAAGGTGTAAATGAATGTATTGTCATGCCAATGCAGTCTGTTTAAAACTCTGTGCACAGAGGACGAACTCCTCGTAGTTTTCAGTATTACCCTGTAGGCTTATAGGGAAAGAACAACGCTGCTTTTTATGAATGGGACATTGCATCAGTCCAGAGGTCACTTCAAAGTTAACTCTGCTAACTCACATAGTCTAAAAAAGGATAGGGTATAGACTAAATCTGAAGTAACTGTCACTGACTTATTATTTGCATACTACTCACACTGAAACGGGCGTAGAATAGGGAGTGGGAATCGCGGAGCATTCTGGGGCGCGCCGCCATTTTTGGAGGGTAGTGTACGGAGCTATAGTAGACTATCATTATCTGTCACCGGTCAATTCATCTGTCATCTGTCAATCGTTCATCATCCCAAATGTATAAAGTATGTGTGAAAGACAAATACCCATATAAAGAGAAGCTGACAGGAGCAAAGGGGCGATTTATTACAAAACTAAAGTTAGTTTATGATATTGGTCCTTACGAATTAGGAGGACCTTGACAGTTTGCCACTTTTTTACGGTCACTGATGTGTTTTGGCGTTAGTGAACAACTGTCAGCAGATCAAAATATGTTAATGTTTGGAGGCCGATGTCCAGTTTACAAACAGGTAGGTATATGACATTAAGATCTACAAGCCAAATGCCAACTACACAATCATCCGTACAATGATAAGCTAGCTCATGTTATGCTAACTGACTACTAAGAAAACATCGGCTAATACTGCATAATTAATCTACCGGTATCTTGTGAAATGAAACCCATAACGTTAGCCTACCTGACTGTATACTATATATACTATATATACTACAATTTGGCTTTTGAATCTTACTCTGCAGTGTTTTGTGTTAGCTTTTGACACTTAGTAAAAAGCCAGCAGATGGCACTCTCACCCTTTATCCTCCAAAAATGGCAGACTTCCTGCCAGTGACGTCATATTCCCATTCCCTATTGTCTTTACGAAATAGTTTGACATTTTGACAAATATTTGTATTCACTTTCTTACCAAGCGTTAGATAAGATTGATACAACTCTCAAGTCTGTATGGTAAATATGAAGCTAAAGCCAGCAGGCTAGCTACTGCTAATCTAAGCTCGTGGCAAGGCTAATGCCAAGCTCGGTGAATGACTATTTTCTGGCTGGATGTTAATTAGTGAGCTTTAGAGGTGCTGGTGGGCAGATGTTGTTAGCTTTGGACAGAGCCAGACTAGCTGTTTCCCCAACTTCCTGTCTTTGTGCTAAGCTAAGCTAACTGTACAGATATGTGAGTGGTATCAATCTTCTTCAAATGAGTGTATTTTTCCAAAATGTCAAACTATTCCTTTAATGACATGAAGCAAAAATATAAACTCATGAGTAGTTTTATACTAGAAGAAAAAGTCTTAAGTCATCATTAAAATCCTCATACTCTCTGACCTGAGTTGGGCTGTTTGTTCTTGCCAGGCCGCGCCGACTCCTGGCCATCTTCCGACTGAACTTCCAGCAAATAGGAGCTTCGTGCCTCGCGGTCAAACACGGCTTCTGTGTAGATGACCCCAAGTGTTGGGTCTATGCGGAACAGATGGTGGTCGCCACTGCTGTCACTCAGCAGAGAGTAAGTGATCTGTGGAGCACAGGGAATTTGAAAATAAAGCCACAGTATTCTTTCAAGCAATAACCCGCAGAAATAGCAGCAATTAAAGGCTTTGTAGCTGAAAATGTCAGGAGGTCTCTATCATATTCCCAGAGTCTGTCTTCTCATTACAGGCAAAATTAGATCGATACTCTGTATCCCACCTATACGGTCACAGTCAATCACTCACCTGCGATGGCACAGTTCCCAAAACCACCTCGACAACTGTGGAACAAAAGCTTACAGAATACTCCTAACATAACATTGATGGTTTAGCTAGGGAAAAACAGAGATTTTCAACCACCCATAGGTGGTTGAAAATCTCTTCAGTCAATTGTACTGTAACTGCACAACAAGTAGATAACCACAAACCTCTCCATTAAGACCCAGGTCTTTGTCATGGGCCGACACTTGGAGAACCGAAGTCCCTATCTGGACTCCTTCTGTTACTGAGGTCTCGTAGATGGAGGAGGTGAAAAATGGCACGTTGTCATTGACATCTTCGGAGAGAAGAGAGATTTAGTAGTAAATTGATAATGTGTTCATTTCCAGATAGTAATTAGGTAATAAATTCTCTAGCATCCAAAGCTGTAGCCCCTGTGACTGCACACATTAAAGATTTACAGGTTTGATTTTCTGAAGAAGAAAAACAACACTGTTTATTGCAGCTGCTGACTTGGATCAGTCTGGATGTTGGACTTCTTCACCCGCAGATGAACTCAACATTATACTTAACAGCTAAAATCAAATGATTCTTTGGCTATATGTTTGTCAAACCTCAGAAAAATAAATCAGTTTTGTGTTTGACATATTTTGCAAATTATATACAGAATATTATATATTATATATATTTTTTATTTAGTATTGACATCTTATTATCCCGTGACCCCTAACGGGATAAGTGGTTGCAGATGATGGATGGATGGATCTTCTTATTATACATGTAACTTTACTTTTTCAACCGGTTGATACTGTAATTATATGACATTTTGACACATAATGACAATGTTTGACAATATATTACCCAGCAGTTAATTATCTTGCGCTACACTTAATTATATGCTATAAATAAATATAATAAAACTGACCTGTAATATTGACATAAACTGTAGTGAAAGCTGCGAGAGGCACCGCTGCCACGTTCTGTGCTCGAACCCGGAGAGAGAAGACGGGTGTGGTCTCGTAGTCCAGCGGCTCGGACACCAGGATGGACGCAGAGCCGTCTTCGCGGTTAGGTGAGAGGTAGAAACGAACTGGCATGTTGGTTTCGGGGACCATTCCATCCTCCAGGTTATAGGTTACCCTTGGGTCACCCAGCTGAGAGGTCGCCTTGATTGTCTGAATAGGAGGAGAAGTTAGATCATGAATTTGCTTGGCTGATGCAAAAAAATCAGAAAACAACCCTGAGCTGAGTAAATGGTCAAAAAGCTCTTGGTCCACTCCTTGCATCAAATTAGTGAATCTGTTTCCCAGTTTAAGCCCATGTGGCTGACTGACTCGTCCCGTATGATGTCATAGATGGACATTCACATCCCGGTAAACTCTCTTGCTTTAAAGGATTAGTTCAACATTTTGAGGAAATATGCTTACATGCTTTCTTGGCGAAAGTGAGATGAGAAGATCGATACTAGTCCACGAGATGCCAGGAGATAGTTAGCTTAGCTTAGCATAAAGACTCAAAGCATGGGCAAACACCTAGCTCTGTCAAAATGTAACAAAAACTCTGCCTACCATCTATGGAGACTCTAGTTATGACAAGAAATAGTTGACGCTACACTGTTTCCTTTACTTCTGTGCCAGAGGAAATATAAAGTTAATTGTTAATTTAAAAAGTTAATTAAAAAGTGTTAATTAGTAAACTTTAGAGCAGTGGTTCCCAACCTATTTCCCTTGAAGCCCCCTCACTTGTATCTAAGAAAAGCTGCCCCCTCCCCTCCCCCGCCATATTTTCTGACGTCATCACCCTAAAAAAATTACAAATCCTCGAACAAAATCCTCAATTTGAATAAATTTTCAGTGTATTGATTGAGTTAGTGTTTTTTTTTTATTAAATCAACATTCTTTAATGAATACAACTCATCAGTCTGTGCCTCCCTTTGTGTGGGGCAAGCAGGAGAGCAAACAGTTGTGATGTTGTTGACATGGTGTGAATTTTGGAAATGATTACATCTATCTTGTTTCAATACATTTTGACTTTTGGACTTTACAACGCTCTGCAATTATTGGAAATGTTTGGACAAGTCGCACAAGTCGGAAACAATCACAAAACTGGAATCTAATTCTACAAATAGTAAAATACTAATAATATTAGTGTAGCCAGATCTTTATCCTCTACTGTGCAGAAATACTGGGTTTAAACAGATGTGGCCTACTAAGTAGCAAAAAAATATAATTTTTAAATAGTTTTTATATAGTCTTTTTTATAATTTATCCAGTAAGAGTGTTATTCTGATTTTAGTTCGACATTTGCAAATCTAATTTTGACAGCCTCAGAGCAGAAAAATTCTCGCACACCCCCTGTGATCTTTGGCGCCGACCAAGGCCTATTGAAAGAGCCTGGGACACCCGTCTTGTGCTATGGGGTATGACACATGCGCAGTGTAACTGAAGCTACGTTCGTGCGTTGCTATTGGCTCAATTTCGGCGATTGCAGATCAGATTTTACTGCGCACTGTTGTACCCCAAAGATATGACGCGTTGATGACACGTGACATCTCCTCTTTTCCCCCTCCTTGGCACGGACCCCAGGTTGGGAACCACTGCGTTAGAGGAGCAAGTAGGCGTTTGTTTTTAATTTTGGACAGAACCAGGCCACGGCTTCCAGTCTTTATGCTAGGTATGCTAATCGTCTCTTGGCTCTAGCATCATATTTAATACTCAACTACTTTGAGCTGCCAACCCACCAAAAGAAGGTTATTATTCTGGGCTTAAATGAATAGTTTTACATTTTGGGAAATGTGCATATCCACTTTCTTGCAGAGAGTTTATGACACTATGATCATGTCTGTGTGGCTAAGTAGAGCTAGAACTGGGAGGCGATTAGCTTAGCTTAGCATAGAAACAGGGGGAAACAGTTAGTCTGGCATAACAAACCAGACACAACTTGTTAATTAGTGAGCTCTAGAACTGCTAGTAGGCATATTCTTAAAGTTTGGACAGAGAGAGGTCAGGTTTTCCTCCCGGCTTCCAGTCTTTATGCTGAGCTGAGCTAACTGACCGCAGGCTACAGCTCCATAATTAACGCCCAGACATGAGAGTGGTATCAATCCTCTCATCCAAGTGTTGACAAGAGAGCAAATAAGTGTATTTCCTAAAATGTTGAACTATTCACTTAACAAGGATTCTCTTTGAGGTAGATCAGGTATAGTATATAGTTAATTAGAACTAGTCAGACTGCAGTTGTGGTTTGTAGTCTTAAAGAAGCACAGGTTAAGTCAAATATTGATTACAATTATTGTGTTTGTGTGTGATTGATCATCTGAGTAACAAACATATTGTCTATCCATGAAATAACCTCTTATGTCCAAGTGAATCGCCATATGAAGACCTTGGAAAAAAAGGTATTTTTGTGCTCTCCAGATTGACAGCTATATATTTCTAGCATAAAAAGAGATGTTTGTATGAAGTTAAAGCTGTAGGCGAGATTGGAGCAACTATGATTAAACAAAGTTATTTTTATAAAACGGTCGCTATATCGTGACAGTAGTACATGAAACAGGTAACCTGAAAAAAATCATGTTCCTTTGTGTCCTACTGTGTCCTCCGGTGCTCCTAACAGCATCTGAAAGATTTCACTTACCGGAGGAAAACAACCAGTCAGAGCTGATCTGAGGTCTGCTGTCCAGCTGCCGTCTATGAGAGTCGGCTGTCAATCACTCGCAAACTCCGACCAAACGGTCAAACTAGGCAGCGCTGATCAAATATGAATCAATATTCTGTTACTGTAATGCCTATTTCTTGCCTCGAATGTTTTCAGAATCATCTTGTAGTGTACGGTTTAGCTGTAAAATGAGAAAGTTTGTGACGCCGCCGCCATTGTAAAATCTGGTCAAGGAACGCCAAGTTCCGCTTACATGAGCACAGCCAATAGGAACGTTCTCTCTCTCTGAAATGACCTGTGATTGGTCAAAGTCTGCCGTCACGGGCTAGATTTTTTAAAGCCTGAAAACAGAGCCATGATGAGGTGCAGAAGTCTAGTTATCTCTCAGAACACTTGAATTACAATATGCTGAAAGATTATTATGGAATTTTTGCCCAATGATGCCAAAAATATACTGCCTACTGCCACTTTAACAAGCCTGGAGTCATGAAAATTTGGCTAGCACATGCGATCCGATGTCAGCTTTCTCTAAACGTAAACGTGTTTTAGTTTGATGCTGTAGGACCTACAGCATCAAACTAAAACACGTTTACAGATTCTTCAGCACGCTGACAAGCTTTCAGCGGTGTATTTTGATCACAAAGAGAACATGGCGTCAGAATAACGCTCAGACTGTGCACTAATCCAGGGGAGTAAGCAAAAAACATTCAGCCGATTCAATTACAGCAACTCAAAATGGCAAGGGATAGAGAAACCAGCTCCACAACATATGTGCTAATATAAACAGTGTAGCTCCAATCAAAGTTACACGTACCACTATTGGCGTGTCCCTGGCGGCGTTTTCAGGGATGACGACACTGTAGCTCTCCTTCTCCCACTGTGGAGGCTGGTTCTTGACATTTGTGATGGTGACCGCCAGCTCCACAGAAGTGTTTTGTTTCCCCCCGTCTGTCGCAATGATGTCCCGCGTGATGTAGGTTCTCTGTAACAGTTCAGTCACTAAAATGATCATCATGGTATTTAGAGCTGAAACGATTAGCTGATTAACACAGACAGAAAATGAATGAGCAGCTATTTGATGAACTATCAAATGAGCTCTAATTTCAGTACGACTAATAAAACTGACGGACCAAAAAGTAAACTCATCTCCTATGACAACACACCAGATGTGTAAAATATACAGCATACTTAAATGCCTGAGGTATAGTGAAATAAAGTGAAGTAATAAAATCCACCAATAGCTCCTAAAGGACCAGTGTGTAACAATTACGGGAATCTATTGGCAAAAATAGAATATAATATTATGATAAGTATGTTTTCTTTAGTGTATAATTACCTGAAAATAAGAGTTTTTTTCGTTAATTTAGCATGAGCCGTTTATATCTACATAGGGAACGGGTCCTGGTCGTGTCTAGAAGGTAACACGCAAGTTGGGGAAACTCTCGTGAGATGGTTAAGGTTAGGCATTGATCTCGAATAATCAAGGTCAGGATAAGTCGTTGGGGAGCGAGTCTCGCAAGAGTTTTTGCAAGCTTTTGGGGTGTAAGAAAATATCGAAAATATTGATTATCGTGATATTATGTTTGGTGATACTGTATCGATTCTCAAAAACACAGAATCGATTTTTAATGAATAGTTTACATGCAACGATTAACTCTTAGACCGAAATACTTTATTTAAATTGCAAAGAGATGCGTCCTCTCAGTGTGTGTGTGTGTCCTCTCAAAGTAGTGCTATGATGTTAATGTTACAGGGACTGTGATAAATGCAAATGCAGATCCCACTGTTCTGATTGCATAAAAAAGTTACATTTTTTACTCAAATTTTATGCATATGGTGGTGTGTTCTTTATACTATGACATTTTTTTTTTTGTCATAGTAAAAAAATGCAATATATTGCCTTGCTTACAGTATCGCAATGTTTTGCAATATATTGAATCGTAACCCCTGTATCGTGAGACGTATCGTATCGCCAGATTCTTGCCAATACACAGCCCTAATAGATACTGCCAGATCCTACACGCTGTTCCTTTAAATCATCTTGCTATTATCTGAGTTACATGACTGTGTCTTCAGTTTGCTCTGTGGCAGTGAGCAAGTGGAAACTGGCCAGTGACAGCAGACTAAGACCTCTAGACCTCTCTGCTATGTGAATAGATGTGTAGCTGATGCTCAGAGTGATCAGCTCATGATCAGCTGACGGGCAGTAATGACTTCAAGCTCCTGTCTGTACTTGTTGCATGAACTCCATTGAGGAAATCATTTAATTAGGTTAAGAACAACAGAGGCAGCAGCGTGAGCCTTAAAAAAAATGTATTAAGCTATAATTCAGGTTGCACAAAAGCGCCTCTACTTTTGTAATTGTGCTATAATTGAACCGCTAGGAAATAAGGGAGTAAATTTGGCTGAGGAACTGTATTTCATCAAAGTGGATACTGCAGGGAAAGCTAAACATTTCCTTAAGAGGTCATTAGAGTATTTTATTCTGTTTATCTAAATTAGACAATGGGTAACATCAACATTACACTCGCACCAGAGTGAAGAAAAAAATCCACTAAAGGGCCTTTTTTTGCCCACGAGGAAATTTCATTGTAACCATTCACAGTAAAAGATAATGCAAGTCATAGTTACACCACTTTGTTAATGAAAAATTGCTCAAATAAGAATTCAGTTGTTAAGATGAAATGTTTCAGCCATCAGCTGCATTATTCTATGAACGCAAATGGACTCTATTATTGTGCTGCAGATAAAAAGAAACATCACTTAACTATAGAAATTCCATTTTCTATTTCTGGGACAATCCAATTAGTATTTGTGAACAAGTACAACTCCTTTTCCAAAGATTGGTGCCAGAGAATAGTTATCTGTGATGTCCAACGTGGACCCAGCAGCTGCTGCTTTTACAATACACGATTGACTGACTGACTTTGTGGTAACATCCAACCAAGGTTTAAAATTAAATTTGCAGTAATAAGTGTCAGATCTGAACCAGAAAATGTCCATAAAATATTCTGGATACGGTCGCAGCAACCTTTTCCATCCTCTCCACTTAATTCTCAGTGGAGCTGTAGCGTACAGTATGCTGAGGACTGTACTGTCTTAGGACATGAGAATAATCGCTGTTGTTCAACACCCCGTCTCCTTCATGTTACACTGAAGTGAATTGGGAGCCGTGCTGCACGCTTTACTCTGGTGTGAAAATCTAGCCTTAATACTTATTCACTGTAATCAGAAACTGTAATGACCAAATCAAAATAGAACAAGTTAACATTTAATGAAGTGCTTTTACAATCTTAGTTACAGCGAAAAAAGATTGCGGGATGATTCAAACAGCTTCTGAAATCACTTTTAAATATGCAACAGCTTTGTTCAGCGAGGTTTTGGGCTTAACACTTTCAATTTTGCATGAAGTCAGCGGCAAGATTTCCAGAGACTTCTAACACTGCAGCGCTAAAAAGCATGTTAAATAATAAACGGCTGAGGCTCTATAGTGCTACAGCAAGTTTCTAGCCAAAACACAATTCTCACATTTGAATAAGTGAAAGAAGAAAACAAGAAGAAGAGCGCGAAAATGTAAAAGAAATGTGTTACATCACTGACAGCAACACGGTAAAACACTTGCAGCACATCAATTAGTTGACAAACATCAACCAGTAAAGCGCAGCGTGCTAATCTTTAGAGCTAGTTTTCATGTTGAAATCAATCATTTATATACCTTTTATAAAGAACTGTGGAGGTGATCATGCTTTTTAAGTCATAACACATGCATAATCTTCCAGCCTCCAAATTGTGTCAGTTAATAGCCTCAAAATATATGAAGCTGCTGCATGCTGTCAGTCTCCTTATCAAAGCCTCAGATGATAAACTAAAATGAAAAAGCCTTGAATCTCTTATATCAAAGCCAGAGTATTTAAGATGGACCACAAGTCTTGGTCTGTAATGATTAGCTTCTATAAAAAACCTGTGCCATACACAACATGTCTTTTTTTTGACAGCTGCTGCTACAGGTTAGAGGAGTTTTATGCACATTTAAAAGATAGTGTTTAGTAACAGTGCAATAGAGAGAACTGTAGTCATCAAATATAACCACAAGAATCCAAAGCTGTTAAAATCTATTTTTAATATTTTGTTTAGCCTGAGTTAGTCTCCCTCCATCTTCTTCCTCTGTGGTTTTTCCACATGCATCACTTTTGGGAGTACACAAAGCCCAGATTGGGAGTAGCAGACAGAGGCACTTTGAGGTGGCTTATTCATTAACTTTGTTGACACAGACCCAGGGGCCACCATGTGATACCCACTGTGTGTGTTTGTGTGTGTGTGCGCTGGCTGACAGAGAGCCTGCTAATAACTTCTGACTGACCTGTGATATTGGCTGGTTAACGTAGACCCATCCAGTGACAGGGTTGACCCGCAGGTACTCAGGCTGCTCCAGGGACATGAAGTAAGTGATAGCTGCATTAGTTCCAAAGTCGTCATCGTGAGCTGCCACGCGGAGGAAACTGGTGCCGACCAAAGTGTCTTCTCTCAGAAAGTCTACAGGGGATAGGAATAATGTATGTGCACTCAGTTTGCTGGTCAAAGAGGAGGAACGTATGAGGCTGATGGCAAAGGACGGTGAAGGTCAAGCATGAGAGGTGTTATGGACATGGTGAATATGCAAAACTGATTTAGGTTATTACCAAGGTATTTTTTGTCGATTTCCAATTTTCACACAAAGATGCAATTCATTAAGTTTGTACTTCTCACTCCTTTTCGAATATGTAAACCAAGGCATCAATTGTTTGACAATTTCTTTTGCTTATGCTTTTCATTGTATGTAAATATTACTTTTTCTCGCTGTCCACTTGTTTGTATGATCATTCTCTTTTTTTTTATTTTACATGTTCGAAATAAATTTTGAAATGAATGGTATTTCATTTTTTCCCCAAATGAAACCTAATATAGAGGCATATTTACTGCATCCACACTCTATAACACTTCCTTAATTAATCAAATTACTAAATTAAAGGTGCAATGTGTAAGATCTGGCCAGAATTTAGGTTTAAAACACTAAAAAAAATAGCTAACATTATCAACAGAATGTGAAGAGGTTACAGTGTTGACTAGGGCTGTCAAAGTTAACGCGATAATAATAACACATTCGTTTTAACGCCACTAATTCCTTTAACGCATAAACGCAACTTGCGATTTTTAATTAACCTCTTAAAAATCCGACGGGCCGCCGATCTTTCGGAGCTTTTAGTGGGCTCAATTTTAAAGCTGGAGTAAAGATACTGGCATCATATGAAACTAGAAAACCTAAGGAATGGTACAAACCATGTCATATGAAGGAGGCTAAATAACGCTCCAAACTTACGCTAAAGTTTGGCGAGGAAAAACCGTCATGGCCATTTTCAGAAGGTTCCCTTGACCTCTGACCTCAAGATATGTGAATTAAAATGGGTTCTATGGCTACCCACAAGTCTCCTCTTGTCAGACATGCCCACTTCATGATAATCACATGCAGTTTTGAGCATATTTCCTTTTTTTGAGCATATGTGTAAATGCAGTAGCTGTGAGGGTTTCTGGACAATATTTGCCATTGTTTTGTGTCGCTAATTGATTTTCAATAATATATATATATACCTACATTTGCATAAAGCAAGCATATTTGCCCACTCCCATGTTGATAAGAGTATTACACACTTGACAAATCTCCATTGAAGGTACATTTTGAACAGACAAAAAATGTGTGATTAATGTGTGATTAATTTGCGATTAAATATTTGAAACGATTGGCAGCCCTAGTGTTGACGTTATGTCAAAGACGTCTATGTATTCTGTTGCAGAGATATCTATTGAAATGAGCATGCTAACCAGCTGGCCCCGGCTCGTCCTGTCTTGTACGCCAGAGGCAATAGTGAGTCACTGTAGCGTCCAGTCAGCTTGTTGAGGGCTTGTCAATCACATTGAAGGTATCGGGTACGTGTACACTTTGATAGTTTGTTGATGGATTAAATCCAAAGTGGCAAAACGAGAAAACGACTTGTAATTTCGTTTCGTCAGGAGGAGAACGGGCTGTTAGCGGTTAGCTGTAGCAACTAGCATTCAGCCAGCACAAACCCCAGCGCCGGGAGTGACAGCAGGCTGTTTCCCGGGCTGTCACATGCTCTCCTCACGGCGAAGTAGTCTCCCGGAGTTGCCGCAACAGTCGTTTTCTCGTTAATGCCACTTTGGATTTAATCCAATAAACAAACTATCAAAACGTACCTGGACCGTACAGCCTCCGGTTAGTGGCACAGTAAACGCAAAGATGGCTACCTTAAACTATAGGCCGACGCCACATGCGAAGATTATAAGATATTAGTGTTATTTTGACCGGCTCTCAGAGTTTCAGCACTTTGGTCAAATTATGTGTATTCTTGCCTTGCTGTTAGTTAGAAGTTGGCTTTTTTTTTTTTTTTTTTTTTATAACTGATGACTGTATATTTAGATTAGACCCAGTAGTAGAGGTGAAATGCTGCCCCCTACTTGTTTGGAGCATGTGGTTAGGTCTTACACATTGCACCTTTAATGTAAAAAAGGAGCATAAAAGCCCCGTACCACTCTCCCTCAGCGTTTTTCAGGTCCTAGTTATGCTCCAGCTTTAAAAATACACATTTTTGTATTACAATTGTACCAGCATGTATAATTTTTTTCATCACTTACACTCATAGCGCAAATTCTCAAACTTGGGGCTGTTATCATTCTGGTCCAGTATTTGGACAGCGAGCTGACAGATGCCGATGAGCGGCTCCTCCGCCCAATCAGTGGCCGTTACTGTAATTGAATACTCTCTCTGCCGCTCCCTGTCAAACCGCCTGGCTGTCACAATCACTCCTGTGAATACAGAACAAACATCCCATCAAACATACACACATGAATACATATATATTCATCCACCCCTTCAGAAATTCTCCAGTTCACCCATCAATGCATGCATTCATCCATCCATCAATTCATCTTACCATCCGTGCATCAATCTATCCATCTCACCATCCACTCATAAATCAAGAAAACAAGTAAACAATTATATATTTATTTCTGAGTAAGTCGAGCATCCCTTTCACGTGCAGTGACTTTGTTGTTAATAAAGAGAATAGAACAGAAGAAAATTACAGAATAACATGTTGACTCCATGTGTTAGGACTTCAAAACAGCTTTCCCTTCATTATGTAGAGTCATTTTTATCATACCAAGCTACACCAGATTAAATGAAATGATGTTCAACAGACAGTTTTTGGCATTTGACTCATTCTTGAGAACAGCAACTTGAATTATGCGAACATTTCCTCTCTTCTCAGATCACAGCTCAACAGTAATGTTGAATTAAATTACCATTAAAATGCAGCACTGTCTATAGTATCTACAGTAAACCCGTGCTCTAATTGAGACCTATTTCAGCCGAGACAATCCGTGACTGCTCTACCTGTGTCTGGATGAATTCTGAAGGCGGGCATGGCGCTGTCTCTGTGCATTAAGCCATATTTGACTTTTCCATTTGCTCCCTCATCTGCATCCACCGCATGCACTTGCAACACAAAAGTCCCCGTTGGCTGGTTCTCCAGCACTGAAGCCTGCTCACGATATTGCTGGCACTGGAGATAGAGAGAGGGAGGGGGAGAGATAGAAGGAGAAACACACAAATACAAGAAGCAGTTCTCATATATGAGAATAGATAGTGAGTATATGTTACATTAATGAGAATACAGGGATGAAAGGAAATAAACTCATTAGGTAGAAGGTCACTACGCACACATAGGGAGGTACTGTGCATGAAAGACAATATAGACGTTATAGATACAATAGCCCACATCTAAGGAAATAAAAACACTTGAGCTGATTTCTTTTGAAAAGCCAGCAGTGAACAGCTTTGTTTAAACCAGGAATTCAATCCATTCCCCCTAATGAACATATGCCCCAGAAAAAGAGCTGCTCTCTGGAGTCTCTCTTTTTTGAAATCACATATAAATGCTAGCTACCCTTTCAAGAGAATGACCATGAAAAAAGAAAAACAATAAGCAAGGAGGAGCTTGAGCGAAACAGAGGGAGGGAGATGGATCAAAGGATGTGAGCGAGCGATATAAAGAAGAATAATGCAAAGGTTCATGGGACGTGGTGGCACACACAGTATGGCCTGTAGGTAGCTGTTCACAAAAAATCACATAATATCAAACATAAGGTCATTCTGGCCCAGATGGTTCTGAGGCGTAACTTGATATTTAAAACACATCAAGTTGCCAAGACTTCCAGCCCACCCGAAAGACCTAAGGAGCTCCGGCTCCGCATGAGCATGTCTTCTGCCGAAGTTCAAGTCATTCCTAATTAAGGAGGAAGTTAATTAAACAGGTATAGTATATTGTGATGATATAGCACTTTTTTTTCATAAATTAATTGAAATCCCAATGGAGCGCCTAAAGATAGTGTGGGTGTGCAGGCTAATCAGAACTCCTGGGAAAACAGAGCGGAGAGAGACGTAGGCCAGGGAAATGAGAACGCCAGAGCACAAAATAAAAGCTGGAGAGTGGGATGAGGAGAGGGAGGAAGGAGTGATAGGCAGAGGAATAACTGAAGTGCACCAAGAGGATGAGACATACAGGCAGATGAGAGAAAAATGGAACAATATTGTGAAGGCACAGTCTTTGAATTGAGGCAAAACAACTGACTGTCAGCTATTAAGAAGGGTTCAGGTTGACAGTGACAATAACAACAACAACAACAACAACAAAAATAATGCTTTAAAGGAATCGTTCGACATTTTGGAAAAATAAAGCTTATTTTGTCACCTTTAGACAGAGCCAAGCTAGCTGTTTCCTCCTGTTTCCAGTCTTTAGGTTAAGCTAAGCTGCTGGCGTTAGTTTTATATTGATGGTACAGAAATGAGAGTGGTATAAATCTTTTCATCTAACTCTCGGCAAGAAAGCAAATAAGTGTATTTCCAAAATAAATATTCCCTTAAAACTAACTTCATTTAAGGGAAATTCTGGTCTTTTTTTCAACTTTTGTCCCATTCTCATAATTGTGGCCTTTCTGACTAATGGCTAGGCTAACTTTGCATTCATCACCTGAGTTGATGATTTATGAGAATAAGACCCAGGTTGAAGGGATGGTTTGGGTGTATTGAAGTGGGGTTGTATGAGGTACTTATCCATACTCAGTGTATTACCTACAGTAGATGGCGGTCGGCACGCCCCTAGTTTGGAGAAGCAGACTGGAGTTACCGACACCAGAGCAAATCAATGTACTGCTGTGGACGGGGCTGGCAGCAAAATGTATTTTAGCCTCCTAAAAGAAAGGCCCCCCTAAAGAAAATCAATATCAATTTAAGTGTACGCTATATTTAAAATATTTTCACCGCTTTACCTTGCCATCAGACAGCCCTTTCCGACGGAGAACTGAAGCACTTTTATCCATCTATGTTCTCGCCAAAGCCACCAGACTCCATTGAAAAAAACCTGTAATTTGACCTCGCAGATCACAGGAGTTGCTGGTTTGCTTGTGCTATTATGTGACTTTGGTGAATCCAAACTAACCAAAGTCACACAATAGCACAAACAAACTAACCAATCAAGGCAGTGGTAGACCAGCAACTCCCGTGTTCTGCGAGATAAAATTACTGTTTTTTTCAATGGTGTCTGGTTGCTTTGGCGAGAGCATAGATAACGGCTTCAGTTTACCCGTTGGAAACATAGACTGTATAGCTGTCTCACAGCAAGGTAAAGTGCTGAAAATATTCTAAATATAGCGTACACTTAAAGCTGCAGTGGGTGGAAATGGAGCAAATATGACTAAAAAAAAGTTATTTTTATAAAACGATCACTATATCCTGACAGGAGTGAATGAGACAGGTAATCTGAAAAAAATCATGTGCCTCTGTGTCCTCCGGTGTCCTCCGGTGCTCCTAATGGCATCTGCAGGATTTCACAAACCGGAGAAAACAACCAATCAGAGCTGATCTGGAGTCTGCCGCCCAGCTTCCGTCTATGAGAGCCACGAGTCGATAACTCGCAAACTCCGATCAAAGGGTCAATCTAGGCAGCACTGATCAATATTCTGTTACTGTAATGCTTTTTTCTTGCCTCAAATGTTTTCAGAATCATATTGTAGTGTACTGATTAGCTGTAAAATGAGAAAGTTTTTGACCCGGCAGCCATGTTGAGATCTCTTGAGGAAATACCGAGCACCGCCCACCAACCGGAGCACAGCCAATAGGAACGAAGAAGGAAGGTTAAATGCGCTTCAGCCGCCTCACAAGGAATAGTAGGCCTGTCCGGTGCTCACAGAGAAGGGCAATCTTGTAACAGGAGAAATTTCAGAGAGCAGGTCCAAAGCACACTGGAGCACACGGATTTAAGGCAGTAAACTTTATTAAAGACTAATGTTTCGACGCCAACTGCGTCTTCATCAGAGTTTTTTGACTCGACGGAAAGAGAGATGCAGAAGTCTAGTTTTCTCTCAGAACACTTGAATTACAATATGCTGAAAGGTTATTATGGAATTTTTGACCAATGATGCGAAAAAATTGTTGCCTACTGAAGCTTTTAGGTGGGCTTTTCTTTTAGGTTGCTCAGATATGTTTTGCTGCCGGCGCCGTCCACAGCAGCACAATGCTTTGCTTCCTTGCGGTAACTCCTGTCTGCTTCTCCAAACTGGAGGTGTGCCGACCGTCACCTACTTTAGGTCATACACTGACTATGTATAAGTACCTCATACAACCCCACTTCAAAAATTCCGAACCATCCCTTTAAGGTGTTTTTAGCATTGTAGCTAAGCGACTGACTGATTTCTTCCTCAAGAATGAATACATCGACACTTCAGTGCAAAAAGGTGGGATCCCCGGAATACCAGGCTGTTAAGAGCACACAGGAGTGGTCACACAGCTCCTCAGAGAAGCTAAGGAGAACAGAGGCAATCTGGTGGTGCTGTGGTTGGACCTGGCCAACGCCTATGGCTCGATACCCCACAAGCTGGTGCAGGAGACCAGCTTTGAAAAAAAGAAAGATCCTCACCTCCTCAAATACAGGTTTGTTGTTGTTGACATCATCAACTCCAACGATGACTCGTGCGGTGGAGAAGAGAGGGTGCGGCCCGCCTGATGCATTGTCATCTGTGGCCGTTACATTCAGGACGTACTCCAGGCCTTGAAGCGTGGGCAGGGGAGTGGAGCGGAGACGAATCAACCCTACAAAGACCACAGGCCCATTAAATTACACATTATAAAACACGGTCCCTCCTAACACATTAAGCACAACCATTCCATTAGTCATTAAGCATGATGTTATTGCCACTGTGGCCTTGCATGGTGAGGAATGTGCTATCAATAAAAACACAGCAGAAAACGCATACTGCATGTTGTTGTTCTAGAAATCGGGGGTGAGATAGCGAGTGGTAGAAATTCACCTCAGAAGTCCACAGAAAGGTAAAAATCTGATATGCAGACTAAATCCAAAAACCAATTTCACAGTGGTGACTTTGTCACATTTCTAATCTAATAATTGCATGCTCTCCCCTAAAGATGCCCATCCAGCTCACTCACTTGAGCGAAAACATAAAGTAGTAAGTGACTCGGGTTAGAAGTTAACCAGGCTCAGCAGATGCCTATTAGCTGTTCCTCTCTCCCCCTCTGTCTGCTTTCATGCAACAGTCAAGATAAAAGGTGGGATAAAAGGATGCAGCATCTGAGTCAACATCTTTCTCGTCAACAGTAGTACAAAAACATCACAGGTTGCAGGACGAACAAGCAGCCTGGGATGTGGGGGAAACTCATTGAAGTGAGAGCATCGGGAGATTTTTTATTTTTTTTTATTCCCTTGTTTTGTTCCTATTCATCTCTTTCAATGCTCTTGATTAAAGACAACACAGCATGCTGATACACACAGATGCGAGTGCCTGGCTTTCCTCACTCCCAATTTACTTGTGATCCTGGCTGCCCACAGAGCAGAGAAGGGCCCCAGCTCCTAATGACAATGCGTGACGTTGACAGCGCTGCACCACTACATTAAAATAAGTGAAGTGTGGGATGTACACGGTAATTCTCCCGGCTTAAATGTCAACCTTGTTTACAAATGCGACGTGAGCTCTAGGAGCTATTCAATGAGCCAGCACTCTTCGTATATACAGTAAGTGGGAAGCCGTATAGTGGTTTTTCCTGCACCCGAAGGATATCAGCCTTAGCATTTTCTTGCTCTGAGGATACACAGAAAGAGCGGAGATGGAATATAAAAAGACGACACAAAAGAAAGAGGAGCTGACAGAGCGCAGCCTCAAGATTGTGAGCTATGATAGAGCAGTTGTTGTGAAATTGAATTGAAAGGGTTGGGTGACAAATGTCACAGTGATTGCCACTGGTTTCGGATCAAAGGGTAAATAAAAAAGATAAACTGTGCAGTCACCAGTGCTAGAAAGCTCAGGAACATTCCTCACTGTATCCGCAAAAAGAAAAAAAAATCTTTCCCAAATAATGTCATTGTTTATATTTATTTCCCCAATCATAGAAAGAACGGCACTCGTGTTGAAATTACAGCTTCTAATATCAACTTTCAATATCTTTCCACATTGACTTTGCGAAGTAGAAAGGGCGTTCGTTGCACACCACCGTAGCAAAAATGTATTAGAGGAAATTGAATGTGTGATTTGACGGAAAACCTGTCAATTAAAGTGAGAGCTGTGAATGTGAAGCCTGGTGGGGAAAATTAAGAAGTATCACCTTTCTGGCTGTCAATGACGAAGTTTCCTTCCTCATTTCCTGCTGTTATGGAGTAGATTATACCATCGCCATCTGGGTCTTTGGCCAGGACTGTGGCGACGAGCGTGTTGGGGCCCGCGTCCTCGGAAACAAACGTTCGATACCTGTGAAGTGGAGGGAAGAGCAAGATGAGTGAGAATGGAAGTCAATGATATGAACACAAACACAGACAGGAGATACAAATCATTTACACAGTGAGTCCAAAGCATCAGCATGCTGATTAGACTTATGGTTGTGGCTTTTGCTTGTCACTATGATTTAACCTGTCCTCTTAGCTGGCCAGACTAGAGACAAATGATGATGTCTTCTGGGATGGTGAAGTCATTGGACAAATGGGGCTTCCACATACCCAGCCCACTGTGGGCCATTTGATCCAGTGCCTTTTAAAATGTCAACAGTGATTTGCTTGCTCTGTGGAGCTGGGCAGCGAGATGCCCGGCGAGACACAGGAGACTGATATACCACTGTGGTACAAAGCGCGATGGGGTGGAGATGAACCGCGTGACTCGGAGATGAAAAGAAATGGCAAACAGAGCGAAGCAGAGAGAGAGAGAGAGGAGCAGGTGACAAGAGAGACAGCAGGCACTGAAATGACAGGTAAAGTGATATGTGGGAGTGAGAGGGTTGGGGGGGGGGGGAGGAGGAGGAGCGAGGAAGGCTGATAGACACAGAGAGGAGCAGGATATACTGTAAGAGGGGGCGGCGTTCTCACAGACTTTGAGTTGACTCGTCAGCAGAACTCATCCCCTGTGAGATTTTCCGCCGTATCCTCTTCTAATGTGTGTGCGCGAGTATGTGTGTCTGCGGGGTGGGTGTCGGGTGTCTGTAGTGAGAAGTCAGAGGTGATTGATGGTTTACAGAAGAACGCTGATGGGTGATTCATCTCCGCCAGCTGCGGCGGTCTCCGTGGCAACATGAGTGACCTGTAATCTGTCACCCGGCACAGAGGCCACCTCGCCGCAGCTCTCGGGGATGAGACATATAAACTCCCTCTGCTTTTCTTCCTGAAGCATCCCCCTTCATCTCATTGAACTGTGAAGTTGTGCTCAGACAGAGGAAGCCCGCCTGTCCGTCTGCTGGCCTGCGAGTCAGGCTATTTGCATTTTCGTAGGCTCTCTGCCTCTCCGTCACTCGCTTCTAGATGACAACTGAGAGGTCATGCCAAGAAACTTTAGCCTTTCCACTCACATGTCATTCACTTTGAGTATCTCAAAGATCAATTTCATAAACACCATAGTATCCATTAATCCACCTCTACATGTCTTTTGCTGTTTTTGTCCCCTCTGTTCCTCTTCTGCCCTCACAGCGCTTATCTACATCTCAGTAAGCCGAAGTATGACGAAGCGTCCAACAAGCCCTACCTGGCAAAGTGCCTGCATTTCTAACTATTTGTCTGCTGGTCTGGCAAGAGTATTTGTCTGAGTGCCGGCAGGCTTCTCTATTTATCTGCATATCTGACTGTCTGTCTCCTGCCTACTCGCTGTGCATGTTTTGGTATTCTCTTCTCGCTCGCCCCGCAACCATGTTTCACTGTGTTTTCCTCCTCACTTTTTATGTTTGTCTGCCTACATCTCCACCTCTCCGCCCGCCTGTTTGGCTCCGTGTCTAGCCACCCACCGAGACTGACACCTGACAACGCAACAAGAGCGAGCAACAGAGGTACGCAACAGTCTCCTGTGAAGGTCATTGAAACATGACTGACAGGACAAGCGGCTTACTCTTTTGGGGAATAAATGCAGCGGAGCCACAGTGACAGTTGCTGCCCACCCACTCACGCAGCTTTGCCAAAAAAGGCGTTCGAGGACACACTGGATTGCATCCGTATGTCAGTATGCTGCATACGTTTTGGAGAAGGCCAAAAATAAACCCCAGGCGAATGCCGTGTGAATGCTCGATTTCACTAGAATACGGAACAAGAGGCGTTTTTTGCAAACCTCCATAACATGCAATGAAAGTAACAATGTCACACTGTGTTTGTGGTTAATGTGTGAGAAGTGAGTAACAGATTGTTCTGATGCCAGATGGCTGTGATTAACACACCAAATTAAATATATTGACTTTGTCTTACTGGTGGTGCTTTTACTACAGCGCTGTTGATGCACATTGGCATGAATCGCAGCAAATATTATTGCGATGAATAGCCTGAAGGAAGGCAGGTTTGTGATGTGTTATATAATGACCTATTACTGTATATATCTGTGATGCAAAGAGCAAAGCTTCGATGTAATGACATGATCAGCTGGTGGATCAGAGATAACGCAGTGCCGGCAGCAGGAACATTGTTTAAACTTGTCATCTTTGGGACAAACTTTTATCTTTGCAGCTGAACTCTGGCCATGGGAAAGACTCACATTTTTTACTTTTATTATTTTGGGCTACAGTAACAAAGCAGGCAACATAACAAGCGAATCTTGAGCGTGCTGCTTTTTGTGTAAGAAAGGTTCCTCGAAAATAAACATATTATTGTGTTATCTGAAGCAACATTCACATTCACAAAGAGACATACTTTTTGTAATAGCTTATTGATCCACTCATAGCACCTCTGTCTTGGCCTTGCACTATTTTTTTTCCAATATATAGTCTTCCAGATGCCACGTTTTGAGTCCTCAATAAGTAGGAATTATTATCGATAACTACATCAATATCAGCTTTCTCTTAAAGTTCACATCTTGGTCATGATTTTATTGCTGTTTGGCAGAATAAACTGCAAATAACTGTGGCCAAAATTAACATATGACAAGTGATGGAAGTGATTTATAGAAAGAATGAACAGGTATTTTATAAGTGGTAAAGCTCCTCACACAGGCTGGGAGAACTCAGGGGCCTCATCGTTGATGTTCGCCATCCTCACGCGGACCGTGGTGGTGCCAGAGTGAGGCTCGTCCCCGCCGTCCGTCGCCATCACCACGAATTCGTACAGATGGTTCGGCCTCTCGTAGTCCAGCCGGCCCGCAGGGAAAACGGTCCCATGGGGTGAGATGCTGAAGTCCGGGCTCAGGGTGTAATAGGTGAGCTCTGCGTTTAACCCCGAGTCACAGTCTGTGGCCAACACTGGCGGGAGAGAAGACATCACACACAAGCACCATCAATTTACAGTTAATCGACATGAGCTGATGAGATGGCATCAGCTGATGAATATGTTGACATCTGTGTAGATCATTATCTCTTCATGGCCTTGCTAAACATGCAATAGATCATAAACTCTGACAGCTACAATTACCAGCACACAAACTGCACCGTGTCCCTTCAGAATGATAACCACCATTTGCAAAAATTAGCTTAACAACAACAACAAAAAGACCCAATGAAATGAACGAGTTTCTGCAGAGGGTGTTATTTTTTTCCGAGGTAATTACACAGAAAAACTATAGATTTGTCTCTAATGTGCTATGAGACTACAGCCACAAATATTGACACCGTTGGCTGCAGAGCTAATTTAAGTCTAAGTTTGCTGTTTGTTGCTGAGAATTTCACTTAAACTCACTGTTTCACGCATAGCCCCTCTTGAGTCTTAACGCTTGCATATTGCACATTCTTTTGATGTGTTTATTTCCTCTCTGTCAAGCATCAGCACTAGCAGCCCGTGCATCACAATGCTTCATTCTCACATCAATGTCTTGTAATATAGTTCAAGCCTGGCAATTTACTATACACTCTTTGTATAGTGTGTATAATAATGTGACTAAAGAATTGAAGCAGTAAATTTCCCTTAAAGCTCACTGTCACCAGTGCTTTTAATTTATTTAAGATTATTTATATCTTCTCCACCTCAGTGGTGAAGTTGTAAAGCCTCATTGTAATGTTTTCATCTGTGTCTTTGCCTAGTAGAAAGCAAGCTGATGAGGTAATTTCCCTTCCTTGGTGCCTCAAAAGTTTGACATTTCATTAGTTAGTGGTGCAGTCCAACAGATTAAGAGATGAACTTGTTTTCTCTCTTTCTTTCAGGTTTTTGCCCCCTTTAAGTGAGATTTTGGGCATTCTGGGCTTCTGTCAGGGCCACTATCATTGAGATATAAAGTCACACATTTTCATGATGTATCAGCCACAGTCACATTTGTAACATAATGATCTAACTTTCCCATCAGTAGCTCTTTCAGAAGACTCCCTACACTCTCTCTACCTTTGATCTCTCCTCTGCTGAGTTCTTCCTTCCATACTGGTTGTTTTATTTTTTTGTTGATGCATTGGTTCGTATCGGGTGCCATTTTCTCCTTCCGCTGGCTCTGCATCGCCAACAATTTCTACCGCTCCAGGCTGTGTATTCAAATGTTTTCAGATTAAATTAGTTCCATTTTTTCTCACCCAGAATCCACCAGAAACAATCGCCCAGCCGGAGATTCTCACGAATCACCTGTGGTAGTCCATGGGGGACTGAAGTCCCACAGGTGCAGAAACATTTGACAAGAACTAAACAGTCAACAAGGTGAAATGTGAAAAGAAAACTCCTGACTAAAGGGGTATTTCTGTGCTTTTTCTGGGTATTTTTTTCTTGAGCCCCTGTTAATTTGTTAGATAAGTATAAGAGACTGTGGAAAATTCTCAAATCCTGTTGAGGTACTTTCCATTTGAGGCTGTAGCTAAATATTGCAAAGGGATCTTAAAGGTACAGTACCTAAAAACACCCAAATCTCACGAATGCAATCAGAAGTGTCATTTTTTTCAAGCAGCAAAAAAGAAAAAGGAGACAGTGGCAAAATATCTTTGTTAGGAACACAAGTTACCACACATTACGAAAGAGAAACTGAATCCGATTGAAAGACTATGTACAGTAGGGCTGCACAGTTAATCGAATATTAATTGCGATAACGATTTTCGCCTCCCATAATTAAATGAACATGATCAACTGCAAAATTGACATTAAAATGCGTGCTCTGCTTATAGAAAACTCTGCTGCATAAATCAAGTGCTTCCTAAACTAACAGCTAGAGATGCACCGTCAATCAGCAGCCAACTGAAGATGGACGGTTTTCACCGGTCTCATATTCATATATCTGTTTTTTTGCTGGTCAGACACACGTGTGCAGCCGCCACATGATGGTTTTACATCGGCACACAGTGGCACAGTCAGAAACGTCACACACACACACACAGACAGACACAACATGTCGGCAGTGTGGAAGTTCTTCAGCATGAGTGAAGAAGACATAAAGCTGCAATTTGCTACAATTGATAAGTCCAAAATAAGCCGTGGAGGAACAACCTTAAAATATTTGGAACAACCAACTTAATCAGACACTTATTATATTGTAATTCGTTCCCATGATCCTGCTCAGAGTAATCACAGTGACCAGCTCGTCTGCCGACAGCACGGAACTCATTATAGTGTGTTCAAGCTCTACTCAGTAAAAATGAGTATTAGGTGATGGTTAATTATAACCCTATCAAGATGCGTTCAAATGTAATCTTGTAAAATGTTTTTTGGTGAGAAACTTGATTAATCCGGAGATGTTTTCACAGCAATATCGAATAGATATTAGAGAGAGAAATATAACCTGTTTAACTTCCTAACACTAGCTCTAAGCAGCTTCTAATATATAATTAAAAGTACTAATGCCAAGATGTTTTTAAATCAAAGCAAATATTTAAATAAAAATAAAATAATTTATTTCCTAATCATTTGAATTGTGTGTTTTTATACAAATAACCACAAGAGATGAAAATAACAAAGTAAAAGGATAATATTTAGAGTTTTTGACGGTTTGAATGTAGCACAGCATGGAAGTGAAAGCAGCGCCCTGTTTATTTAAAATGTGAAATTGCAATAAAAATATTTTGTCACAAAAATCAATGAATAATCGTGATAATAATTGTGATCTCAATATTGATAAAAATAATCGTGATTTACGTTTTGGCCATAATCGTGCAGCCCAAATGTACAGTGAATTTCTACTCTTCCCTCGACCAGTGCTTTTCTTTATTAAAGTGTATTTTTCCAAACATTTCCACTCAAGTTAAGCGGTGGTGATGGCGATACAAACGCCTTCAGCCTCATAATTGATAATTATAAGGTAGCCTCATGCAGTAACAGATAAATTGACATGCCATCATTCATACAGTTCATAATAAATCACAACAAATGTATGCTGTCTTTGTAGCAGCTAGTTTAGCTCAGTAATACTGAAATTATGATCATGGATCTGAAAGATCTATTAGTTTCTTTCAGTATGGGAGCATTATGGGTCAATCAGTCGAAACAACGACTCAAGGCCTGAAGTGCTTTAGCAGCTGTAGCTTTCTACCAGAATACATCTGCTGTTTTCATGCAGAAAAAGTAACTTTTTGGGATAGTTTCTCTCTCCACTTCCAAAAGAAACAGATGGATGTGAAATACGGGGTCAGAGGAGTCTCACCCTGCAGCAGGGATGTTGCCGTGGTTACAGTCTCAGGGACTCCATCCACACTGTAGATGGATTGGAGGAACTCGGGGACACAATCATTCTCGTCCGTTATCAACACCTGAACCTGATTAGTGTCAGTGTGATGGAATAAGAGGAGAGGAGAGGAGGAGAACAGGAGAGGAGAGGAGAGAAAACAGACACAATCAGAGTAGGAGAATACAAAATTAGCCTCTCTTTAATAACCCTCACATCCAGGAGACAACCATACGAAATTCTCTGTACAGGAAGCTGACCCCAAAACTTAATCTAAATTGCATTTCATAGTTTCTCAAGTTGCCAGTTCAACACATCCTTTATCTTCCACTTCATGGTTTTCCAGAGTCAAAAATAGAAATGTTCTGAGCATGTGTGTGTTTTTTCAGTCGACAAAGGCCCTTAGCCGACTGCCCCCCCCCTCGTACTCCTCCTCACGCCCTACAAGCTCCCTGTCACCACTATGTGTAAAGTGTGAAGTGACAGCTGAGTAATAGTCCTGAAATAGCTGGGATAGGTTTTCCCAGTCTCCATCTCCTACTCCAAAACGTGTGGCTGAAGCAGAAGGAGATTTTTGCCTGCCGAATCTGCGGTACGAAACGAGTGCCTGACATGATAATTGGGTAAAAAAATCTTTGAATTAATAATTTAAATGATCCTGAATATATGAATAGTTTATCTAGAAATATTCGTTTGTGAATGAAGTTTACAGATTATGAAGTCTTGTGCCAAGTGCCTCAGAGTGTGTGCTATATTTTACACAGTTCATCTCCAGATCCCCAACAAGCAGCACTTACTAGGACACAAAAACAAAAGGGTGAAACAAACCGCTGAAAAAAAAATCACTTGGGCCCCCGGTTGACTTGTTAACATTTCAAAACCATTCAGCTGTGCCATTCCTGCAGACAGCCACAAACTCTGCTGCTTCTCCTCTGTGGTTAGCGTCAAGTAGTGTGATGTCAATAGGTCAGCGCTGAGATCAGATCATCGCCATTAATGCAGACTTGTCAGCCGCATAACATTTAGGTGAAAACGCGTCTGTCTGAGAGCTCTGTGAAAGTCCAGAGGGAGAGCACGAGGCAGCAAATCTCAGCAAAAAAGCACATTTTTTTATTTCAGTGTAATTCAACTGTAAGAGTAAATGCTTGTGTGACAGATGCAATAATAAAACATCACAGTGGACCTCAGCCTTGGGCTTCATTGACCCTGAGTGCATGAACTCTTATGTGACCCGTGCTTGCTGCCTGTATCATTCTCTAATAAACTAACCTCTGTGGCAGTGCTGAGGCTGCCGGGCTCCTCGCTGGCTCGCACCATCAGCAGGTAGCGTCGCTGGTCGCTCTCGTAATCCAGCGTCCTGGTCAGACTGATCTCCCCCGTCTCCTGCCTGATGCTGAAAAGACTGCTGGGATTGATCAGCAGGCTGTAGCTGATTGGTTGCTTCTGGAAGGAGATGCCAAACACCACCAGGAAGCTGAAGAACAAAGAGAAAGTGATAAAAAAGGAAAGAGAAAAACAGTTATTTGATTTCAGTTCAGTTCACACATGTTGGATTAATATCGAAATCCTCTTTTCCTACATCAGCACTGTGCTGAAATGAAATCAATTACTGTATGGCCCATTGACTGTGTGCTATGAACACAATCAATCAGTACTTGTCAGTTCTGTGTAATAATGTAACACTATTATGCAGATATCAATGTTTGTTTTTACGGTTAAGAGAGTTTGCGTTCCTCTAATAGTGTGTGATGACGATATGTCAACTCAACGTTCGAGTGCGCTGGTGTGACCAAATGAATATTCATTAGCATAAGTCTTCACAGGTAGCGTCTGGAAATCGACACCTAAGACAAGTGTGTCTTTACGCGTGTCTGCATTAGTTATTGTAGGACTTATTTTATGCAGAGACATGTATGCATGCATTTTAATTGTTACAAATGTAGGTTATTATACAGTGACGTACTGTACGTGTAAAACTGTCCTTTTGTTCGTGAATCAGTATGCTTTCATGCATCCATTCTAATGTTTAAAGATATGAGGTATACTGACAATACAGTATTTAATAATGCTCTTCCTCATATTGTGTTCTTCAGGATCAGGCAATTATACCTATTGAGGCAACAATAAGGAATCTGACAAAGAGTGTTTGGTGATAACCACAAGGGAATAGACCGCATGTGAATAAAAGCCCCAGCATAATTCTTTAACTACAAGAAAATACAAAAAGATATTACATTACGGTAATTTCTACTGAAAAGGTCAAATACTGCCACACAATGTTAGAAATTACAAAGATATACATATATATAATTTGGTGTTTTGCCTGTATCACACAGCTCTAAATCATCCCTGCTTATGTCTGTGTGAGTGAATGTTAATACATGCGGTACTCACGGCTGTCCTTCAGGCGTGTTCTCTGGTATGGAGATGGCGTAGCTTGTGTTGGTAAACTGCGGCGCCCTGGCTCCTGCCACCACGGAGAGCATGGCAGGGGCACTGCGGCTGCCCAGGCCGTCAAGGGACACCACGCTTAACAAGTACTCTCTGTCCCTCTGAAGCACCAGCCCCGTGGTCACCACCTGGCCTGTCTTCTTGTCCACGGCAAAGCAGCCGTCACCACCTACAGGGGAAATACAGCTTTTTCTTATATGATTCATGTTCAAATTGCTGTTTTAATGCGATCTTTCTGTGCAATTAATTTATGCATCAAAACATCTTGGACATATAAATAAACTATCTAACTCACAAACACACTGTTTTAACAAAATGTTCTGTTTTGTACCACAAGGCAATACAAGGCTCTGCTATGATATAACACCCAACGGATTAAGATATTGAAAGCGGCTTTATTAAAATGACTCTTTAATTGCTACTTTGTATTCAGGCAGTATGCTGGACATTCAACAGTGACTTTAAACTGAATTTACATTTACATTTATTCATTTGGCAGGCGCTTTTGTCCAAAGCGATGTACAAATGAGCTACAATCCAAGAGACAATAGATCGAGAGAAGCCTTTGAGAATAAGAGCCTCAACACTCAGTTCCGTGTTCCTCCTGACACAAGTAAAGGTAGGACAAGTCCTGAATAAGGGAGTTCAGGTAGGTGTTAGTGGCCACTCTATAGGCAAGCATTAGTGACATGAATTTAAAGGGATAGTTCAGTTGTTTTGAAGTGGGGTTTGTTTGAGGTAATTATCCATAGTCAAGTACAGGAGTACCGACACATGCAAAGCAATGTACTGCTGTGGACGGGGCTGGCAACAAAACGTATTTTAGCCACCTAAATGAAAGGCTCACCAAAATAAATCAATATCCGTTTAAGTGTACGCTATATTTATAATATTTTCACCGCTTTATCTTGCTGTCAGACAGCCCTTTCCAATGGGGAACTGAACTGAAAGTAAAACGTATCTATGCTCTCTTCAATGTCACCAGACTAAGTTGACAAAAACAGTATAGATAAGTTTCCCTTTCAGGTCAGTTCCCATCGAAAAATATTTTAAATATAGTGTACACTTAAACTGATTTGTTTTAGGTGGGCCTTTTTTTTAGGTGGCTAAAAATAAGTTTTTCTGCCGGCCCTGTCCACAGCAGTACATTGCTTTGTTTACAATAAGGTACTCCTCTCTGCTTCTCCAAACTGGGGGCGTGCCGACCGTCATCTACTGTAGGTAATACACTGACTATGGATAAGTACCTCATACAACCCCACTTCAAAAACACCCGAACTATTCCTTTAATGTGAGCAGCAGCTGGGAGCTAGTGGAGAGTAATAAAAAATGGAGTGGCATATTCTGATCATAAACTGATACATTTTAAACTCATGTAAAGAATTTATATAACTCCCAAAAAACTCAAATTTTTATGAAACGTTTTTTGCGTCTACATTTGTAGTTTCTTACATATGTACACCATGTAGGGAGGAGGTCGGGGTGGGTCAAAAAAAACACCAGACTTTCGCCCAGGAGACCGGCGTTCGTGTTCCGTGTGAAACCATAAGTCAACGTTGATGTATTGGTCACGTAACTTCCGTACTTAAGTTATGGCACTTCCGGTGTTATTTTAACCCAAACCACGATCTTTTCCTGAATCTAACTAAGTAGTTTTTGTCACGGAACTTCCGTGCTTAAGTTACGCCACTTCCAGTGCGGCGTTTCCACTACCGGTTTGGCGTAACTTAACCACGATCTTTTCCTAACCCTACCTAAGTAGTTTTCTTGCCTAAACCTAACCAAGTCGATCTTTTCCTAAACCTAACTAAGTGGTTTTATTGCATAATCCTAACTAAGTTGTTTCCTGTGAAGATGGAAGTTTATTTTGAAAAGATTGGAGCGGAAATTGAAGCTGGACATTCGTAGGAAAATGCACAAAAAAGCGGAATAACGTTTCGTAAAATATCATACAAACCGTTGTATGAGAATATGTTGATCCTTGAGGCCAAACAGACACGTTGATGCACTTCCTTCCTCATGAAGCATTTGCAAAGCCAATTTTCAAATTATTTTGAAATATTCTTGAATATAATGCAGAGCACCGTGACTCACTATCTGTTGACCTTTCCAAAGCTTTCTATGCAGATGATACAATTTTGTATGCACATAGCTCTTCTACTCACACCATGTCTCTATTGCAGTATGCCTTTAACATTCTTCATACATCTCTGCAAACTATCCTCAAACTACTGAGTGCTGATAAGACAAACAGTGTTTTATTCTCAAGAACCATAATATTTTAAATCTGAGCCAGCCATACACATAATGGTGCTGAAATTTAAGTTATTTGGACAGCAATCTTACTTTTAAACCTCATTTGGAACAACTGGCACAGAATCTGAAGATAGAAATGGTTTTTTTATATTTATATTTTATAAAGCAGGTTTTTCTCGAGGACAGAAAACCCATTGTGCAACTGACCCTCATGTTTGTGTCTGACTATGGAGATGTCCTGTACTCACGTGCTGCATTATACCACTGTGCCCTAGCATTTCATTACAGGACATGAATATCGTACTCATCACTGTACACTCTATGAAAATGTAGGCTGGTCCTCACTACCAACAAGAAGAGAACTACATGCTATCATTTTTAGAGTTGTGTGTGACTGTCTCTGATGCTGTTTGTATGTATTTGTTCATGACTGGCTGTGTTTCGTTGTATGTCTTATCTCTGTTCTACTACTCTCAGGTCTCTCTTGCAAAAGAGATCTTGATCTAACGAGAGTAACAGAATCAGAATCAGAATCAGAAACTCGTTTATTGCCAGGTGTATCAGGTTTACACTAGGAATTTGCTTTGGTGGGTTGGTGCAAATAAGCAGTAAAAAATAACAGTAGGATAATTAAAGTGTTAGAATAAAATAAGAATAAAAAATTGAAATCTACCAATATACAATATAAGATACAACTGGTTAAATAAAGATTATAGAAATATTTTGGAACCTACATTGTTTATACAGTATCAATGTTTGGTGGCTTTCTGTTAATGCATTACTACATTAATTTGCGCATTACCGCCATCAATTGTCAGTGGAATAGCGGTGGCATGCTCATAAAACCATTGCTCCATTGCACTACTAGTGGTTAAAGGGGTCCTATTATGCTTCTTTGCTTTTTCCCTTTCCTTTAGTGTGTTATATAGTTTTTTGTGCATGTAAAATGTCTGAAAAGTTACAAAGCTCAAAGTCCACGCCAAAGCATGGTGATGTCACCAAGTAATACATTTGCATAATACCTGCCTGGCGGCTAGTTTGGCATGCCCTCAAACAGAGCTAGTTAGAGTGGAGCTAGAGAGGAGTCTGAAGAGTTTGGTTCAGTTGACCAATCACAACAGTGGGCCTGCTGACCAATCAGAGCAGACTGGGCTTTTTTGGGGGGGGGGGGGGGGCAGAGGCTCAAACAGAGCGTTTCAGACAGAGGGTGAAACGCTCACAACAATTCAAGTGTAACTTGACCATAGACAGAGGTGATGTGAGACAACACAACAGCCTTCGTCGCCGCTAGTTCTTTGATGTCGGTTTGGTGTGTCTGGGCCACAACATGACTATGACTATGTCATGACAATAAAGGCATTTTAATTGTTTAAAGCTGCAGTATGCGAGATTGGCGCAAATATGATTTAAAAAAGCTATTTTTAGAAAACGGCCGCTATATCGTGACAGCACAGCCGGTATGAGAAAAATTAAAGAATGCAAACATTTTCTGGAAACCTAAAATACAAGAATGCACCTGAAAATGAGCATAATAGGTCCTCTTTAAAACCCAACAGGGTACCTCTAAAGAACAAAACTGGTGATATACTATATATTTCTTATTTTTGACAAATCCCATGAAAAGACCCAAACTAGCAATGTGTTCGTCCATTTCTCAATACTTTATGACTTTCCTACCCTGTCTGTGGCCCTCAGCCCCAAACCTATTGGTCCTTTACCACAGAGTATTTCCATTTTATAAAGTAGTTTATTATGCTGGTTGGTGAATGCTGTTACTTTTGATACTTCGTACATTTTTCTGATAATACTTCTGTACTTGCAGGACCTTTACTTATAACCCAGCGGAGTTTCTGAGCATTAGTAGTGCTATGGAGCAACGTTTTAATTAGTGGGTCCCCGTTTTGTTTGTATCATGCCGCGATTCACATTCTGCCGTTGGTTTCACACTATTCTGCAGATTGACAGTTGGTGGCAGCAGTGCACCACCAAATGCGTCAATACGCCTAAGGCAATGTAGAAGAAGACTGCTAGCAAGCAAACATGGACGTAAACAATATATGATTTTAAATATTAAAAATGGGCTTTGAAAATGTTTTATGAGGAAGGGGGTTTGTTTTGATGAGTAACACTGAATGTAAACATAACTGTTTTTTGTTTACAAGAAAACTCCACAGGGCACCTTTAAATAAAAGAACTACTTTTCCCACTACTGTTAAATACAAAAAGATGGGATCAGACAGACTGACCTCGCTCATCTAAAGGCCAGCTACTCTCATCCTCTCGAGGTCTTAAAAGTTAAGCGCAGCATAAGAGGGTTAAATAAATACATTTGAAATGTTGAAATTGGGTCTACAGTACTTTGTAGGGAAACAATTCAGTTTGCTCAAGCTTTGAGAGGTAAACCTCACTGCTTGCAAGTTTTTTGCATGGTCTGGTCATATAGATCATGGGTACCCTGTGGTAATTGGGATTGAACGCACATAAGGAGAGCTGAGCGATGGACTAATATGAGTCAAAGGGACGTCAGTGGTGTTTTGTAAAGCCCCACTGGCAAGATTAGCACATCCCCCCATCTCTGACATGCCAACAAACCTCTATCCCCTCAACCACCAGGGGGTCTACCACTCTGGCAGACTTCCAGCAGCCCACTGTGTGTGTGTTTGTGTGTGCGAGTGCATGACCGTGTGATTCTGTGTGTGTATGAAACAGAGAGAAGCAGACAGATAGACAAGAGTGCATGATAAGTGCATAAACAAATGTGTGAAGGCCTCTGGCTGTGTGCGTATGTGTGTGTAGGAAAGAGAGAGAGAGACGGAGATACAGAGGCAGAGGGAGACAAAGTGACAGAGAGACAGACAAACTAATGGACACCTAAAGAGTGTATGAATGCATGAATGAATGTGTGAACGCCTGTGGCTGTCTAGTGTGCTGGTGGTTGTATTTATTTCCAAGGCTCCATAGCCTGCCAACCTATTCTAACAACAACACAGCCTGTTTTAATACCACTTCCCTCCTACACATCTTGTGTGTGTGTGTGTGTGTGTGTGTGTGTGTGTGTGTGTGTGTGTGTGTGTATGAACAGCAGAAAGCTTACCATCCGACAAAAAGTATTCCACCTCTCCGCCTTTGCCCTCATCCCCATCGTGAGCCTGGAGCTGGTAGACAAACGTTCCCGCGGGAGCCTCAGGGGACACTACAGCCAGGTAAGGGTACGGCTTCATATTCCACTCAGGGACGTTGTCGTTGACATCAGTGATCTTCAGCTTCACCTTGTTCAGGTACCAGTCTGGGCCTGGGGGAGAGTGCAGAGATAGTGACGAAGCTGTGGTTACTGAAAGTGACAGCTGTCATGTAACTGTGTGTGTAGAGGGGAGACAAGCAGCCAGGGGAATCCGAAGCACCGACAAGCAGCGAGTCAACTGAGGGTACAGGTATGGGAGATATAAATCCTCTCCAGTAGATGGCAAAAAAATAACGCTTCAGGATTAGAATAAATCTCAGTCATTAAAAAAATGCTGGTGTAGAAGGGCTTCCTGGACTCAAATAGAATTTGTTTGAGGTGCTCTTTGGATAAGGACACATGAAGACAAAAAATACCAAGAAAACTCCAAGGCACTCTCTTTTAAAGCTGGGGTCGGCAACATTGGAGAAAACAACAAGAGTAAGCTAGATTTGGAAAGCATCCAACTGAAAAAAAACCAGCCCAGTGTAGCCAACTCTTTTCCAATGAAAGTAGCTAGCAGCAGAAGCTCCAAAAGTCGCTAAATCTAGCGAGAAAGTCACCAAGTCGGTACCGCAGTCCATCCCTTCAGGCCTCCCTCCAAAGCCACTCCCCCATAATTATCAATATGAACATAAACAACGAACATGGTTATTGTTAGTACTCACAGCTGTCAAGCTAGCAGCTTCTGGAAGACTCCGGTGCAATGAGTGCATGGGCAGAGTGAGGCAGGCAGGTAGGTAGTTAGGTAGCCTGTTCAATCATTACATTAGGCCCGAATGAAATGATTGGACAGGTTTATTACAGTCCTGCGACAGCCACAGATAAGAGATTATTTTCTTTTTTTTGTCAGAGCATTTGATTTATTGTTTGCTGTCTGAATTTAACCCTCTGAGACCCACAACAGACCCAATTTTGTCTTTTTAGGGGGGTACAGGGGTCTTTAGGGTGAGATAGCAGGTCAACAGTAGATGTCACATTGAAGTGGTGTACATCACCTGAAAGCTGGGAACCTGAAGATTAATTTCAGATGCAGCTCAGCACTGTGTGTCAAGTTGTTCTAGTCATAAATCAGAAATAAACATGAATTCATTAATCAATTATTTAAAATGAATCGTTAAAGTGTATCAGGGTTTAGAACATTATGATCAAAGTATATGAGTGCCATTCCCATGCTCTATTATGTCTCATAAGTTGTTGCAGCAATGTTTGGGTTGATACCATTTGTTACACAGATTTGGTGCTAAATTTATCCATTTTTTACCATTCGAGAATTGATAAAAATGATCAATAATCCCTCCAAAATACCACATTAAGACACCAAGACCTTGAAGAACACCATAGAAAAAGCCATTCTGGGTTTTTGTATCAAAAACTTCTGACATTTTGAGATTTCTGCAAGAATTGCATTTTTCAGTGTTTGGATGGGGAGCACTTCTGTTCTGGAAACTGCTCAGAAACCCCCTTATTGCCAGTTGACCTAGGAAAGCCAGCATCCTCTGAATGCTCTAGGTCTCTAGTTTGTGGCTGTAAAGTTTCATGAGGCTGTGATTATCTTAGAGGTCACCACAGTCATTTTATACAGTGAGGTCAAATTTAAAAAAAATGGTCTCACTACAATGAAATGGCTACTTTGGGGACTAACATCATCACACATGAATACAATTGGGCTCATTGGATCCACAAGAGTCTCAGCTTTACAGTGATACTCAATTGATGTAATTCAAGACTGTTTAGGGGCCCCAGTATGCAGAAATATGTAAATACATCATTTTAGAATAGGCGAAAATACTGCATGGTTTTTGCCCCAAACTGCATGTGATTATCATAAAGTGGCCATGTCTGTAAAGGGGAGACTCGTGGGTACCCCATAAAACACGTCGGATTTTTGCTTTTAGATATTTTCTTTTATATTCATATTTATATTTTATATTCTGTAATTTTGTTGCTTATAGATGGAATTATTGTGAAAATAAATTATTCCCCTTTTTGCTTGGGACCCCCTGGAACCCCCTCAAGTACCCCTGGGGGTCCCCGGAGCCCACTTTGAAAACCATTGGTTTAAAGGAGCAGTTTGTAGCATTAAATCAAATCAAATCAAATCAATTTTATTTGTATAGCCCAAAATCACAAATCACAAATTTGCCTCGGGGGGCTTTACAATCTGTACAGAATACAACACCCTCTGTCCTTGACAATGCAACCCTCACATCGGCTAAGGAAAAACTTAACCACAAAAAAACCCTTTTAACAGGGAGGAAAAATGGAAGAAACCTCAGGAAGAGCGGCAGAGGAGGGATCCCCCTTCCAGGATGGACAGACGTGCAATAGATGTCGCGTGTACAGAGTAACCACATAATGAAAACACAACATAGACAATTTATGACAAAAATGAATACATATAATGTGAATATATGTGAGAAGGTGGATCCAGGAGGATGTCAAGCAGCTTCCAGGCGACACCAAACAGATAGAGCCAGAGCAACATGACCTCCTCTTGACGTCAAAACCAGTAGAGCCAGAGCAGCACGACTTCCACTCCACGCCAATCAGATAGAGCCTTAGCTGCGTAACCTCCTCTCAACGCCATAAAGGTAGAGCCTGAGCAACGCAACCTCCTCTCCATGCCAGATCGATAAAGCCAGAGCAACACGACCTCCTCTCCACATCACGATAGATAGAGCCCGAGCAACACGACCTCCTCTCTACCATGCACCACCAGAGAGTCAGAGCAACGTCACAGAGCGACTGATGGTCCATCACGGAGAAGCCTGATTCACAGGAGAGAGAGGGGAGAGAGAGAGAGAGAGCGAGGCACACAGCAGTGCTTGTGGGACATCAACAACAGAGGGTTATAGAGAGGCAGCGGCTTAAAATTAATAATGTTCTCGTCGGCAGGACTGCTAGGCTGAAATAATAAATTGAGACTGAGACCGTACCACCAGCTAACTAATTGAAAGTTAGGGCAAAAAGATGGGTTTTAAGTTTGGATTTAAAGACCTCCACAGAGTCTGACTGTCTGATGTCTATAGGGAGGTTATTCCAGAGGAAAGGGGCTCGGTAAGAAAAGGCCCTTTCGCCTGCTGATTTCTTTTTCACTCTGGGGACAGACAGGAGTCCTGTATTCTGAGAGCGGAGAGTCCTGGTTGGAGTATAAGATTTAAGTAGATCAGACAAGTAAGAAGGGGAGTACCCATTTACAATTTTATAGGTCATCAGAAGCACTTTAAAATCTGATCTAACATGGATCGGGAGCCAGTGTAACGAAGCCAAAACTGGTGTAATATGGTCAAATTTTCTAGTTTTAGTTAAGATTCTAGCTGCAGTGTTCTGAACCATTTGAAGGCTTCTGGTACTAGAACGAGGCAGACCTGAGATGCCATTAAGTGGCATCTAGTGGTGAGGTTTCAGTTTGCAACCTACCTGAATACCCCTCTGCTCACCCCTGCCTTTACAAGCGTGTCAGAGAGCTACAGTGGCCTTCAGGTAACGTAAAAACGTGAAAGTCTCTCTCTAGAGCCAATGTTTGGTTTGTCCGTTCTGGGCTACTGTAGAAACATGGGTCATGTATAGAAGGTTACCCGTAAATTGCTTAAGTCTTGCACATTCGCACTTGATTCAGCATGATGACTGCAGCAATGGCAGACTTAGCGGGAGCCGTTTCAAATTTTTCTTGTCTCGCCAACTTTGGAGCAAATCTGCAGTCGTACCAAGAAAATACCAATATTTAATTTGTTGTTCTAAAAAGCGACAAATTGTTAAAAATTCACTTCTGAAAAATGTTGAGGCGAGAAATCAACGGTGTAGATTTAGAATATTGACAGTTTTACGATGTTAGATGGCGAATCAAACATTTTCTCCACTGTTGTCGGAGTTTAGAAGCTCCACAAACTGCCGGCACAGCTAGCTAGCTCCTGCCGGGATCGCCACCTCTCCACCCGGGCATTCACTCACACAGACCCCGCTATGAGCTGGAGCTCTCTCAAGAGACCGGTCTCGTAGACGAGGGGCTTTATTTCCTTGTTGACGGAGGGCGGGGGGGGGCAGCAGCTTGCTGGAGAGCCGGCCACAGAGCAGCAGAGAGGGGAGGGAAAGAGAGAGATACCTGCTGAGACAACACGACCCTTTTTAACATTACTCTAATATCTGGAGGGAGATCAGTCCACTCGTTTGTTTCTGTAACTGAAAAAGCAGTTTGAGTAACGTAAATTTTGTTCGGCAATGTTTTCTATCCGCCGTCTCCCCTCGTTGATAATCCTGTTTGTCTGACTTCACTTTGAGCTGTTAGAATAAATAGTTTAAATCTGCAGTATCTTATAAAGTAAACTAACAGAACATAAACAACTAAATCAAAGTTGTATTTTTCGATAATATGGTAATAGTGGTACGAGTTCGTTCTCGTTGTCCGGTGTTTTAAGAGCTGAGTTTTCTCTTCCACTCTCCAGTGAACGTGCGGCGGACACGCGCTTTGAGTTCACGCTGGTGCACGCTGAGGCTAGAGTACGAGCAGGGAGGCAGTGAGGCATCTGATTGGTTCCTTACAACCGGGACCATTTTTACTGACTGGTAGACGTTTTTACAGGATTACAGCAGCTACAGATGACTGATCTTTTCCGGTCATTTTTCAGTGCTCATAAGAAACGGATTGCTGTCGGGGTGTAAAGACCATTTCAACCAATATAACAAAAAGTGTATACTGGATAAATCGCAGACCCCATCTTTAAACAAGACTCGGTCAAAACCGAGTATATGGCTGGACCGTATGGTCAAGTGTGTGAATTTGTAGCTAAATTCTTACACAAATAGTCAGTGGTCATGTCTATAATGTTTTGTGAACAGTTTTTTTCACTTATATCTTAATGTTTGACTGAAAGCCAACTTATAATGAAACAAATGGTATTCAGTAATGTAAATGGTAACATTTACTAGTCAGTATATTATACATTTTATACAAGGTGAAAAGGTATTAGCATGAAATACATTATGCAAGGTTAAAAGTATTTCAGTTTTTTATGAAAGCATGTGTATCAGAAGCATTCATCATATAAGTGGTGTTCAATATACGTTACGAAAGTTTATCAGCGTTGAGATATTCCAGCTGTCATCACTGACGTTGTTGTTGCTGTATTTATTCCTAGATGGAGTGTTAATGGAGCAGCTTGTTAACGTAGCCTGCACTGATTGATCCGAACTCAATTCAGAAAACAAGCATTTTAAAAGTTGTTTGCTTGTTGTGTTGCGGACAGACCTGACAAAGCATGAATTCAGACTTTTTACTAATCAGCATCATTATGTAGTTATTTCGGCAGACTTTGATCCGTTTACAAAAATGTCGCTGCCGTATTTATGCCTAGATGACGTTATGTTGAGTGTTGAATGAGTAGCTGGTGTTAGCATAGCCTGGCATTGATCGATCCGAACTCTGCTCAGAAAACAAGCATTTTAAAAGTTGTTTGCTTTTTGTGTTGCAGACAGACTTGACAAAGAATGAATTCAGACTTTTTACAAATCGATATATTTATGTTGTTATTTCGGCATTATTTTGATCCGTTTATTGCAATTAAATCACAGCACAGTCTGTTTGTTTTGAGTTCATACCACAGTAGTGACGTGTCGCTGCTAGATAGTCAGTTCATGGCGGAAATGGAGGAAAGCGAGGCGAAAATTTGCGAAAAATTTGCGAACATAACGTAACTTAAACGAACATAAACAATAACACATGCACAACAACAGCTCTATGTAATGTTACATTGAACCGCTGACACGCTCCCCAGAAAACGTAAACACAGAACTGTTCTCCGCCTTTTCATTTTGAAAGAGCAACGACCAATGAGGAAGCTCCAGCAGTCAGCCGACCAATCCTGTAACTTCATCACTCACTCACTCACTCACTCACTCACTCAGCGACAGACTTTTGCGTCTGTAGGGCTGGCCCTCTGCGGTCCAGCCAAAAAAAATGGTTCTCAATGGTTTGAGCTGTCAGCTTAAGTTACGGTTGACTAACTAACATTGGCTATAGTTAGTAGGTACCAATGTCAGTCTGATCAATCGTTAGACTGACAGGCTTCTAGTGACATTACACACACACACACACACACACACACACAAGGTACAATCCAGGGCCTGCAGTGATTGTTTTTAAGAAATCTTGTAAGCCATTGTTTTACTGCTTTTCCTCATTAATTATGTAGTATTTCACCCATCAGCTATTAATCAGATATATTAATATGACCAAGAAGTAGCTAACAACACTACAGCAGAAAGGTAACGTTAGGGTATAAAGCAGTGCCATTGAATGTCACTTGTATAAAGTAAACAGAAGTACCACTATTGACCGTATTGGCCCGTACAGTGAACCACTGGAAGTATTCAAATTCCTTTACTGAAGTAAAAGTACTAATGAAAAGTAAAAGCACTCATTGAGCAGTAAAATGTTCCCTGTCGGTGTTTTACTATTATATATGATATTTTTGGATTACTACTGTATTAATGTGTATGTTGTACAACATAATGTAACCTCAACTTTTCATGAGCTCAGAAAAACAGACGTTTTCAGCTTTGTGACGATGCATTTTCCAGGCAAGAGGCTTTTTAAAGAGTTTATGTAGCTTAAGAATCCTTCAGTTTATCAAAAACATTCAACATCAACACATCTGGAGATACATGGTTTTCACTAGTCAGGATGGGGATGAAAAATTGTATCTGCAAAATAACTAAAGCTTTCAGATCATTTTTGTGTTCTTGTTTTATTATCTTAGTGCAAGGATTAATGATGTTCTCATTTTGTACAAAACTTGTCACGCTTGTATTAAGGCGGGGGTATATCAATTATAAAATTACTTATTAAATACTGTTGCTGTATTGTAATTATGTCTGAATTACTTTAAAATACGCCCAAAGACAAACATAAGCGATAGTATAAACAGCAGAAACCCACTGCTGTAGAAATTCACAAGCAAGTCCTAAAGTGTCAAGTTAAATCATGCTGTTGTGGGCTTCTTGGCTATTTGTTGCAATGAATTTTCATTGCCATCTCCCGGTGTCCTCCCGGGGTCACAATTCTCCCGTATTTCTCCCAATTTATGGCAATTTTTTCACACTTTTTTTCCTTTTCGTTATTTTAACCTGTTTCTGGAACTGAACAGCGTGTATAATCCCTACTCTCTCCACCCGGACGACAATAGAGCTACATCAACTGTCGTTTCCCAGCGGAAGAGAGCAGTATATGCTCGCAACACAGTGCAGTTTGAGCTCATGTTTAAGCTGCGCTCGCCACAGCATGCAGCTCCCAAAGTTGGGCTTTGCTCGACGCAGTGAAAAGCCGTCGTGGCGCGACGCAAGCCATTGAAAATAATGGGTTTCAGAGCACAGTGGTGCCATTGTCGCGTTGTGTTTGAAAGGACCTTCAGTGAGTGAGAGAAGGAGAGAGAAATAAAGAGTATAAAGAGAAAGAAATACTCAAGCAGGAGACAAAAAATTAATAAAAACTGATGAATATTAGTTTATGCCAGAGATTCGCACGGCAAGTTCACACCAGAGGGGAGAATTATTAAATTTTCTTTCCCGGGAGTTAAAGGTAAAATCAAAAGTTTGACACAAAAATGCTGGTGCAGTGTACTTAAAGCTGCAGTATGCGAGATTGACGCAAAGATGATTTAAAAAAGTTATTTTTTAGAAAACGGCCGCTATATCGTGACAGTAGTACATGAAACAGGTAACCTGAAAAAAATTATGTTCCTCTGTGTCCTACTGTGTCCTCCGGTGCTCCTAACGGCATTTGAAGGATTTCACTTACCGGAGGAAAACCAGGTCCGCTGTCCAGCTGCCGTCTATGAGAGCCGGCTGTCAATCACACGCGAACTCCGACCAAGCGGTCACACTAGGCAGCGCTGATCAAATATGAATCAATATTCTGTTAATGTAATGCCTATTTCTCGCCTCAAATGTTTTCAGAATCATCTTGTAGTGTACTGTTTAGCTGTAAAAATGAGAAAGTTTGTGACGCGGCCGCCATTGTAAAATCTTTTGAAGGAAGCCAAGTTCTGGTCACATGACCGGAACACAGCCAATAGGAACGCTCTCTCTCTCTGAAATGACCTGTGATAAGTCAAAATTTGCCGTCACGGGCTAGATTTTTTTAAAGCCTGAAAACAGAGCCATGAGGAGGAGCAGAAGTCTAGTTTTCTCTCAGACCACTTGAATTACAATATGCTGAAAGGTTATTATGGAATTTTTGCCAGATTATGCCAAAAAAATTGTTGCCTACTGCCACTTTAATATTTTGTTATTTTCACTCTTGTAAAGGTCACCTATTATGCAAAATGCACTTTTCCATGTCTTTTAAACATCAATATCTGTCCCCAGTGTGTCTACAGGCCACCATAGTATCATAAAAGACCATCCTCTCTCTTTTTCTACTGCTCCATCTCTCAGAATGTGTCTGAAAGAACGCTGAAAATCAGAACTTCCTTCCCCCGGTGACGGCAGTGATTTTTTTCATGCCATATATGGGTTCTAGGTGGAACGGTAGAACTAGGTAGAACAACCTCCAGCTAGGTGACCACAGAGTTGCTGCTGAATCTCTCGCTGTCCGCCATTGTTCTCCTTGCTATAATCACGGACCTGCTATCAGCACAAGCAAAGCATGCTTCTACTTCTGTTAGTCTGCAAGAACCAGCAGAAAAGTCTTCATGTACTCCCATCATCTGAGGACGTGAAGACCCAGTGGATTCACTTTATTTTTTAGGTGTTTTAGGTGATTTTTGACTGAAATGTCCTCACAGCAACACTAAAACACAAGGGTCAGTGCACAGCAGGATTCACTTCAAACTGAAACTCAGGATGGATCCGTACCGGCTGTCTGGGACCCACCTTCAAACCTGGAAGCTGTAAGTTTGTCATGTTTGTTGTTTTAGTTTCTGTTTATTTAGCAGACTGTTTGACTGTTAACGTTAGCATGTTGCGCGGCTAACGCAGCTGGGCTAGCTTTCATTGTGGCTCCATCGGGGCTTTGTTTACTTTTCTCCGGTGTGTGTGTCTGTGTGCGTTACAGCTATGCTGTATGTGTGTGTATATTTACTCGACAGACTGTTCTGAAGGTGCAGTCAAACTGGAAGAATTTCTAAAAACAGTGTTGGTTTGATTACGGAGTTAGTGAGTGAGCGAGCGAGCAGGGGGAGAGAGAGAGAGAGATGCCGTGAGCTCAGAGCAGACAGCTGTTGATCAGAGGAGAAATTAACATCTCTGTAACGTTACATCCCAACCTCGT